>OY751487.1:3175933-3635373 GCA_963565915.1 Entoloma clypeatum | reverse complement strand
GGGCCGAAGAGAATTACGCCATGAGGCAAGGAATGAGGCAGGGACCTCAAAGACAAGGGAACCAATGGGGAAATTGCCCCCAGAATCAGCAAGCACTGTGGCCGCAAGGCCAGAATAATTTTGGAAGGCCCTTTGGGCAACAACAGAATGGAGGGTACCATCCCCAGCAAAACAGTCAGCAGCAACAACAACGTGATCCGAACACGATAAATGTCGACAGGAACCAGCAACGAGCTCCTGGTAACTGCTATAACTGTGGTGGACAGGGGCATTTCGCCCAAGATTGCAGGCAGCCGCAGCGTAGGGTACAAGCGGCAATGATCGAACAAATTGATGAGCACGAGGAGGAAGAAATTCTGAGGCAGATAACGGCCAGCCATCAAGCGCATCAAGCCACAAATAGACAAATGGGTGTGAATAGCGTGCCTGCGCTGAATTCCAATGGACAAGCTGCAGGGCAGCAGGGTTTTGTGAATGTCAACCAGTAATTCCCCCACTGGCTCTGACAAATCGTTATGAACAATTGCCTATAGACTCTTATATACATAAGGACACTGTAAAATCATGGTTTCAGAAACTTTTGGACGCAGCAGTTACATACAATAAAATACTATCAGATAAACCTAGGAGAGAAAAACCAAAAAAAGATGAATCAGACTTAGATACACTTGTAAATTATATCATTGGGGAGCCCTTGGCAATAAGGCTTGGTTTGTCCCCTATGGATGAATGCTTAATTCCCTGTTCAGATGAATCAGATAATTTAACTAGGCAAATGGACTCTATGGGGGAACCATCTTTTATTCGATCTGCTTCTTTGAAAAAGGAGCTTATGATGAAAATCATGCTGGAAACATTGCAGG
This sequence comes from Entoloma clypeatum, assembly GCA_963565915.1. Classification (NCBI taxonomy): domain Eukaryota; kingdom Fungi; phylum Basidiomycota; class Agaricomycetes; order Agaricales; family Entolomataceae; genus Entoloma; species Entoloma clypeatum. Next base: position 3,634,510 of record OY751487.1, on the reverse strand, counting down.
ACAAATGCACCTTTGATGTTGATGCATTATTGGACTCAGGGGCGACAGGGATGTTCATTGATCTGGACTTCGCCAAAAGAAACAACATTAAATTAAGGGAACTACCTTTCCCCATTCGGGTCTACAATGTTGATGGCACGCTTAACCAAGGAGGTTCGATCATGCATGAGGCAGTCATGGCCATGCGATATAAGGGACACATGGAAATAGCAGTGTTTGAAGCATGCAACCTAGGAAAAGCTAAAATTATTGTTGGACACACTTGGCTGAAACGCCATAATCCAGAGATCGATTGGGAAAAAGCGGAAATTAAACTATCAAGATGTCCAGAAGAATATGGCATGTGTCGAACACATTATTTAAATAAAACTGCAAGAACCAGATGGGGTGGAAGAATTGAAGAGGTAGTAGAAGGAAATGAAGAAGAAGTGGAGGACGAGGTAATCCACATGCTCAGGGCAGCTAAGGGGAAACCTCAGATGAAATGCCGGCGGAACAGGTAGTTCCCTGGAAATATCACAAGTATCTATCAGTCTTTGAAAAGAAAGCATCGGAAAGGTTACCAGTCCGGAAACCATGGGATCACACCATAGACCTAAAACCAGATTTCGTACCCAAAAAGGCCAAAGTCTACCCCTTGTCACCAGACGAAAGGAAAGAAGTATCCAAATTTGTGGACGATCAATTACGCAAAGGATATATTCAACCTACCAAGTCACCACAAACTTCGCCAGTATTCTTTATACCCAAAAAGGACGGAAAGAAACGAATGGTACAGGATTACCAATATATTAACAGCTGGACTGTCCGAAATAATTATCCACTCCCGTTGATTCTGGAGTTGATCGATAAGTTAAAAGGGAAGAAAAGGTTCACCAAGATGGATCTCAGATGGGGCTACAACAATGTGTGCATCAAGGAGGGAGATGAGTGGAAAGCGGCATTTATGACCCCTGATGGAGCCTTTGAACCGACAGTCATGTTTTTCGGATTGAATAATTCCCCGAGCACGTTCCAGACCATGATGAACGATATCTTTAGAGACTTGATCAACCAGGGATATGTGGTTATTTATATCAATGATATATTGGTGGCAACAGAAGGAGAGGAAGGACACGACGCCATAGTGGAGGAAGTTTTGAAAAGATTACAAGAAACAATTTGTTCTTGAAACCAGAGATATGTTTCTTTGATAGAGACAAAATAGAATTCTTGGGATTAATTATTGGGAAAGACGGAATTTGGATGGACCCTTCAAAAGTAGATGCCATCAAACAATGGCTGACACCGAATAAGGTCAAGGAAGTGCAATCATTCCTTGGACTCGGCAATATCTATCGGAGATTCATCAAGGATTTCTCTAAAGTGGCCGGACCATTACATAAGTTAACAAGGAAGGACATGGTATGGAAATGGAGTACAGAACAGAAGAAAGCATTTGACGTGCTAAAGAAATTATTTATGGAAGCACCCATATTGGTATCTCCCAATCCGGATCGGAAGTTAAGAGTAGAATCAGACGCATCAGACTTCGCCACTGGAGCGATTCTATCTATGGAATGTGAGGATGAGAAATGGAGGCCATGTGCCTTTCTATCTAAAGGATTAAATGACGTGGAATGAAATTACAACGTACACGATAAAGAAATGCTGGGCATAATCCGAGCGCTGGAAGCATGGAGACACTGCCTTGAAGGAGCCAAACATGAGGTCGAGATCTGGACCAATCATAAAAACCTCGAGTACTTCATGCAGGGTCGAAAGCTTAATCACAGACAAGCACGTTGGGCGTTGTATCTAACACATTTCAACTTTAAATTAATACACAAGGCAGGAACTTCAATGGGGAAGGCGGACGCTCTTTCGAGAAGAGTTGACCATAGAAAGGGGGTGGAAAATGACAATGAGGATGTAACACTATTGAAACCCGAATATTTCCACTTGCATGCAATGGATCGGGGACATCTATTTATTGATGGAGAAGAAACTAAACTATTGAAACACATCAGGGATGCAAAAGAGTTGGATGAGCAAGTGCTCAAAGCGGTGGAAGAATTAAAGAAAACAAACACAAAAACATTACAAGCGGAGGAATGGCATGAGGAGCAGGGTTTATGGTTGCACAGAGGAAAGGTTTATGTTCCAAAGGATCAGGAACTCAGGGTGGAAATTATTAAATTACATCACGACAATCCAGTCGCTGGACATCCGGGTCAATGAAAAACCCTAGAATTAATTACATGTAATTATTGGTGGCCCAGAATCACAAACATGGTCAAAGCTTATGTCGAGGGCTGCGACAGATGCCAACGATCAAAGAACGTGCCTCAACCGTTAGCCGGTAAATTAAAAGCAAACACGGAACATGCTGGACCATGGAAACATGTCACTGCAGACTTTATTGTAGGACTCCCGGATGCCCAGAGATATAACGCCGTATTAGTGGTCACTTGTAGATCTACAAAACAAGCACACTTCATCAAAACATGTGACGAAGTCTCAGCTGAGGGGTTAGCTAAGCTATATCAGGACGAGATCTCGAAACTTCATGGATTACCGGAAACGCTGATGTCAGATCGAGGACCACAATTTGCGGCAACTTTTATGAAAGAACTAAACAAAATCCTGGGGGTTACAACTAGGTTATCAACGGCATACCATCCACAAACAGATGGACAAATGGAACAGATCAACCAGGAGTTGGAACAGTATCTAAGATCATTTATTTCCCATCAGCAAACGGATTGGCCTGAATGGATGGCAAGCGCAGAGTTTGCCTACAATAATAAGATACACACAGCAACTCAGTTTTCACCATTCTATGTAAACTATGGATTCAACCCTAGGATGGGCGTAGAACCTCAGAGGGCAGAAAAGTCAGAACCGGCAAAAGAATTCGCGGAGCAAATGAAGAAGATTCACGAGGAGGCAGAAGCGGCGCTAGTAAAAGCACGAGAAGAGATGGAATGGTATGCGAACCTGAAACGGGGTGATACACCAGTTAAAAAAGTTGGCAACAAAGTTTGGTTATCGACTAAAGACCTGAAGTTGAACCGACCCTTAAAGAAACTTGCTGAACGATGGATTGGACCCTATACCATAACCAAAATCATTTCGTCACATGCTGTGGAACTTAAATTGCCAAAGTCATGGAAAATCCACCCAGTTATCAATGTATCACAGGTCCGATTATTTAAGGAACCACTATTTAAATCGCAAAAGGTGCAGGCATCAAATCCCATAGTTATCAATGGCGAAGAGGAGTACAATGTTGCTAAAGTTATTGACTCAAGGTTGAAGAGAGGAAAGCTGGAATATTTAGTGCAATGGAAAGGTCTGACTCCAGACCACAACACGTGGGAACCCAAGGATCACCTGGAACATGCCAAGGAAGCAGTGGAGGACTTCTTTAAATTAAACCCAAATGCACCCCAGCACTTACACGCAAATATCTTTGAAGGACTGAAATTTAAACCATATGAGAACTTCACGGACATCCTGGACGACATCATATCTCGCCTGGAAGTCAAGATTTAGAAAGGGGGTAATGTTATGATCATATTTTCACTTTTCACTTTATCTGTTACGGCGATAGCCTACAACAACAAGTTCAACAGATCGGATCACGTGGGTTCGAACTGGTTCCACAACAAGTCCCTCAATAGGTCGACTTGGTCAATCAGCGAGTTCCTCAGAAGGACGACTCGGTTTGGGTCAAGCAGAGCTAAGTCCTCGCAAGGCACTTAGTTAGAGAGCGTTCGAAGTGGTAGACAAGTAAGCGTTGTTTGCCTAGGTCAAGCTGAGGACCTCTACTCTAAGGTTACAGGTCTTATATATGTTATCCTATAGCTATAAATAAGTAAGTGCTGTGCAGGAGCTAAATAAGCCATTGGTTAGATAGATGTTTCAAGGGGCTGTGGCATAAGAGTCAGAGATAAGGCCGCGAGGCCGTGAGTCATAGATAACGAGTGAAAATGTATCTAAAAGGGGAATAGTCTGAGTCAGTGTGAGTCATAGCGCTGATAGAGGGGACACATGTCCCAGGGTCATCGGAGTTAAGTGAAACGGGGTGTGATGGGGATCAAGGGTTGAAGGGTTGTGTGAAGGTGTGTAGGAAGAGGGTGAAAAAGTGTAACATTACCCCTCTTCTATGCTTGAAGTCACCGGCTTCAATGTTTTCAAGTTGCCATGTTGTGTATGGCATCATCGTCAAACTCGTACTGGTCATCTTCCAGCGCTGCATAACCCGGGCCCAAGCACTCGTAGTCATAGTGTCCGGGTGCTTTCTTCCAACACTTCTGACACACGTAGTATCCGCATTGACACTCAATGTGTCCATCTGCCCTAGCACAAAGACCGCATTTGCGCCCTTTGTCAATATGTGGCCATCCAGCAGGACGGCGCCAAGGTCCGCTCGGGGAGTGAGCGCGTCCATGCATGTCAACCTCATAGCCAAGGTAATCGGGTTCGTTGGTGAGATCAATGGGAGTCTGGGATGATGATCCATGCCCTAATGGAATAGACATGATGGTGCGTGTGGTTTTTCTTCTGGAGCGTTTAACAACTCCATAGGATTTCTTCTTTCCCTTGACGTCGGTCTTGACGTCGGAAAGGCTTCGGTTGCTGGTCAAGGGCGACGTGGATTTGGGAGGGGACGGAGTGATTTGGGTGTCTGGGTTTCTGACAACGAGGGGAATTGGGTCGGGGATGGGGGTCGGTTCAGGGGTAGTGGCAAGATCAGAGAGGGGAGTGGTCAAAATAGGGTTCTCTATGGGTGGGTCGAGGAGTGCGACATCGGGAGTGTTTGTGCGGTTATGGAACAGCCTTGCAAACTGTTGGTAGACACCTTGGTCCAAGAGCGTGTCAATGTGTCCTTCAATGAGTTGGGCAATATTGGCGGTGGTGTCGTAGTGGAACTGGCGGAGGGTGATTAGCCCGAACAATGTGTTGACCAAGAATTGGTCAGTCTCATCGTCAATGTGCCGCAGCACTCTGTCATTGTGTTCGGGTTCGGTCAGGAGCCTAAAGAGGCGGTGTCGGTGAAGTTCCTTGGTGGCGGTATCGAAAACGGTGGTCATGATGAGAGGATGTGGGTGGTTGGGTTCAAAGGTGGTGGGTCTGTTTGTAGTATCCCAGCATTTCTTGGGCTCTTTTTAAGTTGGATTCGGGTTCCCACGTGTTATCGCTCGATGGGTATCCCATCCACTTGACCAAATACTTGTACCCTCTGCCCTGTCGCTTGTGGGTGAGGATTGCTTCTACTTCGTACTCGTGTTCTCCTTCGATCAGATCAGGAGGTGGGTTGTGGAAGTTCGGTCTGTGTGTGTCATTTTCCCGATAAGGTGTTAACAAGGAGGCATGGAAAACAGGGTGGATCTTCCATTGTTCTGGAAGTTTCGGTTTGTACGTCATGGGCCCAAGCACCTCGGAAATGGTGAAGGGTCCTTCTCTTTTGGGTGCCAGTTTTCTGGAAGGGTATCCGATTCGGAGGTTCTTCCCTTCTAGCCATACCTGTTCTCCTTTTCCAAACGGAGCGAAACCTCGTGTTGACCTTTCAGCCATCATCTGACGGGCTAGTTCGTGCGCTGCCAGCGCTTCATCTCTTGCTTGTTTCAGCTCTTTGAGCCGTTCTTCTACGCTTGGCACATTTGTCTTGTCGAATGCCAATGGTATGTCTCTTGGTTCGTATCCCATCATCAGATAGAATGGGGATCGTTTCGTCGTGGAATGAGTTCTTTGATTGTGACAGAACTCCATTGTTGAATTATGATCGTGCCATGTTTCAGGATTGTTCGAACAGAACATCCGGAAATAGATCTCAAGTTCCTGATTTGCTCGTTCCGTTTCTCCATCAGTCTGAGGGTGATAAGCCGTGCTCATCATTAGTTTGATCCCTAGGAGCCGCCCTAGTTCTCTGAAGACCTGAGAGGCGAACTGCGGCCCTCTGTCAGACAGAATGGAGTCTGGGAGTCTGAATCTTCGGTATACGTGATCCAAATAAAGCTTGGCAGTAAGGGTCGCGTCGGTGGTTTTTGTGCAAGGGATGGAAATTACCCCCTTCATAGAACCATGGTCTACTACAACCATGATACTGTCAAACCCGTTGCTCTCGGGTAAGTCCGTAATGAAGTCGATCGTCGTTTGAGAGAATGGTCTAGCGTCTTTTTGTGCTTTAATCGGCATTAATCCAGGGTTTGTGGGGTGCGTGTTGACTTTCATTTGTTGGCAGGTTGCACATCCTCCAACATAATTTTTGACAAACATGTACATTCCTGGCCACCAATAGTTTCTTCTGACCAGTTCCAGGGTTTTTAGATGTCCCGGATGTCCGCTTGGTAGGGAATCATGGTATCGTTTTGTTATTTCCCGGCGCAGAGTTTCATCTGTTGGTACGTAACATCTGTCACGGAAGAATAATATTCCGTCTTCTGTTCTCCATTCTGATAAATGGGATTTAATCGGTGGCATTCCCGATTCTTTTAGGGCAGTGATGGCTTTCGAGAAGAGCTCATCATTTTCGGTTGCTTTTAGAATATCTCCTTGTAGCTCAAGGTCCACTGTTTTGACAAAAATGTCATTTGGCAAGACAATAATGTCTTTGTTATTGGTGTCCTCTTCGGGTATATGGTCCGGTCGCCTTGACAAGGCGTCAGATTGGATCATCTTCAATCCTGGGGTATGCACTAGTTTGAGTTCAAACTCGGAGAGATACAATCTCCACTGTGCTTGTCGTCTGTTCAATTTCTGGGGTTCCCGGTAATACGTCAAGTTCTTGTGATCTGATAGAACAACTGTTGGAAACGGTGATCCAAGGAGGTAGTGCCTCCAGGTTTCCAGTGCTCGGATAATTCCCAAGAGTTCCCGATCATAGATCTCATAGTTCCGCTCTGGCGCAGAGAACGAGTGCGATATATATCCGCAGGGGTGCCAGTCTCCATTCACATCTTGTTGGCGCAGTACTGCTCCTGTCGCCCATTTTGATGCATCAGATTCTATGATGAACGGTTTGTCAGTGTTCAGCATCAACAATACCGGTGATTCCGCGAATTTGTCCTTTAATGTGTCAAATGCCGTCTGGCAGTCTTCGCTCCATTCCCACTCCTGATCCTTCTTCGTCAGATCATTCAGGGGTTTGGCAGTGTCCGAGTAGTGTCCAATAAACCTTCAGTAAAAGTTTCCAAATCCAAGGAAAGATCTGACTTGCCTGACAGTCGTGGGTTCTGGCCATTTTTCTATCCCCGATAACTTAACGGGGTCCATTGCGATTTCGTTTTCTTTGATAATCAGTCCGAGGTATTCGCACTGCCTGACTCCAAATTCGCATTTTTCCAGGTTGAGATAGAGGTCATTCTCTATCATTTTTCTTAGTACGCGGAGCGTTCGTTCGGTGTCGATTTCGTCATTGACTGAGAAGATGAAGATGTCGTCCAAATAAATGAGCAACCATCCTTCCTCAAGTTCTTCTTTGAAGATTTCGTTCATCATCGCCTGAAACGTGGGTGGCATGCCTGCTAACCCAAAGAAGGCAACCAAGGGTTCGTACAACCCTCAATTGGTTTTGAATGCAGCCTTCCATTCATCGCCAGGTTTGATCCGTACGTTGTTGTATCCCCAACGCATGTCCAGTTTAGTAAAGACCTTTGCTCCTTTCAGTTTGTCCAATAAATCTCCGACCAGGGGCAACGGGTATGTGTTTTTCACCGTTCCCTCGTTCAATCGCCAATAGTCCTGACAGGGTCTGAGCTTATCCGAGTCCTTTTTAGCCACGAAGAAAAAGGGTGATGCCATTGGTGATTTTGAGGGTCTGATGTACCCCTTTCAAAGGTTTTCATCAAGGAATTCGTCCAATTTAGTTTGTTCTTCCGGTGACAAAGGATAAACCTTGCAGTCTTTCGGGATGAAGTCCAGTTTTAAGTCAATTGCGTGGTCCCATGTTTTGTGTTCCGGTAATCTCTCAGATGCCGCTTTCTCAAACACCTTCTGATACTGATCGTATCGTTCTGGTAGTTCTTTCTTTGGTTTGTCCGCGGTGTCCGTGTTGTGTGTCAGTTTCTGGGAGATCGAGGTTTTGGCTTGGATCCAAATATCCTCAATGGGTTCGTCCGTTGTGACATATGTCCTGAATAGGTCTAGGTCATCGTCTGATTCTTTATCTATTCTTTTCAAGATAGGTCCATTTGCCGGTAGAGCCTCCTTTTTCGGTTTAAGGGTCTCTTCATCATCAATTTCTTCTATTGTTGCGAAGATCCTTTGTTTAGGTTCTTCTTTCATCCATGCTGCAATTGCAATGGGTTTCTTGTCTTTTGATGCTAAGAGCTCATCAAATTTCTTCCTCATGACCCCTGCCAGGGTCTTCTTGAACCTGATAGTTTCAATATCCAAGGTTCCTCTTTCCCAATCAATCTTCGGGTTGTATTGTTTTAACCAGGGTAACCCCAAAATGGCGGTTTCCTTTCCAAGTCCAGTTACCAAGAATCTGACGTTGAGTTCTTTGTCATCGATCCAGATTTTCTTCCATGTACAATGGGTGATCGTTCCTTCTTTGTTCTTTGTTCCGTCCACATTGAACACACGAATGGGCTTTAGTAACGGGATAAGCTCCATTCGGTTAGCTGTGGCGAACTTCTGATCCAAGAAGGTTCCTCCTGCTCCTGAGTCTATCAGGGCGTTTATCTTCAGTCTTTCATCGATGCTTTCTCCTTCTCCTGACATTGAAATGGGGATCGAAAAAGATTTGTCATTCATGTCGGCTACAATTACAGGTGATAGGGAGATTGAAAACTGAGCGGGGGCTGACATCGGTACAGGCCGCTTTATTGAAAACCCTGTTTCTCCATTTCGGAGATCAAGGCGTCTTGTTCCTCATTTGGTAAGTCCTTGAAAATGCCTCGGATATGGGCATATGCGTCAGATGCTTTTTTGAACGTATTGTTTGCAACCGGGGTTTTTCCTCCTTTGTGTGCATCAGCACGATGTCCTGCCTGGTGGCAGACGAAGCATAACCCTTTCTTGAAGTGGTCGTCTCTCTCTTCGGCAGTCAGCCGGTCAATGTCCATGGCATTAGGGTCTGGGGTGAAATGCGTGTTTTGGGGTGTGGGGTTATAGTTTACTTTGAACTTCTTTTTTCCCCCATCGGGTCTGAGTCTTTGAGCCACTGCCTTGGCCCTTCTCCACTGGTTGTCCAGTCTGGACGCCGTGGTGTACCATTCTTCCATTGTTCCTGGGACCTTATCAAGGCCCAAGATCTTGTCTCGGAGCGCATGTGGCAACGCCTCCATGAAGTAGTCTCTGAGAGATCGATCGTCTTTGATCAGACTCTCTGCAGCCCATAACTTGAATTTTTCAACATATTCGTCGGCAGTCATGCCTTCCATTCTTTGCGTTTTCATCATGGTTAACGCGTCTCCTTCTTTGTCGGCTGGGGAAAATGACTTCCTCAGTTTCTCGATGAACTCCGCGTATTTCGGGTACACAGATACTCCGGTGGTGCTGATATCTCTGTGCCAGGACTCCTTCCAGGGTCCGGCAGTTCCTCCTTTCATGTATGAGACAGTGAACAGGATTTTTTTCTTGTCGGAGTTGTAAATGTCATCGTTCATCTCCAGGTACAGGTTCGCGTCGAACAAAAATTCAGATAGTTTCCTTCTATCTCCATTGAAGATCGCCGACGGGCTGATCTTGATTTCTTTTTCTGGGGTCCTTACTTGAGAAGTCATTTCTACAAGTGAAGTCTTTGGGGTGTCTGGGGTCGGTCTGGGTGCAGCAACAGCAGCAGCTGGCGGCAGTGGGTTTCGTCTCGGAGAGGGGTAAGAGGGTGATGTGGGGTTGACTGGTACGAAAGAGGAGGTTACTCTTCTGTACGGTGTCGGCGGTGGTCGTGGTGTGATAGGTGCATCAACGAACTCCTGTTCGTCTTCTGAGTCGGATGGGACTCCAAAGGTGGATCGTCGGGGAAGAATCTTTGCGTCTAAAACTGCAGTGGGTTGACGACATTGATCAGCTTGATCTTTTGTTACGGCGATAGCCTACAACAACAAGTTCAACAGATCGGATCATGTGGGTTCGAACTGGTTCCACAACAAGTCCCTCAATAGGTCGACTTGGTCAATCAGCGAGTTCCTCAGAAGGACGACTCGGTTTGGGTCAAGCAGAGCTAAGTCCTCGCAAGGCACTTAGTTAGAGAGCGTTCGAAGTGGTAGACAAGTAAGCGTTGTTTGCCTAGGTCAAGCTGAGGACCTCTACTCTAAGGTTACAGGTCTTATATATGTTATCCTATAGCTATAAATAAGTAAGTGCTGTGCAGGAGCTAAATAAGCCATTGGTTAGATAGATGTTTCAAGGGGCTGTGGCATAAGAGTCAGAGATAAGGCCGCGAGGCCGTGAGTCATAGATAACGAGTGAAAATGTATCTAAAAGGGGAATAGTCTGAGTCAGTGTGAGTCATAGCGCTGATAGAGGGGACACATGTCCCAGGGTCATCGGAGTTAAGTGAAACGGGGTGTGATGGGGATCAAGGGTTGAAGGGTTGTGTGAAGGTGTGTAGGAAGAGGGTGAAAAAGTGTAACATTATCTCATCTTATTTCGATCTTATCTTATCTACATCATATCGTACATGAGGACATTTTATCAATCACGCAGCATGACGCAGCCTCAACGCAGCCTCATGGTATTTACGTATATAAGTAGGGTACTTTCACTTGTATTCAATAGCTTGTTCTCTTGAGATTCCCGCTGGGTCTCTTGGCAATACAGCCCCTTCCTCATCTTTCCACATTCCTCATCCTAAGTTCCTAAGTTTGGGCTCGTGATGTTGTCTGACTTAGCATCGCCTCAACATCTGTCTTCATCTGGTTCTGTTTGAACCCCTCAATCTTTGCTCTGGCCCATTCCACTTCAGTGGTAGGGCGAAACCTTGTGGTAATCTCATAGACCAAGTTTTGATATGTTGGCCAATCATTCAATTCCATGCATTGTGTGAGTTGTGTCTCCCCATATGTTCCTGCAATCGGTCCATCTAATCGGGACCAGACTGCGATACAGTTTTCATCATCCCCATGTAACAAATCTCGATTTACTTGGATCCACATGAGCATTTTCGCCCACCATCCCAAAAACAGGGGTCAGGATCCATTATATTTGCTGGGATCTGTGGCTATTTCAATTCTTCGGCCTGGTCGGGAAGGAGGTGGTGCAATGGGGGGTTCATGATGTTCATGATGTTTGGGGGCTTGGTCCTGAAGATCTTGATTGTCCATGTTGGTGTTCTGACATGGGGGAGTGTTTTGGTTTGAACAGTAGTACCTTATGTTGGGCGCGCGACCCTGTTCTGACGCTTAGGCAAAAAAAAAAATCTGAAAAGAAAACCCAAAGAACGATCTGTCTACCCAGGCAGTTGGGATGTCCAAATGGAGGAGGATCTAGGAAAGATGAAGTCCATGCAGTCAATACCCCTATGTGTGCTGGACTGGTCAAATCGAGATGTTGAGGAGTCGGGGATTGGAACATCTGTTGCGAACTAGATGTGTACGGTCTTCTCTTCCAAACCGTCACATGTGCCAGCAACTTCCCCAAAGGTTAGATGTGTTGGCCTTTGGTCATCTTGACACGGGACGGGCTCAACATTTCCCTGTGTGTCTCGAATGGCAAGGCTAGTTATAATGGGTGTACCAAGTGTTTCTCTTCTTATCCCTGAAGTCTGGAAGGTCCCCCTTAATGCTAGGGTCCGTGTATAGTACTTTTGATGAAAAAGCACGAAATAGCGAAGTTGAAATGGAGGAAAGGGTAGTGAGTTTTGGGCGGGTGAGTTTAGAGCTTGTTCTTCTGTTGAGGCAACGCTTAGTCTAATGACATCGCAAGCCCAAACTTCTGAACTTAGAGGAAAAATGTGGAAAGATGATGAAGGTGCTGTGACCCAGCAGGAATCTCAAGAGAACAAGCTAAAGAATACAAGAGAAAGTGAGCTACTTATATACTGTAATACATGTGGCATACATGTGTCGTGGAGCCATAGATATGATATGATGTAGATTAGATGTAGATTAGATAAGATAAGATAAAATAAGACAAAAAGTGAAAATAAGACAAAAAGTGAAAATACGATCATAACAGAGAGGACTAGCCAGATACTTGTGGAGGATGTGGTCATCTGAAAGAAAACCGACATTGTAGGAGGGAGCGCTGGGAACGGACACATGGGGTGTGTTCTGCTGCTTGGATTTCTTGCGAGGCATGAAAGTCGAGATCGTAGTATCAACGCAGGGTCAGAGACCCAGACCTGCACAGAGGATGTGTTGGATGCTACTGTGCTACTACAACCAGCACGGATCGACGAAAAGCACGGGCACCTAACAATAAATGGTGGCGGTTAGAGGAAAAGGGTGTGAATGTAAAATGTAGGTTTGCTGATATGAAGATTTCTTGAATTTTCTTCTTGATTCAAATCTCTGGCAGGCTCACTTCATCAGTGTCAAAGATCTAGACTTGGTTATCGGGGGCATAGCTCAGTTGGGAGAGCAGCAGACTGAAGCAAGAGCTCTTCTGAAGGTCCCGCGTTCAATCCGCGGTGCCCCCAGGCTCCATTTTGCGTATCACTTGTCTCACTATCCTTGGACGCGCAGGAAAACGCCCATCACGGTCTCGAACCACATGTATTTGGTATTTGTGGAAGCTGACTTCGAGATAATTTTGGCAATACATCGACAGGCACCGCATATTTTTCATATCCCAGTCTTGTTATTCCCCCGTTGATGCCTGCATTGGAGAGACAAGGACCACTTAATCTAAGCAATAGTATACTTCCCATAGTTCTTCTCCGGATCAAACACCTGTGGAAGATTAATCAGTAGCTCAATTCACCAACGAAACGTAAACTCACCTCCCACCTTGAAGCCGGAAAGATATGTTTGGTTCGCTGATAGTAGCTTCTCTCGACAACTTTACCTGCGTGTGACTCATCCTTCTCCTTGGTCGCATCAGCGAGTAGGCGGACATCATCATGAACATCGAAATTGAACAACGGGCCGGATTTACCCCGAGCTTTGTTGATGATAAAATCGTAGAATGTGTGATGCTATGAGGTCCCATCAGGGCGAATTGCAATAAGATGACAGACGCAAGACAAACGTGGGGTATGATCAGGTCTTCCTGTGCAATGGATGAGAAGGGGTTACCCAAAAAATGGAAATCCTACCTTGATGTACATTAAGTTATCCACACTGACCCCTCTGAGTTCTGGGAACTGTTGACGACACTTCTCCAGGAAACTGCCAATATCATCGCCCTTTTTACACTATAAACACAAGAAGTATATTTAACGAGCTTTCTTCAGGGATCATACGCACTTACCATTACGCTCTTCCGATGCCCACTGCCGTCCCAATAGGAATATACAACTTCGATATCTTCCTTTTTCATGGCTTCTTGTTTCTCCAGCCACTCCAGCCGCAGACGTTCGCGTTCTTTCCTTTCAGCTTCCTCACGATCTCGATCTGGAAGGAAAGATGTATCGACATTGGGGTTTTTACGAAACTTGCCCCGTTTTGCAGGGTGAGTATGTTGGACTTCCTCCTCCTTTTCTTTGGATGAAGATCGGCGGTCGCGGTCTCCTTTCAAGGTTTCGCTGTCTTCACCTTCATCCTCCAAGGCGAAGGATAAAGTTGCTTTAGTAGGCTTCTTGCGCTTCTTTGATTTTTTTGACTCGTCCCTAAACAGATTCTCCACCAACTGTGAGCCATCCGTTCCCCAAGGGGCATACTATGAACAGTAATGTATCGAAGAAAACCTACGTTAAAACATTGGACCGTGCGGCCTCACGCGCTTTTGCTTCCTCCAACTCCTTCCTTCTTTGCTGGAAATCCTCAAGACGCACCAAGCCAACGGTGTTGTGCTTCAAATTATCTTCTATGGAATCATGTTGTCCGACGAATCGATTTGATGACGGTCGGGCTTTTTCCGTTTCATTAATGAGGGACTGCTTTTGGCGCTCGAAATCTTCTCGCATTTGGTTGCGCTGCTTTGCAAGAGCATCCTCTCGGCGACCTTCTGCCTTGCTTGAAGCCATTATGATGGGAAGGAAGTGGGAATTTTGGAACTTCAGTAATCAACTACAGGAGAGCCAGATCACGTGCTTCCTTCAACTTTGCCATGGTCCATATACTCGGCGTGAACCTGCGAGACACACATGTTGCAAGGGTGAGCCGTTACCTCCTTCCCCTACATAATATGGGAGTAGTTCCTGACTTCGCTGTCGAGCAGCATGCGTTGACCAGTTTTTATGGCGTAGGTCGCCATACCGCACATCGTCTCTGCGCCCGTCTACAGATATATGACAAGTGCAAAATGAAGGACCTCACCCCATACCAAGTGACAGCATTGGCGTCCTTCCTCTCATCACCCAGTGCATCGATAACAATACCTCGATATCCTCTCGCTGAGCCCAGTTTCATATGCCCGCCGCTGAACAAGGCCGTGCAGGACCTACAAACCGAATTCAATGCTCTGAAGGCAGCCCGCGAGGCAAAGAAGCCCAAATCCAAACACACCAGAGGACAAGTTGACCCATTGAAGGACCTGAAGATCGAGTCGGAATTGAGAAGGATGATAAGAGAGAATATTGCACATCAACGAATGATTGGAAGCTATGTTGGAAAGAGACATGCAATGCATCTACCAGTCAGAGGACAAAACACGCAATCCAATGCCAGGACAGCGAAAAAGCTCAACCAGTTAGATAGGTGGTAATAGTGCTTCAGTGTGTATTAACTAGGGTTGCGGAAATAACTCTAGTTATTTACCGATTTAGTTATTTACAAGTAATTTACCGGTAATTTACTGGTAATTTACCAAGGCCCACTTTTCAGGAGGTAAATTACTCAGGTCACGTGCAGCGACTCCGAGTCTGACCATATAATGATAGGCTCTCAAAACTTTCTCTCTCTCAAAAGTTTTATAAATAGAAATTTAGTCTACCTCAAAAATAGATTGGTATACCATTACCAAATGCACATACACATTCTATATGTCTGTTTTGCAGGCGCAGCAGCCTCATGGCGAAAAGTTTAGAATAGAAAAAAAAATGTCACGTTTTGGCACGTGACTGAGTAATTTACTGGCAGTAAATTACTCGGTAAATATCTAGGTCCTGACCGGCCGGTGGTAATTTACTGGTAAGGAACCAGGACCCTGGACATCCCCGTCAGAGGTCGGATCCCAAAATCCGGGGTTTTGTCCAACGGAAAACAGTGGTTTGTGTCCAATTTGACGCTGGCCTCGAGTAATTTTTTGATTTTTTGTCCGGAGGAGGAATCCGGGCCCCTCAAAGCCTAAATTTTGTCCGGAAGAGGGATCCGGCCCCCTGGAGCGCTAAATTTTGTCCGCATTGTTACGCCAGGCCGTCCAGCAGCTGCAGATTCAATTGCTGCGTCTCTACATTTATTACAGGAGCATAATTTAAGTATCTTTTGGCTTACGCTTTGCGAGTTCCTTGACGGCACCGAGAATGGCATCACGACTGCCACGTAAAACTTTGAACATATCTATATCCTGTTCAGAAAGCTCGAATCCCCGGGTAGCTTGGGACTTGGAAGCTTCGCCTCAATGGCCGATGGGATATGCAAGATCTTATTGAGGGTGTTTGTGACATGTGAAGGCGGATTGACAGGAAATGTTTTTCCTATGCCGATATATTCGGATTCCATGAACGGGCGCTCATCTATGAAGTCGATGGTATTGGATTCACCCATGATGCTCCAGGCTGTTCGAAGTCGATAGGTTTCAGATGCTGTGAGCCAAAAAAAAATTTATTTATTTTGACGATCATTCATAACAAGTTCACAATACGAGTACATGCATCCAAAAACATGACCTGCAGGGAGAATTGAACAAACAACCTCTCATGTACAATATACAACTTTTTCTTCGATGAACCACCTGAGCCAACCTAGATGTGTCCACCATGTCGTCCGACCTAATGTCACCCTACCGATTCCTGTCCGGCCAATGGTGACACCCATCTGGCCAAAATGGGCTCGCTGTCCGTACATTTTGGCTCCGGCCTTGCGGCCGGTTTCGACAAAATTTGTCCGGATCGGGATCCGACCTCTGGCAGGGATGTCCAGGGTCCTAAGGAACCTCAGCCGAGTTATTTCCGCAACCCTAGTATTAACCCCCAGTGAAAATCGGGTCGCGTGGGAGTGGGTTTTCTCAGGGCTATTTTTGGTTTTGATCTTGCCTAACTTGGTTTATATCAGTCTGAATGGGAAATTTGATTTGATCGACAGCGAGTCCAACTTTAAGGGTTTGAGAGGGTTTGAGTCAGAATAATCCAGAAATTCAACCATCAATTCCCACAGGTTCCCACTCAATTCCCCTGGTTTGACAGATTTTACAGCTAAATGCGAAATTATAGGCGGTTGAAAACAAAACAATATCTAGGGCGGGGCTAGAATTCAAGTCCCCAATGGCCCAAATTGGTAATGATGGATTGCGCTGTCAGCAATGGTGAGCCGGCAACGTAAGGAAGTAACCCTTCGGAGTCCCAAAACCAAACCCACCCTATGTCCCGTTTTTTTCCCAACCGCCTATCATTTCGCATTTAGCTGTAACTGAATCACCCCTGAAAAAACCTGAGCAAACCGGATCACATCCTGCTTGTTTCCCAAAATTTCCAGGTTATCCTGACTCAAACCCTTAAAGTTGGACTCGCTGTCGATCAAATCAAATTTCCCATTCGGACTGATTTAAACCAAGTTAGGCAAGATCAAACCAAAAATAGCCCTGAGAAAACCCACTCCCACGCGACCCGATTTTCACTGGGATTGACCTTCGTATCACGTGCTCGTTTCTCAGTCACGTATGGCGACAACGAGCAAACAGTATAAGAACATCGGTGAGGACCTTTGGAAAGGTCGCGCAGAAAAAATTGTGGGATTCCTGTGGATACTCGATGCTTTCTAACTGAGCTTTTTAGAGCGCGGAATTGTTTGCTTTGACGTATGGCGCTCTCGTCGTCCAATTGATCCAGGATTATGAAGATTATGCACAAGTAAATAAGCAATTGGAGAAGATGGGATACAACATTGGGACCCGATTAATTGAAGATTTCTTGGCAAAGAGTGGGCTTGGTCGATGTGCAGATTTTAGGGAGGCTGGTGAGATTGTGGCGAAGGTTAGTATCATCGTCAATCCTCCACAGCTGATTCATCCGTTTACAGGTTGGCTTCAAATCCTTCTTGAATATTACACCTACAATCACACATGCTGCACCCGTGCTCCCCCAAACACCACGAGTGGAAGGTCCTGGCGCGCAGGCTAATATCGGGTCTTCCTTCACCCTGATGCTGGACGAAAACCCACTGGCCGAGTTTGTAGAGTTGCCCGAGGAAGCCCTTGAAGGTAATCTTTGGTTTAGCAATCTTCTATGTGGGGTTATTCGAGGGAGTTTGGAAATGGCAAGTGATCACAAACCTTCCTTTCAGCTTAACATGCTTCATCTTTGTAGACAGGTTCAAATGCAGGTGCAAGTAGATTTTATATCGGATGTTCTTCGCGGGGATGAGAACACAGAAATACGGGTCAAGCTTGTAAAATATTTAGAGGAAGAAGTTCCCATCGGAGATGATTAAAAGAACTAGGGTGGTATAGAAGCCTGCATGGTGTGTGCCATATACCTGAGACTGCTGTCGATATTATTCGAGGCAAAAGCGCGTTATAGCAAGCTGGGTTACTTGAGGACGCTGTTAACAATCTCTGCTTCAGGGCCACAGTACCTGCCTGTCGTTCGACCTCTCTTCCTGCGGCCTCTTATTATGTGCTGTACCCCACACAGTCTCCAGACTCCAGCACGTCGCA
This sequence comes from Entoloma clypeatum, assembly GCA_963565915.1. Taxonomy (NCBI): domain Eukaryota; kingdom Fungi; phylum Basidiomycota; class Agaricomycetes; order Agaricales; family Entolomataceae; genus Entoloma; species Entoloma clypeatum. The sequence goes on along the minus strand of OY751487.1, from coordinate 3,616,663 downwards.
TTCCGCTCCTTCCGACTTCAGAAATACACCAAAAGGATTGGCTACGCAGATTGCAGAAATGCACTTTATCCGCATTTTTGGGATTGCTATTCCTGTCGTCCCGTGATAGTCATTTATGTAATATAAGGTCAGCAACAGACTTCATACAACGTCGACGTTCAGGGTGTCCCAAGCATCCGAAATGTCCAGGCCGGAACTGCAGGCGCCTCCAGAAATCGTACGTTTGAGCTTATATGTCGGTCATTGCGCAGGTCAACAACTCTTTCTCTTGTAATAGTACTATTGCGATGCAGAGGCCAAAAAATATACCCAAAAGTTGCACCCTTGTCGATAGTCCATTTCCGAGGGCTGATTCCAGTGTCTAGTACTCGGAATCAACAGGTTCAAGCGGATATGACTTATAGAGCGCTGGAGCTCTTGAATCTGCCTCCGGACCAACCAGCGTTTTTGCTTGATATCGGGTGTGGGTCGGGCTTATCGGGGGAAATCTTGGACCAGGAAGGGCATATTTGGGCTGGGGTAGATATTGCACCTAGCATGCTGGGTAAAGTGCTCAATCTACATGAAATACGCTCTTTTTGAACATCTACCACTCCAGAAGTTGCATTGCAGAGGGATGTTGAGGGTGACCTCTTCTTGCAAGATATCGGCCAGGGCTTTGGTTTCCGACCAGGAAGCTTTGACGGCGCTATAAGGTTTGTAGGGATGGCTTATTCTGCAACAGTCATCTTCAATCAACTTTAGTATATCTGTCCTTCAATGGCTCTTGAATGCCGAAACGTCGCATCCAACATCCTCTCCTCCGCATCGTCTTCACCGTTTCTTCACCACGCTCCACTCGGCATTGCGCAATCCGTCCCGGGCCGTATTCCAATTCTATCCCTCTTCAGATGACCAAATACAACTCATCACGACGACGGCTCAAAGAGCTGGATTTGGAGGTGGTATCATTGTTGACTATCCAAACTCCAATAAAGCGAAGAAAATATTCTTGTGTTTGTTTGTGGGAGGGGGTGGGCCACACCTACAGTTACCCAAAGGATTGGAGGGAAAAGGAGAAGCAGAAAATGCCGCAAAATTTGAGAGGCGAAGGAATCGAAACCACACAAAAGACAAAATTGAGAAGCGGAACAATGTGAAGGATAGGAAATGGATCTTGAAGAAAAAAGAGGTATCCAAGATCCCAGCCAGCTTTCGCAGAAACTCGATATCTAATATTTTTTTATTTCCAAGCTATATCGGAAACGAGGTAAAGAAGATGTTCCACGAGACTCGAAGTACACAGGGCGCAATCGCAGAACCATTTTTTGACTTTCTAGCTGATTGTCATGATACTACTACATATGCGCTACCTTCGAATCAGAGTTGTGCTCTTTTGCCAACGAAAATTTCGTGACATGCTACCAATGCCTCCCTGGCACCATTTCTTATGAACAGGCCCTGTAATGCGGCCATGCTAGCACTCTTGCCGACTCTCATCTCATCCGCAAAGATCTTTTCCAGCGTAATTGCAAGGGTTCGAACTTCCTCGTCTGTCAGATCTCCACTTCCCTCGTAGAACTGTGTGAACAAGGATTTAGCTTGCATGGGGCTCGCGTCACCGATGTGTTCAATCATATCAACTCGGCCAGGTCGTATGAGTGCGGGATCTAGTTTCTCGATGTGATTCGTTGTCATGAAGATGATGCGCTCCTCGCCCGAAGCGACGCCATCCAAAGCATTGAGGAAACCGGAAAACGTGACCGATGATTGATATCTGCGACTGTTTAAAGTATACTCTGTTTCCAGGACAATGAGACTGACCCATCTTCACTGGTTTGCACCCGCTTGTTGAAGGCAGCGTCCACGTCTTCTATCAATATAAAACTGCGCTCGGGGGCGTTGGACAGCAGGTGATTTAACTTGTCATCTGCAAGGCCTCGTTCGGACAAATTGAGAAGGCATATATCATAAGAAAGTGAGCCAGCTAAGGCTTGGATGAATGATGTTTTGCCGGAGCCTGGAGGGCCATATAACAGATATCCCCGACGATATGGGATGCCTAGTGGATCGTCAGAGAAGCATAGGAGATGAAATGAGACGCACGGACCACGGTCAGCATACCATTGCCGACGTTGAAGGAATGACCTAACATCATTTACTATCGTCTCTCTTACCCCCGGCTCCAGGACAACGCTCTTCAACGGTCTTTTCCGCCGTGGCTGCCCGAAGGGTCTCCATTCGGTTCCCCATGCTGTATGAATCACCAGTTTTCCTTCCTGTCCAGTCATGGCAAGATCTCGGGCCTCAGAAAGAAGTTTGGTAAACAAGGCCCGGTCGCGCGATAGTGTCGTAAGAGTAATGGTCTCCCAAGGCACCCCAGACATCAGTTGCATTGAACGTGTTTCCCGTTCACGTTTCACCTGAAGGTTGATGTGAGTGCATCGTGATTGGAGAGAGATGCATCACATACTTGCATCCAAGCCCCTTGGTACTTGAACCAATGGGTACCTGGTCCAGCGACAAGCTTGAAAAGCGCAGAAGAGCTGCCATTTTTCCGTTGCTCAACCGTTGTTTCGACACTGAGCTGATGGCTGCGAATCCAAGGCGCGGCGCGCAACGACGGCTTGGCACTAAATGCATTTGCTTGATGGGCCATCCAGGCAAGGAACCATTCATACGAACGGTCTTTGTTGTTGATTTCCAGGGACACGAGCATTCGCCTGCGGAAAGCTGTTGAACCAAGAAGGATACCTTGACGAAATACAGTGAGACCGACGCCCACCGCCTGAAGGACATTATGAGAGGGTAGTTTGTCCAGGAAGCGTTTATTCACACCATCAGTCCAAAGCCAGCTTGAAAGTAAGGGCTGCGCTTGAAGGTGCAACTTTTAACAACTGGGAGCGGACCAGGGGAACTAGACGTTACTTGTTGTCAAGAAAGTCTCCCATCATTGACCCCCCAGAAGTCTGCCCGACGTTTGCTATATGCGAGTGCGAGACATCGGGAGGAGATGGTGCCATTGGGGGTACTGGAGTAACGACGCTACAGGAATTGCTGAGCGAGTAATTTATTTGTACTTATCTAAATCCGGCGCTGGTGACAAACAACTCCATTTTGAGTACACAATTTACATTGAATGCGACATTTACAGTACTAACCGCCAATATGGGTCGACTTGCCGAAATGCAACGCAAGCTCCTGGAGGTTTGTCTTCAAAGTTGTCAGATAATTCGATCCGCTTAGCACACCTGCGCAGCAAATGATGGGCCCAGAGGCTATGGGTGTTGCAAATGCGAATCTCACATGGTCCGACGACAAAGTTTGCAGAAACTTCCTGTGTGGCACTTGTCCACATGCTCTCTTTACCAACACAGTGAGTTCAGACTTCAGTTCAACATGCTCAGCTAAACACGTTCGAACCGCGTAGAAAATGGATCTCGGTGCATGCCCTAAATCGCACACAGAGCGTCTAAAAACCGAATTCGTCACAGCAAAGGACGCCAATCCTTCCGACCCCATTTTCAGTCGTTTTCAAATGGAATACGAGTCAAACATCTTTGCGTTTGTGGATGAGTGTGACCGGAGAATTCGCGCGGCGCATCGACGACTGGAAAAGACACCTGAGGAGAATGCCAAAACAACCAATTTGGTATGTTCATTTACTGCTCTATCCGTGTCCTTATTGCTAATTCTTTTCAGATGAGAGAAATCGCGGAGATTGAGCTGGCTATTCAAGGGGGTACCGAAAAGATTGAATCTCTAGGTGTGTCGTTTATTTGAAACCTCCTTTTCAAGAGTCTAATCACATATACATAGGCGAACAAGGCAAGGTAGAAGAGTCAATGCGGGAGATGGCAGCTATTGAGGCATTGAAAAGCGAGAAGGCCGACAAGGAGGTCTGTTCCCCTGCCCTCTGGTTCCGACCAAATCACTGATGTCTAAGTTGGCCCTGTAGCGTGACCTACAACAGCTGACGGACACCTCAGGTGCTTCCGGCCACCAGAAATTGCGAGTCTGTGATGTTTGTGGAGCCTACCTATCCGTCCTCGATTCTGATCGGCGGCTTGCCGACCATTTTGGCGGCAAGGTTTGTTGGACTTGTCGGCATCTGTTTTGCACTTCTAAATCACCTTTATCTCAGATGCACTTGGGTTATCATGAGCTGCGCAATATGCTAACCAAATTTAGGGAAGAGCGTGAGAAAAGGAAGATGGCCCCGCCCACCTCAACACCCGCCCCCCTTGGTGTCGGTGGCGCGCCAATGGCAGCTGGGACACCCTCTCGCTCTGACCGCGGTGGTGACTATCGGTCCTCGCGTGGTAGCGAAGACTACCGCGATCGCGATCGCGGGTATGACAGACATTCGTCATCTCGGTATGAGTCAGTGTAAACCTCCTGTTCTCTTCTGGTCAACAACGTTGATCTTTTTCTTCCAGTGACCGGCGTAGAGATCGGGAGCGTTCTCGAAGCCCTGGAAGGCGGAGGTATTAATTTCATGTTGCACTGCATGTATTTTACATACGGCCTATGTGACAATTGTGACCAACGGAGGACGTTGGGTGTTAGATTTACTGAGAAAGTTGTTGTGCAACCTTTGCTGTTCCATTCCTGAGGCGTGGATCTTGCAGGGGTCCATCTCTTGGGGCAATCGTGGCTGGAATGGCGACCGTTGCATACCAGCAAGACATGCAGACTGGGGAGATCAGTCCAATGGACACCGCAGAGTCCACTTTATCGCACTCTGATGAAACTCCCTCTGGTTTCTCGCAAGCCGTCATGCAAAGCCAGCTCTTACAGGACTCCTCCTCCGTTTTTCCAAACCCGTCTACCCTTCTTATGCATGTCCCTGTCGACGATCCAGATCCTACCGTCTTTATGACTCCAATGGATGTCATCCCAATGCCACATTTACCGTCTGGCCCCACAACCTTCTTGGCTGACATGCCACCAGCATGCGACCCTTACATTGGGACGCCGAACAACCATAATGTGTCCACTACAGCCACTTATAACCTTGCTGCGGCGGCATCTTTGGACTCTGCACTAGATCACCCCACAGTACCCTCACTCCCAATGGGACCTGCTGGAGTGTCTGTCTCGGGGTTGACACATTCATTTGTACCTCCTTCAACGACAGTTGTTCCATTCTTAGCCTCGGGCGCAGTGATGAGCAAGCAGGAAGATGTATCCTCAGAGGCAGTGGCTGAGTCAGTCGTAGCCGTGAAGGAAATGTTGGCAGAGTAAGTCTCTTTCAATCCGATGCAGAAGGCTGTATCGTTGTATAACACATTGATAGCATTGAACAAACTGCCAAGCACGCGCGTGTCATGTTTCAACATGTCGATGATATCGTTACAGGCACCAGCATTGACCATCTCAATGACCGTATTTCCCAAGTGACACAAAAATTTGCAGGATTAGTGTCAATCTCCTCTGCTTTCGGTTCAACCACAGCATATGCTTCACCGTTAGATTCCCCTGGGATCCCTGTCCAAGAACAACAAGAAAGTCCGCTTAGCTTCCCATCTTCCACCATGTCATCTGCATCTTCAGCGATGGATATTTCTGGCTCCGATCAGTCGCGTAAAAGATGTGCGTCTGAGTTGGAAGAACGCCGTAATGTAAAGGCTCCAAAGAGAGAGCCGACGGACGATATACCGCTCAAGATGCCCTTCGTAGGAACATCGACTACCGGAGAATTATCGTCAACATTCACTACAGTACCTGTAATTTTACCGGCAGCCTCCCAGTCGTCGCCCCGTGCATTAACACCTCCTTCTTTTTCGTCTCAGGGGCCTTTCAGCTCCGTTCAGCCTTTACAATCGACCTCTCCATATGCATCCTATGCTTCAAATGGCCCGCAACTAATGGAATTCAGTGGCGGATTACCAATACCTCATGGTTCTGTGCACCCTTTTAGTGCGACACATCCGACCTGGTCTGAAGCGACGATTCCGACGCGTCACCATCATTCCTTATCCACAGGTGCAATTGGTGTTCCTACGGCTAATCCAACCGTTGCAAATTTAGCAGAAATATTCACTACTCCTTCGATACCCCTTCAGACCCTTCCTGCAACCTCGGCAACAAAGACGATAGGCTCTCCTGTTGGCAGGATGTCTCGCTCTGGCTCAATTAATGGCACATTTTCTGCTACCTTTTCCTTTGGCAACACAGAAACACGCACGGAACCTGCGGGACTATGGGCAAACAACCCCCGCGCTACAGCTAATCAGGTATCGGCACAAAGCGCGACCTCGATATGGGGTTCAGCCATTGATAACTCATCCTCATCGATTTCACCTTCGTCGACTTCAGACAAAATTAGTTTGAGCGCTGTGCCAAGTACGACACACAATTCGCCGCACGTCGAGGAAGAGGAAGAGGTTCTAGTTCCAGACTCTGACGACGAGGAATCTGCCAACGCAAAAGGGGCACACCACGTGAGCTTGCCGTTTCCCTTTACACCCAAATAGTCAATGATTTGAGACCTGCTCAGTCTTCCGATGCTCCTTCCAATTCAGCAAGTGGAACTGACGTCCCGCTTGAGTACCGAGCCGAAGTAGATCGCATATTCTTCGAGTTTTTGAACAAGATTTGCTCCAATCGTGAGCGTACCACTAATGGCTCTTTTATTATTACTGACGACTGGCTAGTGGAAGCCACTGATTCCAAGGGGGAGCCGATTCACCAAACGTTGATGGCGAAGAAGATGCAGAGGCTGGATGAATCTCCAGATTTTCGGCCGTTTAAATTTCGCATACAAGCCTTTACACATGCTTTTTTGGAGGAGGCAAGTCGTTTTCATTTGGCATATGTAGCAATGGTGATTCTAATGTAAAATCCAGTTAGCCAGCAATGGATACCCAGAAGAGCGCATTCCAATGAAGAAGGTTGATCTGACGCTTGTCATGCATTCACGCTCTTACCATTCGATTCCAGGTTCGCAACTACCTTTGGCGGTCGCAATACATCTTAAGATTCAACGAAGACGGGAAAAAAGCAAAATCGAAAGGAAATCATATATGGAATATAGAGGCAAAAAAAATAGGGGACGGCAAGTGGGATTTTCGCCCGTTTCACCGTAAACTGGCAGGAACCCCTCCCAGCGTCGCGTACTGTGGCCTCTTGTGGTCTTGGTCACCACATATCTGGGATCCTCAGGCCTCGTGGCAGAACATCCCTGTGGAGTATAGCTCTCCAAATTTGCCGTGTTGGTTATCATGGAAAGATGACGTTCTTTCTGGCCTTCCGCCCACTGATGCTGAGAGCTGTCATGTCACCGTCAATGCAAAGGTGAACCCCTCCTTCGTATTCAGGAAACCTGTTGACCTTTCGGCTTCGACTTCTAGTTCACGCTAGACGGCCAAGAAGGAAATTTATCTCATAGTTTCTATGTCACGGTTGCACCCGTAAACTCCCCAGAAAGTCCTTCACTTGCTCGCTCACGGCGGCCATCATTGGCTGGAGATCCTCCTCGTCGGAGTACCAGCGATTCAGTCCTATTTCAAGCAGTGCAACGGTGGGTCTGCCTTTTGCTATGCCATTTGCGTATCGCGAGTTTTACCTTGACGCTTCCTTAGAACTAAACCTCGCATGCTGCCTGCTGCGAGACCATCTCAAGCGGATACTCGTGTCATACGTGTTCTTCAGAGTGTAGCTCAACGCGTAACAGAGGAGGCTGAGTCTCAGTTCGTATCTGCTTCTCCTCCAAAACCAAGCGACCTGCAAGACCTCGTGAAGCAAAAACACGTACTGGATCAGACTGTAGATGCTTTTGATAAAGCCATTTCAGGCGAGAATCCTGTGGAGAGCCGCCGTCTCGCGGTCGCAGCCCAAAATGTTGTTATCCAGGCCGCGCATACTGTAATTGCAGATCGAACCGTTGCTGGAGGCGGAGCTCCTATGCAGCAAACGGAGACGGCGGCAATAAAGAGCGTGACGGTCAGTGAGTTGTCGGATGCCACGCAAGATGCCATCGCACAAGCCGTGAAAATGGAGGGAACAACGTCAACCGAAGTAGACATCATGGTGGCGGCCACCTCAATTCTCAAGCTGAGGACAGTTGGGAATTCTTCTGGTACGGCCGATCCTATGCAAATCACCGTCCATCAACCACGCTCTCAGTCCACCGGAGCTGTGCCTAGATTAACGACTAAAAACTCACCATATCCCCTCTCTTCAGTGTCTGAGTACGTATAATCGTTCTCTTTTCTCTTTATTGGGTTCTCTTCATTTACTGTAATCGATCTGCTTTGGGGTGTCTGTGGGACTTGTTTTTTCTACCCTGCATCAAGTTAGGGTATAGATATATTTTCTGTGATATATAAGTACGTAGTCATGCATGGGATCAAGGGAAATTTGTTGACTTCATACAAAAGGTGTGCTACATATCGTGCAATCAGTCGCGTCCTTGCTATTGATCAAGGTACATTTCGGGCATGATTTCTTGTCATCGTCTACACCTAGTTGTGACGAAGAGCAAGGCTTTACATCAACAGGTCCCCCGAGAAGCGTACCTTCAAAACCTCTTCCTTCTTCTCTGGGGCTACTCTCCTTCATATCATCACCAAAGTCATGAATTTCGTTTATTCGGCGCAAATGGAGGGTCTCGTTCGCCAAAATCCCGAGCGTGGATACAGTCATCATATTGTCGTCTAGTTCCTTTCCATGGTAGAATAGCTGCTGATGGGTGGTCGGGATATCAAATTCACTTTGCACCTGCGCGATGGTTCACATTGGAGATTATCGGAAGGACATCAATACCCACCAGGACTTTGATTTCCTTTATCGTTGTTGACTTGCAGATCGTTAGTCGCCGCTTCTCTCCGAGCTCTCTTCGTTGTCGCAGGCGCCTCGACTGACGAGCATTTGATTCCGAGTACGAGACGAAACTGGTAGTTGTACCGTCTTCGTTCTTCGGATGGGTACCTTCCAAACGAATGGTAACGAAAGTAGATGTCCAATATAATTGCCTTTGATTTCTCAGACTGTCAGATACCATTGCATGTCGGCCTAACAACGTGCAACGATACCTTCTCATTCGACAGTCCTGGCAGACAAGGATCTCATGTGAATATCTAACGTGGGACTCGGCGCCGTGAACGCGTCTTTCGATAGCTATCAGAGGTCCAGCGGAGTAGCTATTTGTGTATTGTGAGATCTACAAATGAAGAGACACAGCATGAGGCAGTTACTTACATCGTCTCCAACGTGTCCCACTCACTTCGGGGAATTATGATGAGGGACGAATCAAGGTCTGTCGGACAGTTGGGGTCAATCAAGAGCATGTCATGCTCGCAGATGAGCGAAACATTGTCCATCGTAGTAGGTTTAGGAACCTCTGTAGGGCTGTTGACCCACTGTTTCCAACTCTTGACAAAAGTGGCAGGTATTATTGCACAACGAACTTCACCATGAAGTGATGTGTCTCCAGATACTCCGTTGTCATATATGTGTCTTAATATAGTCTGTTAAGAAAATTAGCACAAACATTGGTCCATGATGAGAGTTTACCTTCTCTTCTTCAGCCTGCCTCTGTAGTTCACGTTTATTCTCTTTTGAGATATGGACAAGAGCATCACACAAGGGGCAGGGTTCAACATCAGTTGAAATAGGATTCCAAGACGGATACAATCTCTGCAATAGTTTTGCTGCCTATGTTGCTTACGATTGAGTGTTTTGGAGTTACTGGATTTGACTGACTGTAACAGATATTTTTTGCCGACGAGTCGTATTCGATGACAAGCCTTCGTGCTGGCACCAGACATGAGTTCGGAATTCGGGGGAGTCAGGTGCTGGATCCCCCTTGTAGGTGTGCATTTTGGGCTTCATCAACCTCCAGTCTTCGTTACGATGAATGAGGATAATAGAAGGCAATTAGACCAGCAATATACCTTTGACCCAAGGCTTTGAAATCCAGTAGCCTTCGTAACCCAATGAAACAACTGCATCAAATTGCCTGACCATTTGGGGATGCTGGACCTTGTAGAGATATGCTATGGATATAGGCTCTAAGAGGTACATGTGATCAGACAGGGGAAAGAGACTACCTTGAAACTGGAGTCTAACACATTCATCACAGATGTCTGCCACTGTGAGCATGGGTTCAAATTTACAACCAGTATCATGGACAATTCGCCCATATGCATGCTATCAAACAATATGTGATTATTTGAAAACAGCAAAACGAGAAAGGTCGACAGACTCTACTAATGCGCTTGATATCACAAGCCTTGATAGGGCTCAATCGACCATGTTCACAAAGAATGTCGTCCATTAGGTGTCTTCGTAATGACTCATCAATCCCCGATTTTTGATCCGTGATCATGGAAGCCGACCCGTCCGTATACTGCGAAAGCCAAGCTCCCAAGGCATGTCGGCTCACTAGCACTGCGTCCTAGAAGCAATTCAGAAATGCACGCTGAGAATGGATTGCGGCTTACCTCATGGATAGACTGAACATTCCACATACGATATATGTCAATAATCTTTGCTCTCTTGCCCTTGAAATGAGCCTGAAGGTATTGCTTTCTGACAAAAGTAATGAGGTATAGAACAGAACAAGGAAGAGATACGCACTTCCGATTGTAGGAATCACAAGCCTCGTCATGGGCTTTGTTGAGCATATATGTAATGTCCAAAGCCCTCTTAGGAGGTTCGGGTGTTGGGGTACATGGGTAGGTGGTTGCCAGTGAGGATAACTTGGCCTGTGTCGGCGATTTACGTGCATATACGAGCATATAAGCATCTCTGGATGACATGCTCCTTCATAATTAAATCGGTTACGAATGATTTCATCGAAAGTTATGAATAGAACACTTTACTTGTTGATAACCCCGACTTCGAGGTCCGTGCTGATCGGTTTGGTTACTCTTTTCTCCCCAGATAATTTAATATTAGTGATATTTTCGTCACTGCATCGAAACCAGGATCGGTGCCTGTGGAAAGCAGACCACTCAGTCTTTCTACCAACAAAATCAATCAAAGATCGAACACAGTGTCATAGACTTGAGCCTCGTAATGACCATGGTATGCACTTGAGCCTTTGTGGAGTAAGATCCCCCGCAGTTCATACATGTTATCACCTAGAATGTGACTCGAGTTGTTCTCATGAGTCGAGGCTAAGAACGGCCCCATGTCGAGAGCGAGGGGAAATGAAACCGCGTGTTTTGACTTTTTGCGTTCCATACTTGAGACTTCGTAAACGAAACGCAGCAAGGAAAAATGAAGAACAGGCGGTAAAATTCGTAACTCGGTATATCGCGTAGCATCTTGGAGGCCGTCGCAGTGAGAACAAAGATAACTGCCGACTTCGTGATATAGGTTCGGCAGTATGACCAGATAACATACCGATTGTCACCCGATAAAGTTTCGGGTTGGAAGAAGGCTGTAATTCGATCCTCTAGTGTAGAGTTTGCCTGGAAGGGAAATGTTAGAAGGTCCTTTTCGCTCGATGACTCGTTGGGACTTTTCAAACCTCCAGGTTAATTTCTATTTCTAAGAAATCCGCGACCTTTTCTGAGGAATATTGGCAATTATTGCAAATCGTCCCGAATACTTGTTTGCCTTGGAACTGTTAAGGATGAGGATGATGTCCCAAGTCAAAAATAATCGGAAGTTAACTTGATCCGTAACGAGAGACTTGACTTCAGGTGCGGCTTGCCTCCGGAATGCCGCATCAAGATGGGACATGAACAATTTGGAGAACCTGAGCGATCAAAATTCACTGCATTCGATTCCATGGACAATTGGCATACTCTTGCGCATCTTGTTGTTCACCTGTGCGAAGCTGCAGGCTCTCAATAAGCCTAGTGGGGTTGAAAATGCTCTGGTTGCTTCTTTGAAGGGCAGCGAATGCCACTTGAAGCTGATATATCGGCGATTCCTGATTGACATTATTACGACTTGTAGGGAAGGATCAAAGCAAGAGCGGAACCTTGAACTTGCGCTCTGAACCATCACAAGGTTCGCATTTATAGATACCGGAGCGGAATGCTAGATCTCTAAACCACACCTATGAAAGGAGTTCGTCGAGGTCAGATCTCATCAACGATGCTTGCCACGAGACAGACTTGAAGGAATGCATTGACGTAGCAAGTTGCACCCAGGTTCTGAGTGGCACTCAAGCTCATAAGCACTTTCCCCAGTCAAACATTAACGAGTACCTTCAGGCCAACAGGAAGATTGTTCTCTCTAGTATCCATGTTGGGATTCTTGCCCAAATTGAGAAACTTCATAAATGTCTTAGTCGCGTTTTCTAGAACGATGCATCACAGTCATAGGCAACATCAAGGTGCGTCGCACGCAAGACCCACCTTCGTCTTCCCAATCATCTTGACCTAAGTAATTTAGACAGTTCGGATTATTCCTGCAAGCCTTGGGAGTGCAGACAGGCCGCCCATCATTCGACATGTCAGTGGTAGCAGCTTCGACGTCGCCAGTCGTTACTGGCCCGTCCAAGTTCTGTGCAAGATCTGGCGCAACCAATGTCGACTGCGCAAATTTGTTGATGCAGAAGGCGTTGTTGTTACGCTTCGAGAGGCCGCATGCCATTAAGCGGTGTTCAGGTGTGATGTCTGAGGGTGCAACCACCTCTGTGCCCACCCATGCCCAGCGAGACGAATTATTATTGGGTACTGTGGTCCGTTTCGGTAACTCGCTAGAATCCACTCTCGCGGAGGTGTCTGATATTGGTCGCTTTCGCTTTTGGGGCATAAGAGAACTGTGAGTCCCCGAAGATGCGTGACGCCCCCATATGTGACCTTCAACTTGCTCCTTCGCTCACGATGGAGACAAATATTGCTGAGCCGCAGGGAAGAATCTCTAACGGACTTGCGGCACGACTTCTCCTCGCAGGAAATGCAAGCGAAAATCGATTGCGCAGAAGAAGAGCCGTTGTCTTCGCTCTCACGCGACGCCTATCTTGGTTGATGTCCGTATTTTCATGAACGTACCATTACTCTATTCATAAAGGGTTCTTCAGATCATCGCTATTTTTTGTAGGATACCTCTGGATGATCCTCATCCCCTTGCCACGGCTGAGCCGAGGAACTTACATCGACGAGAACGCCCTCCAGCCTGGTCAGGTGCGAGAGTCATTCACGGGATGTCCGTTCAAGCTGAGGCTACGAGATCATTAGGTTACTACGTATTTCGATTGGGAAGACGTCCATGCTGCAGACAATTACCTTGAAGCTTTAGAAGTCCTGCAAAGCATGAATGCTACATATGCACAGTAACCCTGACTTTCTTCCAGCTTCACAGACCAACTCATGCATATCCGCAGGCGCGCTCAATTCATGAAGACAGAGCTGAATAAGCTTGGTATATGTGCCTCTACGCACAATTACGCGTTTTCGACAAACACAGGGGTTTGACGCTATTATACTCCTGAGATACATCAGCTTACAATGGTCCAGCGAGTGACAGGTACCAATGCATATGGTATCCTTTATTCTCCTCGAACAGCGGGAACAGAGGCTGTGGTGATCAGCGCATCATGGCTGAGCAAATCTGGTACCCCCAACCTTCGAGGGATCTCCACAATCCTTGCATTGGCTGGTTTCCTCAAGCGTCAGTTCATCTCAAACTGAAGTGGCGCGAATCATTCTGATAGTATGGTTTGCAGGCTATTCTCTCTGGGCCAAGGACATCATATTTGTTGTCAGCGATGGGTACCTTGATGGAATGCATGCGTGGCTTGCGGCATATCATGGCTCATTACAGTCAAGTATGTTCCAAGTAGAAATATGTCATTTGATCACAATTTGTGTCCAGATACTCAAATGGACCCCTTGGAGCTTTCATCAGGCGTCATCTGGACGGCTCTAAATATTGATTACCCGGGACACTCTTTTTCCCATCTAGGGATGTTTTTCGGTCAGCCTTTTTGTTTTGTGTCCAACTAACAAACTCATCCCTTCTTTTCGCTGAAGCGGGAATGAATGGCCGTCTCCCTAATCAGGATCTTCTCAATTCATTCCAGAGGATCTCATTATATGCTGGCGGGGTTCCTGTCGTTCTTGATACCCATATTGAGAATCAAGAAACTTTTGATCCCTTACTATCACGGTTGCCCAACCTCATACGGGAACAACCTGAAATTCGAAAATATCTATATCAAGCAAAGAACATGATTGATCATTTTGGGCACCAGGCTCGTGGTCGGGCCAGTGGAGTACATGGGCTCTTTCATCGGTAGACTATCTCTCCCTCTCTTGATACCTGCCATGATTGTTAACATCTCGTGTCTTAGGTATCGGATAGATGCCTTCACTCTTTTCGCAGTGCCAGCGACTGGACCCCATGGATTTCATGCAATCGGCCGGTAGGTTTACCTACGGGTCAGATGCCAATGTTCGATTGACAGTTGTCGAACAGAGTTATAGAATCCACTTTGCGCACCGTCAATAACCTTCTCGAGCCCCTGCATGCATCATTCTTTTTCTATGTCTTGACTGATCCCGATCATTTCCTCAAGATTGGGAGCTACTTGCCGAGTGCTGTACTGGTCAGTGTGGCTATGATGTTTTGTGGCCTTAGGACATGGGTAGATGCAGCTTGGACGAGCGACCAGCCCCATGTGGATTCCAGTAAAACTGGAGGTTCAACCAGTTCAACCATGGAATGGTCAAGAAGGCGCCAACCCATTATTGGAGTTCTCGTTGTCATTTGTACCACACATATTATCGGCGCATTCTTGTTCGGGCTCCTCACAAGCTCTTGGTTCATGGAGAGTCAGGAGGTGAGATGATGAAGAAACGCAATCCCATCCATCCACTGATGCAACCGCAATAGCTTGCGACTCCCTTGGTGTTCTTGGCTTTCGGGTATATCCCGTTGCTCGTGCTTCTTATCTCTCCGTTGCCTGGCGCAGAGGGCAGTCCTTTCTCCCAAGTCCTCAAGGCAATCAATCTATGCTTCGCATCCACAGTGATATCAATCGTCTCTGTCTTGAATTTTGCACTTGCAGGGTCACTGGCAATCTTGTTAGGTCTCCCATTATCCATTGCGTTTGCCGGGGGACCTCTACTCATTCGAACAATACGATACACTGCTTATATTCTTCTGGGACTTGGATGGCTGCTCTTTCCTTCTGAGGTACGGAGAGCTATCTGGGATTGGGAGGTCCTGTCTGTATGGTTCGCCCCTTTTGTCTGTCTGGTATATGTACCATTGCTCCTTCAAGCTGGTCTTGTGTGCCTTCTATCGTCATGAACAAGTACATTACAATACTATCATGGAGCGGTATGCAGCAGGCTCGTTCAGTGAACTTCTTCAGGGGCAAGCCTAGTTGATCGCCATAAACCATGACAGCGAGTGCTATTTACACGGGAAGGTAAGGTGGATGTGTTGAATGTCATGAGGGCAGGAGGCCAAGGATTTCGCCCCCCTCAACGACACGACTTAGGGATCACACTAAGCCCATCCCAAGTGGATCCCTGTCCTGCATAAATCAACTAGATCGCACACCCTGAAGGCCTGAAGACTAGCCCATTAGTGGATTGTTTTAGCTTTTTATGAATGCGGAGAGTATCGATGCAGTAGATCATCCAATATCCATCTCTGCAGATGGATCGCCGGGTCCGAACAAATCGTCGTCACCATCTTCAATCTCTCTGCCGTCATTGACCCCAGCATCAGCATCAATATCCAAAATGACACCCTCTTTCTTCATACGCTGCTTCTCCTTCAATTCATCGCGTTGCGCTAATTTCATCTCGAGGTCAGCCGTTAGCTTCTTTAACGCATCCTCAAACCGTTTCTTGGTCTGTGTGAGAAATATTGGACATGCAGATACTCATAGCACCCACCTTGATTAACGGGTTGGCAGAGCTTGCAATCTCTTTCCCTTTCTTGGCCACTGCGGCTTCGAGGTCCCTGATCTCCTCATTGATGAGCTTCCTAGCTTGAACATCCTCGTCATCTTCATCGTCATCGTCATCTTCCTCACTTTCTTCTTCTTCGTCTTCATCCCCGTCACCTTCCTCATCCTCTTCGTCCCCCAGAGCCAGATCCAGTTCTGCTGCCAACTCCTCATCAATGTCTCCTTCTTCTCCTTCTCCTTCCCCCTCTGCTTCTTCTTCCCCTTCTTCCGCGTCGCCATCTTCTCCCAGATAATACCCAGGAGTTTGCGCTTCGCCTGCATCAGATAGAGCGGGGGTCGGGGCATCGAGGGGTTCATCACGTTCGATAAATTCCGAGTCTGACAAATCAGGATTCACATTGTCGAGTATTTCTAGGGGCAACTGCTCGTAAGAAGATGAAGGAGAGAGCTGAAAACCTCAGACCGTATTTGACCTCTGTAGCAAGGGCATCTTCATCAAGCAGCCTTTCTACCTCTTGTTCCACGCTTTCGATAGTCTAAAACATGCTCAACATTCACGAATGGTTACGAACAGAGGATACCCACCCGTTTGTTGACCCTTTTGCGGAATCTTCGTTTCCGGACATGATGCAAAGGAGGTGTTATCCCATGCGGCCAAATAAACTCTTCAAAATTGAAATTTCGGTCTTTCACGATCATCTCTTCACTTTCTATCTTCTTCTCAACAACAAGCATCTTGTTAACAAGAATCAGTGACTCGTGGGTGGGATTTTTCTGATAATGACAATGCGACCTGACATATATCTGCGACTTTGAACATTTGCTTGTTGTCCAACGTCTTCTGGGATTCGATTATACAAGGAAGGTCGACGAGCTTGGCAGAGTAGATGGAGTTTCCCATATGGAATGCGGCCCGACGAGAGTCTGTAGCGAGGTGAAGGCGACAGGAGAAATGCAAAGAGATCATACGCACCCTTGAACTTAAACCAGACATCATTGTTTACCTCACGGGTGGCCACCAATTTCTTGAGTCGTTCCAGGTCTTCTCCAGGTGGCATCCGCAAAATAAACTGTTCCTCGAAGAGTAGATCTTCATCGTCTGAATCCAGCTCTCTATCATACTGGCCCAAGAACGACATTCCAGGAGCCTGGGCAGCTGCCTTGTCGCTCAACTTAAGCTTGAGCTTGGGTTGTGGTTTGAACTTTGCAGCAGAGGAACGGGTCGTGCGTTCCGAGGCATCAGTCGAGGAGTGAATAGGCGGATTGCTACAGCTTCGCAACCGTGAGGAAGAAGCGACAGCATGTTCAGCGACGGATATGGGACGAGGGGCGGATGCCTCATCGTCCACAACGATCAAGTCCGAGTCTTCGTCCATGGTGGGACCTTGCATGTGACCACACAATGAATGAGGCAGCGGTGAGCAACATTAGTAATGCACCACGTGATTTTCCACGGAAATGATCGCCCTGGGATAACAAACAATGGGTAGGTGGTACTGTACATGTGTTCATACAGTCCAACATCAACTGTTGAATGAATTCCACTCCTATGGTGCAACACACCTAGTCACCACCTATTTTGTGCAAACATTATAGCATCCCCGAAAATAGCTATTTTTTACCAACCAAATTGGCACTTGCAGAAAGTAAGTGGTGACTAGGTGTTGTAAGGGCGACCTTATGATCCAAGACTCAAACTCAGATACTTGCAAGGGAGATCCAAAGTTTAGATTGAGCAGTCTGATAAGTAATACAACACATACCTTGCAAGGGAGATCCAAAGAGAAGGTTCTAAGGATTCCCCTGCAAGCTAGTTAGATAAATAGTAAAATGAGATATGAAATAAGAGATAAAACGAGACATATGAATGATGAGCAATGATTGGGAGTAGGGATGGGGGATGAATGGAAACAAGATGAATGATAGTACCTGCGATCCAACATGTGGAGTAGCGGATGGGCGCGGAGTCGTCAGATGTGGAGAGGTGGATAAGATGTCAGACACAGCAAATCCGATCGGGGGACATCAGAGGATGTCGGAGATGGTGGAATAGAATGGTGGAATAGAAAAGAAAGGAAAAGTGAAAGTGGTTGCCCTTACATCACCCCCCCTTCAAGGCACGGTGTCTCGATGTGTCAGGCGAAACGAGTTGAATATCACAGCAGAGATCCGACGCGGAGCTCCCAGATGATGTCGGTAGAAGTCGCAGACTAGGCGCAGAGCGTGGACATTGTCTTCTGCTTCCCAGGAATTCTCTTCATAGCCATATCCCTTCCATTTGACCAAGAATTGAAGCTTGTCTCGATGCAGTCGGTTGTCCAAGAGGTTTTCAACATCGTACTCCAATTCTTCTCCGACTACTGTCAGAGGCAGAGGAGAGTGGACTTGGCATCGGAAAGGGTTGTCGGGAACTAGTGAAAGTTTGACGACATGGAATACTGGGTGAACGCGGGACATGGAAGGGGGAAGGCAAAGTTCGTAGGCATGCATTCCAACAGGTCGGACCACTGGGAAAGGGCCTACATACCGATGTGCAAGTTTTTTTGTGGGTCAGGTGGTTTTGAGGTCTGATGAGTCTAAAAAGACCTTGTCCCCCAGGTGGAATGTCAGAGTGGTGCTCCGATGCTGGTTGTAGTATTGTGCCATGTCATCTTTTGCCTATGTCAGTGCTGCGCGAGCCTCCTCCAGAGCAGACTTCATCCGCTCGCTGAAATCCGCTACCGCCTCGATCTCCATCCACTTCTCGCAAGGTTCAAATCCCATGTGTGGATGGCGGCCAGTGTCAATGTAGAACAGAGTTTGACGTGTCGATACATGAACATGGTTGTTGTATGCGAATTCAGCCATCGGAAGGCCATCAATGATGGCGACTTTTGTATGGGATACTCACGGTGTCTGTGTCCTCTGAGTCGGACCCAGACCCAAGAACCGCAGAGGGCATCACAACACCAACAGTTGAGGAATCTTCGTCAACCTCGGAGATATGCGTTGAGGAGGAGGCGACTGTAGTGATGGGGGTATTGTTGCCATACAGAGAGCGGTGGGACAACATGGTGGCGAGTGAGACAGCCTTGTAGTTTGTATCCGATGGGAAGTTGTTGGGGCAGTCTCGTGTTGTGTGTGTCTGATATCCTCGTCAACATTTCATGCACCCTTGGTGGCTCCATGGGAGCGTACATTCAGCATCGGTCAGTTTTGGGGGTTTGCGTTTGGATGACGAGGTGGCAGAGGGCATTTTGGCGTTGTTGTTGGCAATGCATGATGAGTTCGATACTGTTTGTCATTTGTATGTGTGATGAAGTTCATCTGCAGTTTTGCGGAGTCATTTGGTGATTTGTGCGCATTCTTCTGCAAGTTTGTGAACTTCCTTTTGCCACCTCAGCATCCGGGCTTCGGCGGTTTTATTTTTGGCATGGTCAACAGCTTCATCAACAATGTGTTTGATATTACGGTTCATGTAGATGGTGCGGAGTTCGCTATGGAGAAGACTATGTAGTTTTGTGCGAAGGTCATCGTCAGAGTTAGTGTTTCTAAGTCCAGTCTCAAGAACCTAAAACCAGACCGAAACCGGACCCGAACGAACTGGATTGAGACCAGACCGCGATCTCAAGTTTTAAGATTTTCGATCACAACCAGTCCTCGGTTCTCTCTGAATTTTAAGATTTGAAAGACCGG
Source organism: Entoloma clypeatum (assembly GCA_963565915.1). Lineage (NCBI taxonomy): Eukaryota > Fungi > Basidiomycota > Agaricomycetes > Agaricales > Entolomataceae > Entoloma > Entoloma clypeatum. The sequence goes on along the minus strand of OY751487.1, from coordinate 3,597,177 downwards.
CCAAAGACCGGTTCAGACCAGTTTAAACCGGTCTTTTTCACAGAATGCTCCAAGGGCCCAGCACAAAGCAAAATTTGTGCCATCAGTAAGACTTGAACTACAGCCTCTATAGTATATACTATTATTCTAACAACTTAACCAACTAAGCCACAGAACCATTGTAATTTCTTGCTCACTCACTCTACATACCCACTTTTTCACTTCCCAAACAGGCCACTTCCAAAATAGGCACAACCAGCAAAAAAAGACAAAAGGTGTGTGTGCATCCCCCCTGCCCCGATCACTAGACACAGGCTTTCAATAAAATCTATAAATATATTTTAACCTTTTCAACATGTGTGCCCCTCATTGCAAGGTCAGGAATGGGTGGATGCATCGTTTCAACGTTGGATGACGTGCATCAAGCGTGCATCAAATGTGTCAAATACATGTAAACAAATCCCCAAAAACATCGCACATCTGCTTATTATGTCTACACAGGAACAAGTAAGGGTTTCTACTATATCAATTATGTAGGAGGGGATTATATCTCACTCAATACTGTATGTATTGTTTTTCTGAAATTTCGCCACGGATTTAAGTTATAGAGGTGCCGTGCTCTGCAACAAATAATAGTAAACAATGCGCAAAATGCATCACACAGGAGCGCGTGGTGCCTTCCTCATAGCCTAATAATAGCTTAAAGTGATAGAACTACTTATGGGATATGTATTCACCTTCTGACACACTTTGTATAATTTTTAGAAGTCTAGATATGATAGAAATAATGAAATGTGCAGATTTCAGTAAAAGTGTTATATCTCCATAATGAATCAACCAAATTTGAAAAACAAATGTGCTATAAAGTCCCCTGAATGTGGAGAATCCAAATCTGAAATAAAAATTTTTGGTCAAATTTTCGACCTATTCTGCTCATATTCACCTTATGAAGTCCTTGAATTGTGTTTGAATGGTCTCAATAGGTTCACATGCAATGGTTAAATAGTATATATATATTACATGTAATCTAATGTGGTTGTGGAAAGGAGGAAGTAAGAAATGTTGCTTTTTGTGTTTAAGAGAACTCATGCTGCACTGTTTATCACAATTTACAGGGTGTTTTGATACATTATTCTGCTACATAGACTCTCTACCAGACATAGCTAATGTATGTAACTGTATATATACTTACTATTGGATTCAAGTATCTCTACATAAGTTATGAATAGTTTTTGGGACTGGTGGTGCCACGGTTTGGGCATTGAGAGTACAAGTTTCGACGATGTGCATCACTCAGCATTGACTGCCGAGCATTTTCGGTAATCGCTGAAACTCGAACCATAAATTGATTGCCAGCAAAACGTTCCCACAGTTTTCTTTTTCCCCAACTCCACTCCATCTGGCCACCACCTCCACCCAACGGCCACCACTCATGCCCAACGGGCCCACACTCATGCCCGACAGGCCCACACTCATGCCCAACAGCCCACACTTGTGCCCAACAGCCCGCTCTCGTGCCCACTGGTGGCCTCTAATGCCCAACGCCGTCCACTCCTGCCCAATGCCATCCCTGTTGAAACTTTTCCCATCACGTAGATTAGATTTAGATTAGATCACATCACGTGACCATTACATATCTTTCTTACATACTTGTTTGGTTGGTACAAACAGTAGTACGGTATATAAGACCAGGAAACTGTCAATACGAACAAGTTGTCTCTTGACTCTTAACCAGCTCCATCGCTCTCACCAGCCTCAACCGCTCTCACTAGCCTTACCCCCCCCAAACCATGTAAGTGACCATAGCGGTATCGTAGAGTACTTCCACTGTAGCTGTGTTGCTCAGTACATCTGTGGCTAGCGCCCAGGTGGAACTTCAACAGGTTATGGGCCCCGGATAGCAGAGGGACTTGGGAAATGCTGGCAACAGCGAGTACCTGCCCACTCTACCCTGGTTGGCAAAGAACCGATTGAAAGATCTAGGTTCTGAGTCATACTTCTTCACATATGAACCTGGGAACGTCATTACGACAAGTACCTGTCATGAGACGTCCCTAAGGGGATTGACCTAGTACACTTCATGTGGAAACGTTGATCGCACCTTATACGTTTCTGACATATAAAGGGTTTTCCCGTGACCACTATTCCTAAAGGGAATATGTCATAAGGAATCATTTAATTGTTTTCTTGAATCATATTCATAACACATCACTGATTGAGGAACCCTTTTTTAGATCCATCTACAATGTCTACCTCTCGCTCTGCTCTTGACACCATCGCCCCCTTTGACGGCATTGACTACCAAAGCTGGGCCGAGAAAATGAAGTCCTACCTCCTCCATCAAGGAGTCTGGCGCATCGTCTCTGGCGATATCACCCGTCCCGAGATCACCGACTTCACCACTACGGTCTCCACTCCCGGTCCCACCGCCGCTGCTCCCCCTGTGCTGACTACCACGGTCGACCAGCCCGGCTTCCGCAAGGAAGAAAAAGCCTGGATCAGGGACGATGACGTAGCTCTCGGGGCGATACGCCTAAAAATCTCTGAGGCGATCAGACGCCACATCAAAGACAGTACCTCGGCGCTTGGCGCATGGAAAACGTTGAAAGACGCCTACTCCAAGATATCCCCGGCTGTCATCTTCGGCGACTTCAAAGCCGCCGCCACCTACAAACTGTCTGGACGCGACCCCGTCCCTGAAATCGAACGCCTGGGGTCTCTCTTCGCCCGTCTCGCCAATTCGAATTTTGTCGTCCCCGATCTGATGCAGGCAATGATCTTGGCCAATGCGATTCCCGACGCCTGGTCATCACTCTCCACCGCTCTCTTCCAGGTGTACAACGCCGATGACTTCACATGGCAGGCCGTCGCCGACAGCGTCATCTCGGAATACAGGCGCAAGTATTCGGTCGGGTCTACTCGTACGTCCAATGAGCAGGCCAAGAAAATTTCTGGGACAAAGCGAAAGGGGCAGGACCCCAAATGGGAAAAGCAGCAAAAGCCGAGTACCTCACAGAACGACGCTGACGAGCAGCCTAACTCGACCGACCATAGTACCGCTTCTGAAAAGAAGAAGGGAAAAGGACGCTGGCGCAATCAGAAGAAAAGCGCCAACACTGCGGACAACACGTCCGACCATGTGGAGGAAACGGTTGAGTTTGTTGCTCCCGCCATACACTTCCCTCCACCATCCTTCACTACCGTCACCGGGCGCGGAAAAACGATGAGTACCGCCCAGCCAGACTCTCAGCGGATGCAGTCGCTCCTTCAGCGAATGAACCCGCCTCCATCCCAGTACACCGGGCTTCCTTTGGGCAAGCCGTCCGTGTGGAAGAAAAACGACCATGTTCGCAAACTCACGCGCGGCATTGGTGCTCGCCCCTCAGGGTCAAATCTTCGCATTCTGGATACGATTATCCCAGAAGAAGATGAAAGACCGTCCAAGCAGCGTCGAGTTACTCCGCCGCTGGACCAAACCCTTAGGATGATGGACATAGACCATCAAAGCGAGCGGATGGGGCCGGACCAATTCGAAGATGGGCTCATTGAACTTGACGGTTCGTCATCTTCCTCTCCTGAATCTGACCAATTAAGGAAAGCTAATAACACCTCCTTACAGATGTGTAAAATATTAGCTAGTACTAGTGCAGAATGTATGGATCATATTGACAACGATCTATATAAAAAATATACAAAGCACTTTGCGTCATGCACACACTGTAAGGAGAAAGAACGTGCACAATGGATCTTAGACTCCGGTGCCTCGTTACACTTTACCCATGAGTTCAAGGACTTCGCTTACTACAGGCCTCTTAAAGCTAAGCGATTTGTCCAAACAGCTGAAAAGGGAAAGAAACTGGAAATACTCGGAGTTGGGGCCGTTCCAGTACGGCATACCCTAAATGGGGAAATAAAAACCCACCTTCTCCGACCTGTATTCTACATTCCGGACATGGACACACGCCTATTGTCCCTAGGCGTCTTCCTTAATCACGGTTACAAAGTAGACGGAATGCGTGGAGAAATCAACATCTCCAAAGGACAGAACAAAATACAGTTCTCGCCTCACATTCTCGGACAAACCATTTATTGGTTAGACACTGAAATACGCTATGACCAAATCCACGCGATCTCTAGCGAAATCACTGTCGAAACCTGGCATAAACGCCTTGGCCACCCAAATGACCAAGCGCTCAATAAGATTCCCACCAGTACCAAAGGAGTACCCAAAACGTTAGTACATGAAAAATCACAGGAAAACTGCACGGGGTGTCTAAAAGGGAAAATGCCGAATCAATCTTATCCTAACTCGATGACAAGGGCTGTCAAACCCTTTGATTTGATCCATTCGGATTTGAAGCAGATATCCACGGCATCGTACCATAAGTACAAATATTTCCTTACCTTTTTGGACGATTTTTCATCCCATGTCTGGGTCGTCTTGCTTAGGAAGAAGTCAGGCGCCATCACGGCGCTGGAACAATTCCTTGCGATGATCCAGAATCAATTTGCCGCTACCCCTAAAAAGTGGCGGGTTGATGGAGGTGGAGAATTTGACGAATACAAGGATGTACTTGCCGATCATGGAATTCTGATCGATGTCACGCTCCCATATCAGCACCAGCAGAATGGTAGAGCAGAAAGGATCAATCGAACACTATGGGAAAAATCTCAGGCATTGCGCTTCGATGCATGCTTACCGCCCATGTGGTGGGAATTCTGTTTGGAACACGCAGCATTTCTCTACAACAGAACCCCCATGCAGCGTCTTGAATGGAAAACCCCTTACTTCAGGGTAACCAATGAGATCCCCGACATGTCTAGCGTCAGAGTCTTCGGATGCCAAGCATACGTATATATCCCAAAAGAAAAACGCAGAAACTCCCTGGAGTCAAGATCTCGATTGATGATTTATCTCGGATCAAAACCAGGGGTCAAAGGATACCGCTTCATGGATCCTGAGACCAACACGATTTTCATGGGTGGGAAAGCTATCTTTGATGAAAGCAAGTACCCTAGATGCCACATCGACCCTTTGCCAGAAAACCATCCAGAAATGGAAAACCCAGAGCCGGCTGATGAGTTTGAGGATCTCATCCCTGGCAGCAACGACGACGAAAGTCACAACGAAACACCTCATGACCCACTTCCCATTGAACAGGATCAACCTGAATCAGACAACGAATTGCCTGCCAGTGAGCCTGATGACGAACCGCGAGTACCCACTCCGGAACCCGAGCAAGTACCAGATCGACCGATCAGGGAACGACGAGTTCGGAAGATGCCAGGAAGCATCTATGGGGAAGACACTCCAGCGTCTGATCTTGAAAAATTAGATCGAAGACGGAGACTGGGCGGTCAAACGGCATGGATGAATGACCTCCTGATGGAGGCAATATCAGTCCAAGTTGGCATTGTCGACATGTCCCATAAAGACATATACCCTCTTCCAAATAAAGAAGACTGGTATGCGGCTGAACGTAAAGAGCTAGATATGCTCAAACGCCGCGGGGTGATCACGGAGCTAGTACCCCTGCCTGAAGGGAGGAAAGCTCTAAGGAACAAATGGGTTTACAATGAAAAGTCCGATGGGCGTCTGAAAGCACGCCTCGTCGCAAAAGGCTTCTCACAGGTAGAAGGGATCGACTTTGATCAGATCTTCTCACCAGTCGTAAGATATGAAACCGTCCGATTAATACTGGCATTGACAGCCCTTGAAGGGTGGTTCATGACACTTTTGGACGTCTCATCAGCCTTCCTCTATGGAACGCTCCATGAGGTCATCTACATGCGACAGCCTGAGGGCTACGTAGTAAAAGGGAAAGAGCACCTCGTGTACCGACTATACAAAGCCCTATATGGACTTAAGCAGGCCGCACTAGCCTGGTGGAGGGAACTTGATTCCTCCATGAAAAAGCTCGGCTTTGTCCGGCTTCACTCCGATGCGGGTGTTTTCATTCACAAAAGTACCAACGGGGAAATTGTAATCGCCGTCATCTATGTCGACGACTCTGCTTTTCTCGGCACAAACCGGGAATATACGCTAGAGAAAAAGAGGGCCTTCATGACCACTTGGGAATGTAGGGACCTAGGGCACCTCGTGCCTGGTGGGGAACCAGAAGAGTTTCTTTCGATCCAGATAAGGCAACATGGGAAGAGGATCTTCATTGATCAAGTACCTTACCTTGAGAAAATACTCACACGCATGGGGATGAGTGAATCCAATGCGACCCATACCCCACTCCCTACGGGCTACAAACCCATGGCATCCGAAAATGAACCCAATGCGGAACTCCGATCCAAGTACCAATCCGTCATCGGATCACTCCTATATCTGATGATTGGAACGAGGCCTGACATCTGCTTTGCTGTAATCAAAATGTCCCAATTTTCCGCGAATCCCACCAAACGTCATTTAGAAGTGGCTAGGGATATTTGCAGATATTTGAAGGCAACAAAAGATTATGCAATCATGTATGATGGGGACTCAGGGAAAGGGATCTATGCATTCACAGACTCCGACTGGGCGTCAGATAAAAACACAAGGAGGTCTACCACCGGCTTCTTCATATCACTGGCGTCTGGAGCAATAACATGGGTATCATCGGCGCAAAAAACCATTGCCCTCTCTTCTACAGAAGCAGAGTATATGGCACTATCAGATTGCAGTCGCGCAGCAACATGGCTGAGAAGCATGCTTGCCGAACTTGGAATGCAGATCGGATCAGTACCGATCTATGGAGATAACAACGGCTCCGTCTTTATCGCATCCAACCCTGTAACTGAGAAGCGATCCAAGCACATCGACGTGTGATTCCACTTTGTCAGAGAAAAAGTATCCGAAGGCATCATCACGGTCGAATTCATTGAAGGAGTGAATAACCCTGCAGATCTTTTAACTAAGAATCTGGGGAAAATCCTCTTTAACAAGTTTATCCCGTACTTCGGATTACTAAAAAACTAGACGAAGAAAAGTACCTATATGGGAAAAATAAGATGTATTTAGAAGTATGTACTAAATATGGGGGGGTGTTGAAACTTTTCCCATCACGTAGATTAGATTTAGATTAGATCACATCACGTGACCATTACATATCTTTCTTACATACTTGTTTGGTTGGTACAAACAGTAGTACGGTATATAAGACCAGGAAACTGTCAATACGAACAAGTTGTCTCTTGACTCTTAACCAGCTCCATCGCTCTCACCAGCCTCAACCGCTCTCACTAGCCTTACCCCCCCAAACCATGTAAGTGACCATAGCGGTATCGTAGAGTACTTCCACTGTAGCTGTGTTGCTCAGTACATCTGTGGCTAGCGCCCAGGTGGAACTTCAACAATCCCTTCGAGCCCAACGGCCTCCACTCCTGCCCAACAGCCCCCTCTGCCGCCCAACGGCCCCCTCTAGCACCCAACGGCGTCGTCTCACGCCCAACAGCCCCTTTTCACGCCCAACACCGTCCCTTCGAGCCCAACGGCCCCCTCTAGCACCCAACGGCCCCTTTTCGCACCCAACAGCATCCTCTCATGCCCAACGCCCTCCCTTCGAGCCCAATGGCCTCGACTCATGCCTAACGCCCTGTCTTCAAGCCCAACAGCCCCCCACTTGTCTCACTCATGCCCAACGGCGTCCACTCGCTGTTATATACCATTCTGGCTCCAGCAACCTCCAATCATCTCCGATCAATTCCGATCAATTCCAATCAATTCCACTCCAATGATCTCCGAACAATTCCGATATTCCAGACATCCGTTACCTCCACATCTCCGCACGTTGCCATCTTGCATTTCATATTCATATTCCCATTTACTTATGCATCGCCTTTTCCACATGGTCCATTGACTGACATCTCCAATGTTCGATACAGTTGCTGGCAACTTACGCCACAACTCTGGACCTACTCCGACCATCTTTGTAAAGTAATCACATTTAGATATTTAAGCTTGTACCATACCTGTAGTTCCTCAGTTCGAATATCAACAAAGTTCACTCCTCTACTCTCGTTTCATGCCAGAGATCCTCGCTGTGGTACAATACGCCGACAACATCCTCATCTTCTGCTCTTCCTCCATCATTACCCTTCGACGAGCTCAGTACTATGTCCGAGTCACAACTCCGACGTCATCCGACCACTTCCACATCAGCGTGTCTCTCACTGAGATCTCTCTGAGGACCTCTGCACCTCTGACCTCTCCTCCGACCTCCTGAAATTGGGACACCTAATCCAACAAACGGCGGCGCAACACGTACATTGAAGCCATGTCCCTCCCCTTTCGTTGTTCCTCCGCAATTCTGGAGTTCTGCTCCGGTCTAAGTCTTATGTCCGACCTCCGACAGACTCCGACAAAGCTCCGACGTCTCACCTACTTAACACTCGCGCCCAGTGACGTCCACTCACGCCCAACGGCGTCCACTCATGCCCAATGCGCCCACTCACGCCCAATGATGCCCAACACGTTGCGTCCACTCACGCCCAACACGTCCACTCGCGCCCAACAGCATCAGGCGGTGAGACTCAGATGATACGTGCATGCACCGTTCAGTAGCACACTTGTAGCCTAGTACAGTACATATTACGAGTCTGGACCGGTTTAAACTGGTCCAGTCTCATCAGACCTGAATACATGGACTGGTCAGACCGGTCTCTCACCGGTCTGGTCCAGTTTTCCAAGGTGACTATGTAAAATTGAGACTGGTGCAGTCCTCGGTCCTTCCTTTTCGGGGGTCAAAAATGAGACCGAACTGAACTTTCAATCACTAGTCAGAGTTGAAGTAGTCTGTGCCTTTAAGCGAAAGGTTCTGGTAGATGTGATTGTTGAGCCATGACCAGAAGTCTTTGGATGCTGTGAGAGATGTACTGTTAAGCTTGGTACTGATCTCTTTGTCCCAACCTTCGGGTAGGAAACCTTTGCGGAGATTGTTCAAGAATTCAGCGAAGGACAGAGTGATTAAATGGGAGCGGTGATTGGAAATCCAGGTGTGGACATGTAAGTCCTTGAAGGCGGAGAGAATGGCTTCTACTTGTTCTGTGACAGGAGTCTTGTGTTTGTAAAAGTGTTCTTCACATGCAGATTTGAATTTGACAAGCAAGAATGGTGTTAATTCACCAGGGGTGATGACGGGAACTTTTTTGACTTTGGGGTGTATGAGTTGGCTAGCAGTAGTATCACCTGTAGTCAGTATTGTCATGTTCATTGAGCTCATGATGAGTGTGGTGAGGTCGTTGTCTGATGAGAATGATGATGACGAGGATGAAGGGGAGGGTGGGCGTGGTGTCTTTTGTGAATTAGGTGAAGGGGGGAGTGGTGTGAGGAGGGCGGTGATATATGTGTCAATTGGTGTCTTTGGGGTGGACGTAGGAGTGATATCTCTGACTGAATGTGTGATGGCAGGGCAGAGGGTCATTGTATGTGTGGCTGGAGAAACATTGTTCTTGTGTTTGTTGATATCTGAGTTTAAGGTGTCTTCAATAGACGATGCTATGGATGGGAGGTCGTCGTTGTCCGATAAATCCATGAGCGGGGACAATGAAAAAGATTGTGATGGCGGGAGAGGAGTGTCAACGGTTCGTAATGGCATTTGCCTTGTGTGGTTGCGTGTTTTTGGAAACAGGTTGGGCAATATGCCCAGGGCGGTATCCATAGACACGGAGTAAAACAGCGGGACTCTGAGTGTGGGGTCAGGAGTCGTTGATGTCAACATGCGGCGGTGTGTTCAAAAAAAAGTGTAAGGCCACCCATGTACCTAGTGGTTGGCCAACACTTAGGGAGAATAGAGGAACTAGTGATGGACAAGGGTACACAAAACCCTCAGGGTTTTGGTAAAGGGTAAGGGAGGGTAAGGGTGAGGGTCAGAATTTCTTATCCTCCAAAAACCCGCACCATTTGGATGGGTTTGGAGGGTCACATGATGTTTGGTTGAGCCAAACAATCAACAATCAACAAGTTGAAGTTGAAACATTGATGTTGATACTTTTATCCCCCCTACTCATGCCCAATGGCCCCCCTTCGCGCCCAACGGCCCCTACACACATTGACTCATGCCCACTCTTGTCGACTCATGTCCAATGGCCCCCCCTCATGCATAACGGTCCCCCTTCTTGCCCAACGGTCCCCCGTCCTGCCTAACGGCCCCTACTCACATCGACTCATGCCCACTTGTGTCAACTCATGCCCAACAGCATCCAACGGCCCCCCTTCATGCCCAACGGCCCCCCCTTCATGCCCAACAGTCCCCACTCATGCCCAACAGTTCCCCGTCGTGCCTAACAGCCCCCCTTCATGCCCAACGGTGTCCACTCGTGCCCAACGGCCCCTACTTGTGTTGACTCACACCCACTCGTGTCAACTCATGCCCAACTGCGTCCAACGGCCCCCCTTCATGCCCAACAGCCCCCCCTTCATGCCAATGGTCCCCTGTCATGCCTAATGGACACCCCTTCGCGCCCAACAGCGTCCACTCATGCCCAACGGCCCCCACTCGCGTCGACTCATGCCCAACGGCCCCACTCACACCCTCTTGCCTAATGGCCCTCACCATTTCCCTTCTCCCATACTCGCCCACTGCCACCACCTACCTGTCCACCAAATGGCGCGGGAGGCGAAGGCAGTGGCTAGAGAAGGGGAGGTGGGCTGGGAGGTCCACAACAGGGTGGGTGTAGTACGCGAGAGCACTGGAATGCGACACGATGCGCGCATGAGGAGCAAGGAGGGTGTAAGGGCGACCTTACGATTCAAGACTCAAACTCAGATACTTGCAAGGGAGATCCGATGTTTAGATTGAGCAGTCTGATAAGTAATACAACACACACCTTGCAAGGGAGATCCGAAGAGAAAGTTCTAAGGATTCCCCTGCAAGCTAGCAAGATAAATAGTAAAATGAGATATGAAATAAGAGATAAAATGAGACATATGAATGATGAGCAATGATTGGGAGTAGGGATGGGGGATGAATGGAAACAAGATGAATAATAGTACCTGCAATCCAACATGTGGAGTAGCGGATGGGCGCGGAGTCGTCAGATGTGGAGAGGTGGATAAGATGTCAGAGGCAGCGGATCCGATCGGAGGACATCAGAGGATGTCGGAGATGGTGGAATAGAATGGTGGAATAGAAAAGAAAGGAAAAGTGAAAGTGGTTGCCCTTACATCACCCCCCCTTCAAGGCATGGTGTCTCGATGTGTCAGGCGAAACGAGTCGAATATCACAGCAGAGATCTGACGTGGAGCTCCCGGATGATGTTGGTAGAAGTCGCAGACTAGGCGCAGAGCGTGGACATTGTCTTCTGCTTCCCAGGAATTCTCTTCATAGCCATATCCCTTCCATTTGACCAAGAATTGAAGCTTGTCTCGATGCAGTCGGTTGTCCAAGAGGTTTTCAACATCGTACTCCAATTCTTCTCCGACTACCATCAGAGGCAGAGGAGAGTGGACTTGGCGTCGGAAAGGGTTGTCGGGAACTAGTGAAAGTTTGACGACATGAAATACTGGGTGAACGCGGGACATGGAAGGGGGAAGGCAAAGTTCGTAGGCATGTGTTCCGACAGGTCGGACCACTGGGAAAGGGCCTACGTATCGATGTGCAAGTTTTTTTGTGGGTCAGGTGGTTTTGAGGTCTGATGAGTCTAAAAAGACCTTGTCCCCCAGGCGGAATGTCGGAGTGGTGCTCCGATGCTGGTTGTAGTATTGCGCCATGTCGTCTTTTGCCTTTGTTAGTGCTGCGCGAGCCTCCTCTAGAGCGGACTTCATCCGCTGGCTGAAATCCGCCACCGCCTCGATCTCCGTCCGCTTCTCGCGAGGTTCAAATCCCATGCGTGGATGGCGGCCAGTGTCAATGTAGAATGGAGTTTGACGTGTCGATGTGTGAACATGGTTGTTGTATGCAAATTCTGCCATCGGAAGCCATTCGTCCCAATCGGCTTGACGTTCATTGACGAATAGGCAAAGGTATTGTTCCAATCCTTGGTTGACCCGCTCCATCTGTCCATCCGACTGCGGATGGTAGGCTGTCGAGGCAGCAACCTTAATGTTAAGCAGCCTGTATAGTTTGCGCGTGAACTTGGCGACAAACTGTGGTCCTCGGTGGGAGACAATGGCCTCTGGTAGTCCATGGAGTTTCCAGACATTTTGAACATAGGAGTGTGCAGTCCCGAGTGCGGAGATGTCGGAGTGCATTGGGATGAAGTGTCCCCGCTTCCCTACTGAGTCCACTACGACCATGATAGCATCGTAGCCATGGGCTTCTGGTAGTTCAGTAATGAAGTCAACACTGGTTACTTGCCATTGCTCTGTGGGGACCGGTAGTGGATTGAGCTCTCCAGAGGGTGGAGTGCGTCGGACCTTGGTGCGGAGGCATGGGTCGCATGTCTTGCAATATTGACCTATTAAACGAGACATGTGTGGCCACCAGTAATTGCGCGACACCAGTTCCAAGGTTTTCCACCGTCCAGGATGTCTGGCCACCAGAGTGTCATGGTGTTGTGTGAGAATCCAATGATGCAGTTGGGGATTGTTAGGAACATAGATACAATTCCTGAAGTAGAGCAAACCTTCCGCTTGCCTCCACTCCGCACTACGGACGGATCCCACTCCGACGGTTGGAAGGGATTTGACAACCTCCGCCACACTATCCTCCAGTAACCCCTCTCGGATTCCCTGTTGGACCTGGCGGAGGACGTTGTGTTCTTCCCCTTGAACAGTTACCCCACGCATTGCTCGCACTGCAAACAATTCTGGTCAAAGAAGGATGATGTTTTCGTTGTCCCGTGATCCGTCTCCATGGTCCGCTCGTCGGGACAAAGCATCGGACTTGCCCATTGACTTGCCAGGTCGATGGTGCATTTTGAAATCGAAACGAGCGAGGTATAAGGACCATCTAGCCTGTCGTCGATTTAGTTTTTGAGCTGTCATGAAATACTCAAGATTTTTGTGGTCCGTCCAAATCTCCACTGTCTTCTCCGCTCCTTCAAGGAAGTGCCTCCACTCCTCCAATGCGCGGACCACCGCCAACATCTCCTTGTCGTAGATCTCGTAGTTGCATTCCACCGGACTTAGGCTTTTGGAATAGAATGCGACAGGGTGCCACTCACCGTCCTCTGTTGGTTGGGACAGTACTGCTCCGGTTGCAAAGTCCGAGCTATCTGCTTCTATCTGCCACTCCTTTCCATGATCAGCTAAGACCAGGATCGGAACGGATGTAATCCTCCGCTTCAACTCCCCAAATGCGGACACTTCTCCCTCCCTCCAAGACCAGAGGTGCCCTTTCTTTGTGAGCTCAAAAAGAGGGCGCGCGATGTCCGAAAACCCTTCAATAAAACGGCGATAGAAGTTAGTGAATCCCAGAAAGAACTGTACTTCTCAGACGTTTGTCGGAGCAGGCCACTCCGCGACCCCCGCTACCTTCACCGGATCCATCTCTATGTGTCCTTGTTCAATAATAAGGCCTAGGTATTCAATGCGCATTTGTTCAAACTCGCATTTCTCTGGTTTTAGATAGAGTTTGTGTTTGCAAAGTCGTTCCAGTACGATCCGTGTGACTCTCCGATGCTCCGCAAGGGTCTCCGTGAAGATGAGTATATCGTCGAGGTAAACACAGACTACACCTTCAGTGATAAGGTCCTGAAAGATCTCATTCATCATAGTCTGGAATGTGGATGGACTATTAGTGAGGCCGAAGAACATCACCAATGGTTCATAGAGTCCGTGATTGGTCCGAAAAGCGGCCTTCCACTCGTCTCCGGGTTTTATCCGCACATTGTTGTAGCCCCAGCGGATGTCGAGCTTGGTGAAGTATTGAGCGCGTTGAAGTTTATTGATCAGTTCGGATATGAGCGGAAGCGGATACTTGTTTTTGATAGTTTTGGAATTGAGTGATCGGTAGTCTTGTACAAGACGAAGCAAGCCATCCTTCTTCTTGATGTAGAATACCGGAGATGCCATCGGAGACTTGGAAGGGCGGATCCGACCAGTTGCAAGGTTTTCCTCCAAAAACGCGTTGAGTTCCTTCTGTTCGTTTGGAGCAAGCGGATATACCTTACACCCCGCCGGAGAGGCATCCGGAACAAGTTCAATGGCGTGGTCCCAAGTCCGCTCTTCCGGTAAGGTGTCAAAAGAGGTCTTTGAGAATACATCTTCGAAGTCAAACAAGTGGTCTGGTACAGAGTTGCGGAAAGATTTAGGTTTTTGGTTACTGAGGAAGGCCTCCAATAGACGTTGTGAGATATTGGATGAAGCGCGGATGAACTCCGCCTCTGCGGGTACTGTTCCGACAAAAAGGCGGTCTCCCTCCTCAAACTCATCCTCTTCCTCATTGTCTTCCGCTAACTCCTCCGCTTCTTCTTCTTCTGTGACATCCTCCACCCATGGGCCGCGTGGAGCCTCCTCCTCTAGACCGGACGTCGGAGTGGAACCCACCCGACAGGCTTGGATGCGGACTTGTTCAAACTTCCGCTCCTTCCGCTCTTGGGCTGCCTCTTGGTGGCATGTCTGGCATCATGCAGGACACCGGCTCATCTTCACTTCCCCTGATGTCCAATCTACCTCGGGGTTGTGTTCTTTGAGCCAAGTGAAGCCTAGCACAATTTCTTGTTTTCCCAAACTTGTGACTGCAAGCTGGGTCCGTTCCGAGTGATCCCGATAGCGGAGCACTACATCCAACACCTCCGTTATTGCTCCGGCCTCGTTTGGAGTTCCGTCGATGTTGTATACCGGAATTGCGCGTTGTAGTTTTCGAGTAGAGAGTCAATGTTTCTCGACCAGAGTGCGTTCAATAAACGACCCTGTTGCACCGCTGTTGAGTAAGGCCTTTTGTGATAGTGTGTCTTTGGTGTCGGTAGTTTCAAGAACTATGTCTAGTTCAATAGAATTGTCGGAGTGAGCGGAGGCGAGGACATATTGTTTTGGAAGTCGACGCTCCCATTTAGAGAGGCGAAGGCGGATGGGATTTGCGGAGTTGGGTGCGACTATAGGATCGTTTGCAGGCTTAGAGATGGAGGGTATAGGATCATATTGTTCCATAAATAAGGCAGCATAACGATTTTTAGCAGACAACGAGGGCACACTGTTCACTCGCTGTGGGGAGGAAAATCCTCCTGTCCTCCCTCCGACTCCGCAGACTCCGTGGGCGGAACGGAGTTGCCTTCCGCTGCGTCCTTGACCACGAGTTGTTCCATAACAAACTCGTCCTGCTCCTCCATTGTCATGAAGTGAACATCGAAGCCAAGGGGGCATTCACAACTAAAGTGACCCGTTTTGTTATATCTGAAGCATGCATTGGCATTCTTGCCTTTGATGCATGAAGTATCAATGTCCATTGCATTGGGGTCCCTTGTCAGCGGAGCGGATGCGGATGTGAGTGGAGCTGTGCGCGGAGTGAATGGAATGTAGGGGTGAGGGAATACTGAGGTGCCAGGTACTCTTGGTCCGACAACATTGTGGAAGGCGGAGGTATGGGTCGGAGCAGTGGCTTTGAAGGCTTTGTTGGCAATCCTATTGTCGTCATTGACTCGTGCTGCAGAGTACCACTCATCGGGGTTGTCATCTGCAGGTCGTCCGTGGGTCAGGGTGGCAATCTCGTTCTGAATGTCGGAACGGAGACCATGGCGGAATTTGAGTACGATGTTGGTATCCTCCTGATAGCCCGCTTTGTCAATGTAGTCTTTGAACTCGTCAATATAGGTCTCGACATCCCGTTGACCTTGATAATAGGATTCTCCTTTGAGGATCAGTCTCGCATCCTGTTCCTCATTCTTCAGAGTGAACTCCGCTGTAAAGACTGCACGGAAGTCCACCCAAGTCCGATAAGGCGGAGCACCGGTCCTCCGCTCCTGTCAGATAATGTGATCCGCAAAGCATGCTGCACGTCCACTCTTCATGAAAGATAAAGCCCAATAAATTTTAGCATGGTCGTCTGCGAACTGTTCCGGAGCCAGCCCCATAAACAATTCACAGGAGTTTAGAAAGGTCCAGCCATTTGCGCGCGATCCATCGAAGTCCGACAGAGAGGTAGTTAGAAGAACTGGAAGGGGTGTGAGATGTATTGGAGTCGGACGCGGATGAAGCTGCTCCGAAGTGCGGAATCGTGACAACGATGCAATCGGACCTGGTCCAATTAGAAGAGAACTTTCTACTGTAAGGGCGACCTTACGATCCAAGACTCAAACTCAGATACTTGCAAGGGAGATCCGAAGTTTAGATTGAGCAGTCTGATAAGTAAGACAACACACACCTTGCAAGGGAGATCCGAAGAGAAAGTTCTAAGGATTCCCCTGCAAGCTAGCAAGATAAATAGTAAAATGAGATATGAAATAAGAGATAAAATGAGACGCATGAATGATGAGCAATGATCAGGAGTAGCGATGAAGGATGAATGGAAACAAGATGAATGATAGTACCTGCGATCCAACGTGCGGAGTAGTGGATGGGGGCGGAGTCATCGGATGCGGAGAGGCAGATAAGATGTCGGAGACAGCGGAGACAGCGGATACGATCGGAGGACGTCAGAGATGGTGGAATAGAAAGGAAAGGAAGAAAGGAAAGGTAAAGTAAAAAGTGAAAGTGGTTGCCCTTACAGAGGGTCACATGTGCATCCCCACAAGGTCCGCGATGGCGCACGGCGTGCAGACAGGCTGCGTAGCACCAAGGGTGTCTACCCTTGTGTGCTGTCCCACGGGTATTCCATACCCCCGCATACCCTCGAAAGCCCTCACCCATAGGTGAGGGTTTTCCTTACCCTTGACGAGGGGGTACGGTTTTTCAAGGGTAGGGGTACGGGTACGGATTTTTTACCCATGGGTTACCCCTGTCCATCACTAGGAGGAACAGTCTAAACATGTCGTATTGTTGAGATAGCTATCAACAAGAGAAGAGAGAGATAAAAAGATACCTAGGTGATGTGTTGATTGCGATATATATATGGAGCAATTAAGGTTTAGTCCAAATAGGTGTCAATCGTTCAGGCAGCCTTACACCTTCAACCTTTCAGACTATGACGACACACATAGTATTAGACCGCCTCCGACAACACGGATTGTATCTCAAACCGGAGAAGTGTGAATTTGAACAGACACAGATTGAATACCTTGGCCTTATTATCGGGAAAGGACATGTTGAAATGGACCCCGTCAAAGTAGCCAGAGTGTCGGAGTGGCCAACTCCAACTAACATGTGGGAGGTACAGTCCTTTCTAGGATTCACTAACTTCTATCGGCATTTCATCCAAGGATTCTCTGACATTGCATGTCCGCTGTTCCGACTCACAACCAAGGGCTGTGTATGGTCCTGGGATGACAAGGAAGTGGGGGCCTTTGGAGATCTGAAGTGGAGGATCACCTCCGCTCCAATACTTGTCCTCCCCAACCACAGCAAGGAGTGGCAAGTCGAAGCGGATAGCTCCGACTTTGCGACTGGAGCGGTACTGTCTCAACCGTTGGAGGACAGTAAGTGGCACCCTGTCGCATTTTATTCCAAAAGCCTTAGCCCAGTGGAACACAACTACGAAATTCATGACAAGGAAATGCTGGCTATAATCCGTGTGCTGGAGAAATGGAGACACTTTCTGGAAGGAGTGGAGAAGATGGTGGAAATTTGGACTGATCACAAAAACCTCGAATACTTCATGACTGCCCAGAAGCTCAATTGGCGACAGACATGGTGGTCTCTATACCTAGCGCACTTTGATTTCAAGATGCACCATTGTCCAGGCAAGTTGATGGGGAAGTCCAACACACTGTCGCATCGGGCAGATCACAGAGATGGCTCACAGGACAATGAGAACATTGTCCTCCTCTGACCGGAGATGTTCACAATCCGGGCCACTCAAGGGGTAGCCACTCAAAGTGAGGAGTGCGACGTCCTCCAACAGGTCTGACAGGGCATCCGAGATGGCCTTCTGGAGGACAGTGTGGTGGAGATAATCAAGTCCCTTCCAATGGTTGGAGCTACCTCCGTTCACAGAGCGGAATGGCAACGGTCAGAGGGTTTACTGTCCTTTTGAGATCACATTTATGTGCCCAATAGTCCACAGCTTCAACAGCAAATTATCACACAGCACCATGACAATCCGGTAGTCAGACACCCAGGACGATGGAAAACTCTGGAGCTGGTATCACACACTTATTGGTGGCCCCATATGGCACGTCTAATCGGTCAGGACTGCAAAACTTGCGACCCATGCCTCCGCATGAAGGTCCGACACTCTGCACCCTCTGGTGAACTCCACCCACTCCCAGTTCCATTGGAACGGTGGCAGGTGACCAGTGTTGATTTCATTACTGAACTACCAGAAGCCCATGGGTATGACACTATCATGGTAGTGGTAGACTCGGTCGGAAAACGTGGACACTTCATTCCGACACACTCTGCTCTCTCTACTCTCAGATCTGCAAAGTTCTATGTTCAACATGTCTGGAAACTTCATGGACTCCCGGAGGCCATCATCTCCAATCACGGACTACAGTTTGTTGCCAAGTTCATGCAGGAATTGTACAGGCTGCTAGGTATCAAGATTGCTGCCTCGACGGCCTATCATCCGCAGTCAGATGGACAAACGGAATATGTGAACCAAGGATTGGAACAATACCTCTGGCTGTTTGTGAACGAGCGGCAGGACGACTGGGATGAATGGCTTCCGATGGCAGAGTTCTCATACAATAACCATATCCATGCATCCACATGCCAAACCCCCTTCTACGTTGACACTGGCTGTCACCTGTGCATGGGCTTTGAGCCCCGACAGAGACCATCAGAGATTGAGGCTATTGAGGATTTCAGCAAGCAGATGAAGTCTGCATTGGAGGAAGCATGAGCAGCTTTGGGAAAGGCCAAGAACAACATGGCGTGGTACTACAACCAGTGTTGGACATCTACTCCAACCTTCCAACCAGGCGACAAAGTCTTTCTGGATTCCTCCGACCTCAAAACCACCCAACCAACCAAAAAGCTGGCTCATAAATATGTAGGCCCATTTCCAGTTGTCTGACCCATCAGATCACATGCATATGAACTTAAACACCCACCTTCCATGTCTTGTGTTCACCCTGTATTCCACATTGTAAAATTGTTGCTGGCTCCAGAAGACCCCTTCCGAGGAGATGTCCAAATCCCTCTGCCTCCAACAGCAGTCGGAGAAGAAATGGAATATGAAGTCGAATCAATTTTGGACAGTCGGCTTCAACAAGGCAAGCTGCAGTTCCTAGTCAAGTGAAAGGGGTACGGCTATGAGGAAAACTCATGGGAGATGGAGGAGGATGTTCATGCTCCGCGCCTGGTCTGGGAATTTTACCACCGACACCCGGGGGCTCTGCGTCGAATTGCTGTGACTGCCTTCGAATCCTGTACCTTCTGCCTCATGTGTCAAGACACCGCACCTTAGAGGGGGGGGGGGGGGGGTAATGTAAGGGCAACCATCCAATTTCCTTAGTCTGGACTCTTCTCCGACGCCTCCGACTGGTCTTCCGACCCTCCGACCACTGTGGTACGTCTATTATTTATATTACTATACTTTATGTTTCCTTTCTTTTCCATCTCTCTTTCAACACCTCCGACCTCCAACGACCTCCAACTGTACTCTGCATCAGAGTGCACATCGGAGCGATGATTTATACCACCACATGCATGCTTCCGATTTACATATTCCGTTCCCATCCCTACTCCTGATCTTTGTCATATTTCAACATTTCTCTTCTCATTTCCAATTCTCGTCATCTATATAGCTGTCTAGCTTGCAAGAAAATCCTCAGAACTTTCTCTTTGGATTTTCCTTGCAAGGTACGCCTTGTATTGTACTTTGTAGAGTCTAATTTAACTTTGGATTTCCCTTGCAAGTCGTCCGACATTGGAGTCGCTTTGGAGCACTTTGAAGTTGTTGGATCGTAAGGTTGCCCTTACAACTGGTAGCAAATCATAGCAAACACACTCACATCCATAGCAGTCATAACACTATGTAGTAACCTCACTGCAGGCATAGCAATGTAGCACCAAAGCACAGTAGCATTGTAACATCATAGTACCATAATGTTGTAGTATAGAAACATGGTAGCACCATAGCATTGTAGTCTCATAGTTGCTCATAGTGTTGTGTAGTACTCAATATTTTTGTATAGGTTGACACACTTTGCACAAAGAAAGTGGTGTTTTTTTTTTCATTCAAGAATATTCATACATTTTCAGCATAGCACAATATTTGAGACATTTTCACATAATTCAACTTTCAGCAGCTACACAAAAAACTGCATGTCCCTTGCCCAGGTGTTGTCTCTCTTGTCACCTGTGCAACTCAGTTATACCCCTGCCCCTTGTGTCCAGCCTGACATGACTCCCCTGGATGTTGCTCAGCTCTTGTTCACATGTGTGTTCCTCTTGTCACCCGCCTCTTGTGTCCTGCAAGTCCTCACAGGTGCTTACTCAGCAAGTATGTGCCATTAGTGTTTGAAAGTCCAGTCCAGTCTGGTTTTTGATCCTAAAAAAGTGAACCTAGAACCTGAACCTATGCATAGGTTCAGTCCAGTTTGAATCCAAAGAGAAAGTTCTGAGGATTCCTGTGCAAGCTAGGCAGCTATATAGACAATGAGAATTGGAAATGGGAAGAAGAATGTTGAAATACGACAAAGATCGGGAGTAGGGATGGGAATGGAATATGTAAATTGGAATAGTGCATATGGTGATATAAATCGTTGCTCCGACATGCCCTCCGATGTGGAGTATGGTCGGAGGTCGTCAGAGGTTGGAGGTGATGAAAGAGATATTGAAAAGAAAGAAAACATAAAGTATAGTAATTGATGTACCACAACGGTCGGAGAGTGGGTCGGAGGTGTCGGACTAATTGGAGAGTGGGTCGGAGGTGATGGAAGGTGTCGGATTGAGGAAATCAGATGGTTGCCCTTATAGTGACCAGTTTATAGGTTTAAACCTATAAAACCAGGCAAAAACCTATGAAACTGGACTGAACCAGGCCAAAGTTCAACTATTCTGAAGGAGGAAAGACTGGACCAGTGGCAAAGTCTAGTCCAGTTCAGGTCTCAAACCAAATTTTAGGACTGGACTTCAAAACACTATGCACCATGTGTGTCTAATGGTGGGTCCCCACCTTGTCTTGCCTGCTGCCGTTTCTCATGTCCCGGATTGTCTTGTATGACTTCCTGTCTTGTCTTGCCTGCCATTGTTTCTCGCACCCCAGGTGCTCTTTCTCGTGCACTTCCCGCCATTCTGCATTTCTCATGCACCTCCAGCCTGTGCAGCCAGATTTATACATGAAACTGGGCAGTTGCCCAAAACACCTTGTCCACTACCCATGGTCAACTGTCCAGGCCTCTATAATATGTACAGAACAAAAATGAATAACATGCAGAGCCAACTGATTGATTTCCCGCCATTCTGCATTTCTCATGCACCTCCAGCCTGTGCAGCCAGATTTATACATGAAACTGGGCAGTTGCCCAAAACACCTTGTCCACTACCCATGGTCAACTGTCCAGGCCTCTATAATATATACAGAACAAAAATGAATAACATGCAGAGCCAACTGATTGATTATATAAGAAAACAAACAAAGAACAAACATTATCAATCGGCCTCCCCTGAACTTTGAGCTTATATAACCAAGATTTTATGGCCTCAAATGATGTATTATATAGGATCAGGGTTTCACACCTTTTCACACCCTTGTTTCAAACCCTTACTCTAACCAACTCTAACCATCTAACTCTAATCAACTCTAACCAATTCTAACCAATCTTAACTGGACCCTAACCACCAAACCCTAACTTTCCCATGGTCACATGATCTGTCCAAAGGCATGAAATACCCTTGTCTGAACATATGTCTGAAAGGTCATGTGATCCTGAGAAAAGGTCACATGACTTTGTCTCTCAGATTTCTCTTTTAAACACTTTTGCTTTTGGTCATGTGACTTGCTTATATTAATGATTAGTCAGCCAGTTCTCCAGTCTGATGAACGAGGGTATGACCTGTGCCATATGGCGTGGAGTGTGATGCATCATACAGCAGGGGGTGGGAGTTCAAGTCATAAATATCATTGTATCTTATACCATTCTATTGAATTATGTGTAAATTATTCATCTATGGCAGAGTCCGGTTATTATAGACTGTCAGAATAGTAATTGTACTCACAATATTAGACCACTGAAAACATCTCTGTATACAATATTTGCAGTTTTTCTATCTTCATTGCCTGCTGGAAGCAAAACTTTGATGCAATCACCGGAAGTACATTGTGACAATGCGACATAGAGTTGTCCATGAGAAAAAACAGGTGTGCGCAGATCAAGTCCTATATTTTTGACTGACTGGCCTTGGGATTTGTTGATTGTCATTGCAAATGCAAGATGGACAGGAAATTGTCTTTGTCTGAGTGGAATAGGAAGTGTTTCTGCAGATGGTTCCAAAGTAATTCTTGGAATCAATGCCAGTTGTCCTGCAAACTTTTGATCACCACTAATGATTCTACATTTTAGAACATGTTGACTAACAGCAAGAACTATTAAACGTGTTCCATTGCAAAGACCTTTGGATGCTTCCAGATTATGAAGAACCATGAGGGGACATCCAGTTTTTATTGTGAGTTTTGAGAGTGTGCTTTGAGTGAATTGAGAAATTCAACAGGATATGGCTGATTTGTTCCATTATTATCAAGGTTGACAGAATCTGCACTCAACATAACATGCTTCTCTTGATTGGAATAAATTGTATCAAGTATAACATCATTAATAGCATCAACATCATTGTTTTTGGGAGACAAAATTGTTCTGTCCAAGAAGTACTGATCTTCTTTATCATTGTCTCCAGAGATGTTTGGATATGTTGATGCAATAAGATTGTCAAGTGTATTATCTGTGAAGCACATTTGCTCAGGTAATTGCACAGTATCTTGATTATCACTACTGGTTCCAGATCCAATATTCAGCAGCCAAGCAGCATGTCTGTCACTGTCAGGAGTCCTGTCCAAGCGCCTATTTTGTGTCAGATAGTGGACTTCCCTCTGATTTCGGTAATGCCAAGACTGGTGCCGATGTAATTGCCCATATGAGACCTTCAAAGGCTTGCTGCTCTGTTGGTCCCCAAGTAAATGCCGTACCGTCTGTGAGTGCGGTGAGAGGTTTCGCAATGTTTGAGTACCCTTCAATAAAATGTCGATAGAAGTTGGCAAATCCAAGGAACTTCTGAACTTCCTTTTTTGATGTGGGTGCTCGCCAGTTTCGGATTGTATCCACCTTCTCAGTTTCCATCTCGACACGTCCCTCACCAACCACATATCCCAATATAGGACATTTCGTTACTTCCCATAAACACTTCTTCTTCTTTAGAAACAAATTATTGTCCAATAGGATCTGTAGGATTTCTTTGGTGTTTTGTGCGAGTTCTTCCTTGGTTTTACCAATAACCACAATGTCATCCATGTAGATCACGCAGATACGTCGGCGGATCTGGTCCCGGAATAGACTAGCCATCATTCGAGAGAACGTTCCCGGGGAGTTGCAAAGACCGAAAAACATGATCAATGGTTCAAACAATCCTCGACTGGTGAGAAAGGCAGCTTTCCATTCATCGCCCTCCTTAATCCGGATGTTGTTATAGCCCCACATGATGTCCATTTTATTGAAGTAGACTGCATCTTTCAGCACGTCCAAGAGATCGGATATTCATGGGAGTGGGAACTTGTCTTTGACCGTGAATTTATTGACCATGCGGTAATCTTGTACCAATCGTTTGGAGCCATCCTTCTTGTTGATGAAGAAGCAAGGGGAGGCATAAGGGGATTTGGATGGGCGGATCTTTCCTGTTGCTAGACCCTTGTCAATGAATGCATCCAATTCCTCTTGTTTCTTTTGTGTCATAGGATATGTATTTCCCCCTAGTTTCTTTGGTGCGTCCAGTGTAAGTTCGATACCATGGTCCCATTCCCTCTCCTTTGGGATCTTATCAAAGTTCTCCTTCTCGAAGAGACGAGCAAATCGTTCAACATATGAGGGTCGTTTGGTTGTGGGAGGTGGTGTGGGAGTGACAGCTTCCAAAATAGGGTCTCCAGGCTTCCATTTCTGATCCGACTTTTTGGGTGCATCTTTGTCACGCACCTCAACCATGCGAACCCAGTGTTTGCGACCATTAAGGTTAATCCTGAAATCTGAGTGTTTGGTTCGACATGTTGTTGGGCACCGGTTAAATGTTACCGCACCGGTTGTCCAATTGATTGTGGGGTTGTGGTGTACCAACCAGTCATGTCCCAAGAGCATGTCCGTTCTTCCAATGTCCAGTACCATTGCTTCCATGGTTTCCTGATGTTCTCCCAAATCAAGTTTGACTTCGGCAAGTTGGCTCGCTTTCTGTTGTCGATTTGGTGATCCATCCACATTTAGAATTGCTATGGGCAGTATTCCTCACGTGGGGAGGTTCTGTTCATGTACTATTCTGGGATGGATGCATGTGCGTTCACATCTGCTGTCAACCTCAGGTCAGATAACCTTTGGTCCTCGTCGTGTTTTGAGCTGAGCTAACAGCCTGATTTCTCGTCTTTTCGGAGGTTTATCTCCCTTCACAATCTTAGTCGACGCAGCGGCTCGCTTGGCAGGGATGACATAGGTTCTATTGTCTGCAGTCATACAAGGCAAGCAAGTCTGTTTAATAGATAAGGGTCGCGACTTAGCGTCATTTAATCGGACCCTTCGGGAAAATCCTTCTCATCGGCTTCTAAGATTGTGGTTTCATCATTCTCGGCATCTTCCTCGGACACCTTTCTAATCCTTCCAGAGTTCTTCTTCAGCTTGCGGCAGTTGCGCGCAATATGGCCTTCTTGGTCACAGTTGAAACACTTGCGACTATCTTTCTTCTTTGGAGCGCTACAGTCTTTAGCCAGATGACCGAAGCATTGACAGTTGTAGCAACGGGCTACTCCTGCTTTGTCGATCTCCATGGCCTTGCCCTGACCACCATAAGTGGTACCTGATCCGGTGCGCATGTCACCACCACCTCAGATGACCAGTGCGTGTCCTTCCATCTGTTGTCCCTTGTTTCGGATCTCCTTTGCATAATCGGTGTACATCTTGCCATCACTAGCCACTTGTTCAGAGATTCTGCGGTGGAGGAGAGGAGTCAGGTTGTTGGGATGAAGATGGGATACAGGTAAGAATTGAAAATGAGTCCCTGTTCTAGGCGTCTGTTCGATATCTGACTGCACGGAGTCAAAAGTAAATTCATCAGGGGACTCGTCGGCGGAATCGGTGGCAAAACGCTCAGAGTATTTCCTCTGTAAATCTCTAAGGAATCTCTGTTCCTGCGCGTCTGTTGGTCATGAGAAGGGGTCAAGTCTCTCGTTTCGTGCCCAACGGTTGTATTCGGTCTGTTGTTCTTTGGTGGTGAAGTGGGCATAGATCTGCTGCTTTGAGTAAGACGTGATGATGTGGCTCTGGGACGTCTCGATGTGAGCGTCCTAATCAATCTTCTGATAACGGTTGTCTGGACACCGATAAACTCTCTGATCTCTGTGATCTGACCTGTCTGAGGTCCTTCTTGAACACGAAAGCTTTCAAGTTCGTTCTGTCAGGCATTATAGCGCGTGATCTGGTGTTGCCGAGCAAGATGGATGCTCTCTGCTATCTCGCTGTGGGGGCGATGCTTGTCATTGTCTAGTTCTTCATCAAAGCACCTGCTGTAGGATGTGATGGATCTCCGACTCGATGTACTGCTGGATGAGCGTAAAATCGATACTGTCTCGAGGACTTAGCTCCTCCTGTCGGGCTTCTGGCATGCTGAATGGGTTACTGGTGAAGTCTTCAAAGAAGTGCGACGTCTTGACTTGTCTGATAGTTGCTCTCTTCGCTCTGGGCGAACCTAACAAGATTTAGCAACTTGTTATGTTTAACAAACCGTTCCAAGGTTCGGGCAGAGTATGCAGGAAGTGGAAAGGCAAAGAGCAATGTGATTGCTAAATCTAAGGAATCTACTACAGTACAAGAGGTTTATATAGGTACTGACTATAGGCGGTAGCGGATGAGTCAGTACTGCGGAAGGCAGTGCCCATGAGTCAGGCGACTGCGGAAGGCTATGTACAATGAGTAAGCTGACTGCGGAAAGCGAGTCAGCGCGGGAGCAAAGTATACTAAAGGGGATGACGAAGTAATGTAGTGAGTCAGACTGGGAATCGAAGGTTGCGAAAGTAGACATTAGACATAGTGAATTCGTAAGAGGGCGCCGAGTCGGGCCGATAAGTAAAAGATATGATGTGGTCCTCATACTGTAGAGTCCATAACAAAACCCAATAGTTATCAATGGTGAAGAGGAGTACAATGTCGCTAAAGTTGTTGACTCAAGGTTGAAGAGAGGAAAGCTGGAATATTTAGTGCAATGGGAAGGTCTGACTCCAGACCACAACACATGGGAACCTGAGGATCACCTGGAACATGCCAAGGAAGCGGTGGAGGACTTCTTTAAATTAAACATGAATGCACCCCGGCGCTTACGCGCAAACATCTTTGAAGGATTAAAATTCAAACCATATGAGAATTTCATGGACAACCCGGACGACATCATATCTCGCCTGGAAGTCGAGATCTAGAAAGGGGGTAATGTCATGATCATATTTTCACTTTTTCACTTTATCTTATCTTATTCTGATCTTATCTTATCTACATTGTGTCATACATGAGGACATCTTATCATTAGCAATGCAGCAGGATGCGAAGGATCCAGAGTCACATAGCATGACGCTGCCTCAACGCAGCCTCATGGTATCTACATATATAAGTAGGGTACTTTCACTTGTATTCGATAGCTTGTTCTCTTGAGATTCCCACTGGGTCTCTTGGCAATACAGTTCTCTTACCACTTCACCACTTCATTCCTAAGTTTGGGCTCATGACATCGTTTGACTTAGCATCGCCTCTGTAAGGGCAACCACTTTCACTTTTTACTTTTCCTTTCCTTCCTTCCTTTCCTTTCTATTCCACCATCTCCAACGTCCTCCGATCGTATCTGCTGTCTCCGACATCTTATCTGCCTCTCCGCATCCGACAACTCCGCCCCCATCCGCTACTCCGCATGTTGGATTGCAGGTACTATCATTCATCTTGTTTCCATTCATCCTTCATCGCTACTCCCGATCATTGCTCATCATTCATGTGTCTCGTTTTATCTCTTATTTCATATCTCATTTTACTATTTATCTTGCTAGCTTGCAGGGGAATCCTTAGAACTTTCTCTTCAGATCTCCCTTGCAAGGTGTGTGTTGTATTACTTATCAGACTGCTCAATCTAAACTTCGGATCTCCCTTGCAAGTATCTGAGTTTGAGTCTTGGATCGTAAGGTCGCCCTTACAGTAGAAAGTTCTCTTCTAATTGGACCAGGTCCGATTGCATTGTTGTCACGATTCCACGCTTCGGAGCAGCTTCGTCCGCGTCCGACTCCGATACATCTCACACCCCTTCCAGTTCTTCTAACTACCTCTCCGTAACTGGTGATTCTGCTCCGCGCATAGTAATGGACGACCCCAATTGCCTTGAACAGCTCAAGCACAAGTTCCAGGAACAACGTCAAACTCTCGCTGATATCTCGACTCAACTTGACCAACTCCTCCTCGCCTTCAACGCAATTCCTGCCCCAGCTCCGCCACCTATCCCACCTGCTCCCGCACCTGCTATTATACCCGCTCCGCTCGCTCCGGCCAATCCAGGCGTGCATTGAGCAAAACCTGCCAATCCGTCGGACTTCGATGGATCGTGCGCAAATGGCTGGACCTTTCTAAACTCCTGTGAATTGTTTATGGGGCTGGCTCCGGAACAGTTCGCAGATGACCATGCTAAAATTTATTGGGCTTTATCTTTCATGAAGAGTGGACGTGCAGCACGCTTTGCGGTGTTGAAGTTCCACCTGGGCGCTAGCCACAGATGTACTGAGCAACACAGCTACAGTGGAAGTAATCTACTCTACCGTTCTAGTCACTTACTTGGTTGGGAAGGGTGAGGCTGGTGAGAGCGGTTGAGGCTGGTAAGAGCGATGGAGCTGGTTAAGAGTCAAGAGACAACTTGTTGATATTGACAGTTTCCTGGTCTTATATACCGTACTACTGTTTGTACCAAGCAAATAAGTATGTAATCGAAGATGTGTAAAGGTCACGTGATGTAATCTAATCTAATCTAATCTACATGATGGAAAAGTTTCAACACCCCCCCATATTTAGTACATACTTCTAAATACATTTTTACTTTTTCCCATGTAGGTACTCTTTTATGTCTAGTTTTTAAGTAATCCGAAGTATGGGATAAACTTGCTAAAGAGGACTTTCCCCAGATTCTTAGTTAAAAGGTCTGCAGGGTTATTCACTCCTTCGATGAATTCGACCGTAATGATGCCTTCGGATACTTTTTCTCTGACGAAGTGGAATCACACGTCAATGTGCTTGGACCGCTTTTCAGTTACAGGGTTGGATGCGATAAAGACGGAGCCATTGTTATCTCCATAGATCGGGACTGATCCGATCTGCATCCCAAGTTCGGCAAGCATGCTTCTAAGCCATGTCACTGCACGACTGCAATCTGATAGCGCCATGTATTCTGCTTCCGTGGAAGAGAGGGCAATGGTTTTCTATGCTGATGAAACCCATGTTACTGCTCCAGATGCCAGCGATATGAAGTAACCAGTGGTTGACTTCCTGGTGTTTTCATCTGATGCCCAATCGGAGTCTGTAAATGCGTAGATCCCTTTCCCAGAATCGCCATCGTACATGATCGTGTAATCTTTTGTCACCCTCAAATACCTGCAAATATCCCTAGCCACTTCTAAATGGCGTTTGGTAGGGTTTGCGGAGAATTGGGACATTTTGATCACAGCGAAACAAATGTCGGGTCTTGTCCCGATCATTAAGTACAATAATGATCCGATGACGGATTGGTACTTGGATCTGAGTTCCGCATTGGGTTCATCTTCAGACTTCATGGGTTTGTAGCCCGTCGGGAGTGGGGTATGGGTGGCATTAGATTCGCTCATCCCCATGCGTGCGAGAATTTTCTCAAGGTAGGGTACTTGATCAATGAAGATCCTCTTCCCACATTGCCTTATTTGGATTGAGAGAAATTCTTTTGGTTCCCCATCAGGGACTAGGTGTTCTAGGTCCCTACATTCCCATGTTGTCATGAAGGCCTTCTTCTTTTCTAGCGTGTATTCCCGGTTCGTGCCGAGAAAAGCAGAGTCATTGACATAAATGACGGCGATTACAGTTTCCCCTTTGGTACTTGTGTGAATGAAAACTCCCGCATCGGAGTGAAGCCGGACAAAGCCGAGCTTTTTCATGGAGGAATCGAGTTCCCTCCACCAGGCTAATGTGGCCTGCTTGAGTCCGTATAGGGCTTTGTATAGTCAGTACACAAGGTGTTCTTTCCCTTTTACTATGTAGCCCTCAGGTTGTCGCATGTAGATTACCTCACGGAGTGTTCCATAGAGGAAGGCTGATGAGATGTCCAAGAGTGTCATGAACCACCATTCAAGGGCTGTCAATGCCAGAATCAACCGGACAGTCTCATACCTCACTACTGGTGAGAAGATCTGATCGAAGTTGATCCCTTCTACCTGTGAGAAACCTTTTGCGACAAGGCGTGCTTTCAAACGCCCATCGGATTTTTCATTGTAAACCCATTTGTTCCTTAGAGCTTTCCTCCCTGTAGGTAGAGGTACTAACTCTGTGATCACCCCGCGGCTTTTGAGCATGTCTAGCTCTTTTCATTCTGCCGCATACCAATCTTCTTTATTTGGAAGAGAGTATATGTCTTTGTGTGACATTTCAATGATGCCTACTTGGATAGAGATCGCCTCCATTAGGAGATCGTTCATCCATGCCGTTTGACCGCCTAGTCTGCGTCTTCGATCCATCTTTTCAAGATCAGAAGCAGGGGTGTCTTCCCCATAGATGCTATCAGGCATTCTGCAAACTCGTCGTTCCCTGATCGGTCGATCTGGTACTTGTTCGGGTTCCGGAGTGGGTACTCGCGGTTCATCGTCGGGCTCACTATGCGGCAAATCATTGTCTGATTCAGGGTGATCCTGTCCAGTGGGAACAGGGTCGTGAGGTTTTTTGTAATGACTGTCATTGTCATCGTTTCCGGGGATGAGGTTCTCAAACTCATCAGCCGGTTCTGGGTTTTCCATTTCTGGATGGTTTTCTGGCAAAGGGTCGATGTGGCATCTAGGGTACTTGCTCTCATCAAAGATAGCTTTCCCACCCATGAAAATTGTATTAGTCTCAGGATCCATAAAACGGTATCCTTTGACCCCTGGCTTTGATCCGAGATAAATCATCAATCGAGATCTAGACTCCAGGGAATTTCTACGTTTTTCTTTTGGGATATACACATATGCCTGACATCCGAAGACTCTGATGCTTGACATATCGGGGATCTCATTGGTCACCCTGAAGTAAGGGGTATTCCATTCAAGACGCTGCATGGGCGTTCTGTTGTACAGAAAAGCTGCATGTTCCAAACAGAATTCCCACCACATAGGGGGTAAGCACGCGTCGAAGCGCAAGGCCTGAGATTTCTCCCACAGGGTTCGATTTATCCGTTCTGCTCTACCGTTCTGCTGGTGCTGATACGGGAGCGTGACGTCGACCAGAATTCCATGATCGGCAAGTACATCCTTGTATTCGTTGAACTCTCCACCTCCATCAACTCGCCATTTCTTTGGGGTGGTGGTGAATTGATTCTGGATCATCGCAAGGAATTGTCGTAGTGCCGTGATGGCATCTGACTTCTTCCTAAGCAAGACGACCCAGACGTGGGATGAAAAGTCGTCCAAAAACGTGAGGAAATATTTATATTTGTGGTATGATGCCGTGGATATCTGTTTGAGATCGGAATGGATCAGATCAAAGGTTTTTGTTGCCCTTGTCATCGAATTGGGATATGACTGATTTGGCATTTTCCCTTTGAGGCAACCTGTGCAACTTTCCTGTGATTTCTCACATACTAGTGTCTCAGGTACCCCTTTGGTACTGGTGGAAATCTTTCGAAGTGCTTGATCATTTGGGTGACCAATGTTAAATAGGTGAAAAGTCGGAGCTTCGTCGGAGTCCGTCGGAGGTCGGACGAAGGACTGAGGCCGGAGCGGAACTCCGGGAATGCGGAGGAACGACAAAGGGGAGGGACGTGGCTTCAACGTATGTGTTGCGCCGCCGTTTGTTGGATAAGGTGTCCCAATTTCAGGAGGTCGGAGGAGAGGTCGGAGATGCAGAGGTCCTCAGAAAGATCTCGGTGAGAGACACGTTGACGTGGAAATGGTCGGACGACGTCGGAGTTGTGACTCGGACACAGTACTGAGCTCGTCGAAGGGTAACGATGGAGGAAGAGCAGTAGATGAGGATGTCGTCAGCGTATTGTACCACAGCGAGGATCTCTGGCATGAACGGGGAGTAGAGGAGTGAACTTTGTTGATATTCGAACTGAGGAACTACAGGTATGGTACAAGCTTAAATATCTAAATGAGATTACTTTACGGAGATGGTCGGAGTAGGTCCGGAGTTGTGGCGTAAGTTGCCAGCGACTGTAACGAACATCGGAGATGTCGGTCAACGGACCATGCGGAAAAGGCGATGCATAAGTAAACGGGAATATGAATATGAAATGCATAAAGGCATGGAGTTATGAATATGAAATGCACGATGGCAACGTGCGGAGATGCGGAGGTAACGGATGTCCGGAAAGTCCGGAAAGTCGGAGGACGATCGGAGTGGATCGGAGATTCGGAGACGGATATAACAGTATTCCCCTCTTAGGTCTGACACCCATGGAAGACCGCGAGAAAATAAACAAGGTCATGTGGTCTCGGTTATTTAACGGAGATGAGCGGCTTTCAAGGGTTTCTTCCAGTTACCACCAACATGCCCCAAGGCTCGAGCACACAGCCCCCCCGATCCAGCGCCAACCTAGACGACTCCGAAGAGGAGCTCCTGCGCCGTCTGGCGCAGATACGCAAGGAAAAGGAGGAGGCGGAGGCAAGGAAGAAGGCGGAGGCCGAGAGGAGGGCGAGGGAGGCAGAGGCGAAGAAGAAGGCAGAGGCGGAGGCGAAGGCGGAGGCGGAGGCAGAGAGGAAGAGGGCGAAGAAGGCGGGGAAACAGAGGGCGGAGAGCGGAGCGGAGGAATCGGAGGTCCAGGGGGAGGCGTGTCAGGCCTGTGCGCAGGCGAAGGTGGAGTGCAAGTGGCCATTGTGAGTACCCGCTTTTTTTCATCTTCTTTTTCTTACTGACAGTCTCCTTAGGCAGGGGAAAGGCACCGCATGCCAGCGGTGTAAAGACGGCAAACGGGTTTGCCTGAAAACCGGCGAGACGAGGGCGAAGCGAAAACGGGGGAAGACGGAGGAGGCCGTCGCGGAGGTCGCGGGCCCGAGCGGGGCAAAGAACTGCTGCGGCGCAGGGGTCGCGGAGGAGCTCCGGGAGCTCCGGGAGGCTCTGGAGGAGAGAGAGGAGCGGTCGGCGAGGGTCGGTTGGGCGCTGCTCCGGCAGCTGCAAATTTTAAACAACCACCTCGCCTACCGGAACTTCTTGCTGGAGGCGGCGGCTCCGGAGTCGGAGGATGACGGAGGGGAGGCAAAAAGTGCGGAAGAGGACGAGGAAGAGGACGAGGAGAAGGACGAGAGGTTGGACGAGGGGGAGCTTGCGGAACTGCAAGCGGAGAAAATGGAGGAGGAGAAAAAGCAGGCAAGGAAAGCGGAGGAAGAAACAGGGGAAAAAACGGAGGAGTCGGAGGAAGGGTCAGAGAATGAGGGTCCGCCGGCCAAAAAGGCCAAAACCCAGTAGCCCCTCCCCCCTCTAGTTTCTTTTTATTATTTTTATTATTTTTTTGCAATATGAGAGTCTTGCGCGCTTCTATAGGTGTGATAAGGGGCCCGGTTTCTCCGGATACGCGGAGTGGAAGTCTGCGACTAAGTCCGTCGCGTGTTCGAGTTCCGTGGCGGGTAGCCAGGACTGTTCCTCATCGGTTCCTTCATAGCCTAGCCAACGGACTAGGTAGAGCAGTTTGCAAGAACGCCGACGATCCAGTTTGGTGTCAAGGATTTCGGTGATTTCGTATTCCACTTCTCCTTCAACGTCGACCGGAGGAGGCGGAGTTACTGTCCGGTTCGGAATGTTGTTCGGAACAGATGGCTCCAGCATGGAGATGTGGAAAACGGGGTGAACACCGCATATGGTGTCCGGAAGTCGGAGGGTGTAAGAGTGTGTACCATTCCTGGCAAGGATGTCAAAGGGGCCAAGGTACTTTTCAGACAGCTTTTTGGAGGGTCGTGTAGTGCGGAAAAACTTAGCCTTCACAAAAGCTTGCTGTCCTACTTCGAGCGGAGGGGGCGGAGCACGCCGGAGATCGGCGGGGCCTTGATAACGTTGTTGAGCTTCTAGGATTGTAGATTTGAGTTCTTGGTGAAGCTCGTCCAGGTCTACGACGAATTGTCGGGCACGGGCGGATGCGAGGTCGCGCTCCGGATGGACGGAGAGGTTCGGATGATAACCTTTATTGGCAAAGAAGGGCGAGATCCCGGTCGTAGCACTCGGAGCATTGTTGTACGCGAACTCCGCAAGCGGAAGTAGTTCGGACCAGTTGTCCTGTTGATAGTTACAGAAAATGCGGAGGTACTGTTCCAAGGTCTGGTTGGTACGTTTGGTTTGACCGTCGCCTTCAGGATGGTAGCCAGAGGTGAAGTGCAGAGTCATGTTGAGGCCTTTTCCGAGGGAGCGGAAAAAGCGGGAGACAAACTCCGGGCCTCGGTCGGAGGTGACATGCTCCGGTACTCCGTGCTTGGAGAACACATGCAGGATGAACAAGGTGGCTAGATCTTCGGAGGTGCAGTGGATCGTAGTCGGAACAAAAATGCTTTGTTTTGTCATTCGGTCAACAATAACAAGGATTGCGTCAAAACCGCCGGAGGTCGGAAGTGTCTCAATGAAGTCCATGGATATGGAGTTCCACGGAAGGTTCGGAACTGGGAGTTGCTTCAGCATACCATAGGGCTTGTGGCGTTGGGGTTTAGAGCGCATGCAAGTGGTGCAGGATTTGCAGTACTTTTTGACAAAGTCTCGAACACCAGGCCAAGTATAATCTCGTTGAATGAGACTAACTGTCTTGTTCTGTCCGGGGTGTCCGGAGAGAATATGGTCGTGCTTGTTGCGGAGGGTGCGGAGCCGGAGGTTATCGGAGTCGGGGACATAAATGCGACCACTATGACGGAGGAAACCGTCGGAGTCTACGGACCAGTGCGGTTTGGGCTCCTTGAGATGGTCGGCATAGATTGGGTCGGATGGGAGTGAACGGAGAATGTCGGAGTGCAACTGTTCAATGTCCATTATGACTGTGGCGCGGAGAACAGGGGTGAACAACTCCGTAGCTCGGAGAGATGTGGACAGCTGTTCTTGGGAAAAGACTGGTCAGAAGTTGCTTGGGTTTACCAATGCATAGTCGCTATTCCCCTCTTTGGGATAGACGTCCCATCGTCTAGTCAAAGAGTCCGGCTTGGTACCGAGACGTCCGGGGCGGAAGCGAATCAAGAGATTGAACTGAGAGAGGAACTCGGACCACCAGGCCTGTCGGCGGGTGAGAACCTTTGTAGTGGCGAAATACTCCAGGTTCTTGTGGTCCGTGACAACGTCGATCGGAGCAGCGGAGCCTTCAAGGTAATGTCGCCATACCTTGAATGCTTCATGGATAGCAAGTAACTCCTTGTCGTGCGTGTCGTAGTTGAGTTCCGGGGCGGTGAAGGTGCGGGAGTGGAACACTACTGGGTGTATCTCCTCGTCGGAGGTCCGGATGGACAAAATAGCACCAAGTGCGTAGTCGGAGGCGTCCGTCTCGATGATAATAGGTCGATCAGGAATCCAATGAGTGAGGACCGGTGCTTTGGTAAACGCGAGCTTCAACTCGTTGAACGCACTCCGTGCGGAGTCGGAGAAACCGAACGGAGTACCCTTCCGGGTGAGTCGGGTGAGCGGAACAACGATGTCCGAATAACCGTGGATGAAACGTCGATAGAAATTTGCGAATCCTAGGAAAGACTGTACGTCCTTCACTTTCCGAGGTTCGGGCCACTCTTGAATGGTCTTCACCTTGGTTTCGGACATGCGGAGACCGGAGGGAGAAAGGATGAAACCAAGATATTCGACTGTGTCGACAGAAAATTCGCACTTGTCGGAGCGGACGTAAAGTCCGTTCTTGCGGAGACGTCGGAGAACTTCCTTGACATCGTCGGGGTGCTTGGCGGGGTCGTCGGAGTAAATGAGAATGTCGTCAAGGTAGACCACCACTGTAACATCGAGGAGGTCACTGAAGATGTCATTCACAAATCGCTGAAAAGCAGCAGGGGCGTTGGATAGTCCAAAAGGCATAACAAGCCATTCAAACGATCCATAACGAGTGCGGAAAGCGGTTTTCCATTCATCTCCGTCGGCAATGCGGACAAGATGATATGCATGCCGGAGATCGAGAGTGGTATAAACACGCGCTTTTCCGGCAGTGGAAAGGAGGTCGGAGATGAGCGGAAGAGGGTATCGATCCTTCTTGGTAACTTTGTTCAGGCCCCGATAGTCGACGCACAGGCAGAGGGAACCGTCCTTCTTTCGGACAAAGAGGACCGGAGCACCGTGCGGAGAGCGAGAGGGGCGAATGAAACCAATGGCCAAATGTTCGTCTATGAAGTTTCGCAGGGCAGATAGTTCGGATTGTGAAATGGAGTACATAGGGCCAATAGGGGGATTCGATCCGTCTTCTAACTCGATGCGGAGGTCATACGGACGATGCGGAGCGAGGGTGTCTGCTTTTGTCTTGCTAAAAACATCGGCAAAATCGTGATATTCCTCTGGGATATGGGAGAGGTCTGGAGGTTCCTCGGACATAGAAACGGATTGGGCGGAGATCGTGTGGTCGGAGAGGTGAATTCGGAAGGATTGGGCACCCGGAAGTTTGCAGGCGCGCACAAATGCGGCTGCATTTATCAATGCAATATTCGGGACAACGTCCGGAGTAGCAGCGGATGTGCCGGAGTCGGAGGTCGGAGTATCGGGAGAGGTCTGCGGAGGTAGCGGAGCTGACCTGGCAGAAGACGTCAAGGTCGGAGACTCCTTCAAGAGCTGTGGACGGAAAGTAATACTGCCCAATACCCAGTCAATCATAGGATTGTAGCGGGTGAGCCAGTTGTATCCAAGAACCATAGAACAGGAGGAATCGAGCGGAGTCACGTAGGTTGTAATGGCCATATATTCACCGGAGGAAAAGTATACAGGGAGATCAACCGCCTGAGTAATGACGGAGTTGGACGTTCCGTCAAATAATTTAAGTTCGATCGGAGGTATGGAGGTGAAAGGGAGTTTATAGGATGAAGCATAACGGGAGTCAATAAAACAATGAGTAGAGCCGGAGTCCACAAGGGCGGCTATCGGAGAAGAATTGAAGATAAGCGGAGATGTAAGTCGGACACGGAGGGAATTGGGATCGGAAAGAGTGGAAGTGTTGAGTAGAGCGGTAGTACGGATGGGTTCAACGCAGTCCTCAGGCCGTACAGAGTCCTGTGGACTGCCCGCTAATTTTTTGTTTCGTCCGTGGTCTTGGCTTGGGCAGCGCGCGCCTTAGCCTTAGAGGCGGAGAACGAAGACTTCAGGCAATCTTTCGCGACGTGTCCAGCTTTGCCACAAAACATACAGAGGTTGTTGTCAAAACGGCGTTTGCGTTCCTCCGGAGTTAGCTTTCCGTCTTTTCCGAGTTTGTCGGAGATGTCGGACTTGGGAGCGGAGGAAGGCTTCAACTGTTTGCCCTGGTTCTGTGTCTGTGGTTTGGCTTTGGAGTTTTTATCGGAGTTTGCGGAGGGGGTTTTAGCTTCAGATTTGTCGGAGCGGGACTTCTCGCGATGACGTTCCCAGTGGCGAGCATCAATAGTCTGTGCTAGCTCCCTAAGTGCTGGTAACGTGCTTGGCTTTGCTTGAGTCCCAAGGACATCTTTAATCCGCTCCGCCAACCCGGAGTAGTACCGGTGATGCAGGGCGGAGCTGTCCCAGTGCGTTTTGGCAGCAAGGCGTGTGAACTCGATATTATACTTGAGAATATGTTGATTTTCGCGCATTTTGAGATTGTCCAGAGAGTCGGCAGCATCCGCAACGGGGTCAATGACCCCGAATTCCGTGCGGAGTGTGCGGAGGAATGCGGACCAATCTTCGTACCAGTCCGGGGGGTTATCCGGGTCCGGTTCGATGATGAAATGCTCGAAATAATCGAGAGCTGTGCCTCGGAGGAAAGAGATGGCGAGAGTGATTTTGGCAGAGTCATCGTCATACTCGGAGTTGTCGCGGAAGAACAATGTGCATTGGAGGATGAACTGGTTCAGTTTCCGGGGATCGGAACTGTTGAAGGTGTCCGGATCCTTAGCCTTTTTATGATGCTTGTGACCTTTGCTGCGTTTGAGTTCATTGGTCATTAAGAGGAAAGCATCCGCAAGGGCTTGTGGGCCGAAAATATTCTGAGGAGACGGGGGTGCGGATTCTATGGGGGAAGTGGGGATCGGAATATTATGCGGAGGTGTGATGGGCTGAAAACCCGGAGGTGTCGGAGTAGTGGGAGTTACGGGGGATAGTTCTGTTAAACATTGTTCGACATTTTGTAGAACCTGTTGCCTAGAAGTGCCAGCTTCTGCGGCTTTTGCTGTCTTGGTGTTTCAGAGTGCCATGACTAGCAGGAATCCAAAAACGGTTTGAGTTCGAATATACTGTTAAATAGGTGAAAAGTCGGAGCTTCGTCGGAGTCCGTTGGAGGTCGGACGAAGGACTGAGGCCGGAGCGGAACTCCGGGAATGCGGAGGAACGACGAAGGGGAGGGACGTGGCTTCAACGTATGTGTTGCGCCGCCGTTTGTTGGATAAGGTGTCCCAATTTCAGGAGGTCGGAGGAGAGGTCGGAGATGCAGAGGTCCTCAGAAAGATCTCGGTGAGAGACACGTTGACGTGGAAATGGTCGGACGACGTCGGAGTTGTGACTCGGACACAGTACTGAGCTCGTCGAAGGGTAACGATGGAGGAAGAGCAGTAGATGAGGATGTCGTCAGCGTATTGTACCACAGCGAGGATCTCTGGCATGAACGGGGAGTAGAGGAGTGAACTTTGTTGATATTCGAACTGAGGAACTACAGGTATGGTACAAGCTTAAATATCTAAATGAGATTACTTTACAGAGATGGTCGGAGTAGGTCCGGAGTTGTGGCGTAAGTTGCCAGCGACTGTAACGAACATCGGAGATGTCGGTCAATGGACCATGCGGAAAAGGCGATGCATAAGTAAACGGGAATATGAATATGAAATGCATAAAGGCATGGAGTTATGAATATGAAATGCACGATGGCAGCGTGCGGAGATGCGGAGGTAACGGATGTCCGGAAAGTCCGGAAAGTCGGAGGACGATCGGAGTGGATCGGAGATTCGGAGACGGATATAACAACCAAGACGCTTGTGCCATGTTTTGACAGTAATTTCGCTTGAGATCGCATGGATCTGATCATAGCGTATTTCAGTGTCTAACCAGTAAATGGTATGACCAAGGATGTGAGGCAAAAACTGGATTTTGTTCAGCCCTTTGGAGATATTGATTTCTCCACAAGTCCCGTCTACTTTGTAACCATGGTTAAGGAAGACGCCTAGGGACAATAGGCATGTGTCCATGTCCGGAATGTAGAATACCAGTCTGAGAAGATGGGTTTTAATTTCCCCATTCAGGGTATGCCATACTGGAACGGCCCCAACTCCGAGTATTTCCAGTTTCTTCCCTTTAGCTGCAGTTTGGACGAATCACTTGACCGTGAGAGGTCTATAATATGCGAAGTCCTTAAACTCATAGGTGAAGTGTAAAGAGGCGCCGGAATCTAATATCCATTGCGCGCGTTCTTTTTCCTTACAATGTGTACAAGAGGCGAAATGTTTAATATATTTTTTATGTAGGTCACTGCTAATGTGATCTATGCACTCTGTACTGGTACTGGCTAATATATTATACGTCTGTTGAGAGGTATTATTAGCATTCCGCAATTGATAAGATTCAAGAAAGGGTTTCGACGAACCGTCAAGTTCTATCTCGTCCTCGAATACATCCAGCCCCATCCGTTCCTGGTCGATGTCCATCATTTTCAGCGATTCTTCTATTGATGGGGCTACACGACGCTGTTTAGCCGGCCTTTCGTCAATGTCAGGAATGATGGTATCTAAGATATGGAGGTTTGACCCAGAAGGTTGAGCACCGATTTCTCGGGCAAGTCTTCGCACCCTCTCGTTCTTTTTCCACACAGACGGCTTTCCAGAGGGAAGCCCGGTGTACTGGGAAGGAGGCAGGTTCATGCGTTGCAGGAGTGACTGCATTTTCTCCGATTCAGGCTGTGCGGTACTCGTAGTTTTCCCGCGGCCTGTTATAGTGGTGAAGGTAGGTGCATGATGAGGAGGGAGAGGGCAAGGGGCACGTTGACGAGGAGGAAGGGGACAGGGAGCAGGATAACGAGGGGGCTGCTCAATGGCCGGTGTGATGAACTCGACCATCTCCTCGGCTTGGTCGGACTCGTTGTCCGCATTGTTGGCGCGCTTCTTCTGGTTGCGCCAGCGTCCCTTTCCCTTCTTCTTTTCAGAAGTGGTACTCGGGTCGGTCGAGTTAGGCTGCTCGTCAGTATTGTTCCACGAGGTACTCGGCGCTGTTTGCTTTTCCCATTTGGGGTCTTGCCCCTTTCGCTTTGTCCCGGAGATTTTCCGGGCCTGCTCGTTGGATGCCCGAGTAGACCCAATCGCATACTTTCGCCTGTACTCTGAGACGATGCTGTCAGTGACTGCCTGCCATGTGAAGTCGTCGGCGTCGTAGACCTGAAAGAGGGCGGTGGAGAGAGACGACCAAGCGTCAGGAATGGCGCTTGCCAGGATCATAGCCTGCATCAGATCAGGCACAACGAACTTTGCATCGCTGAGGTGAGCGAAGAGTGACCCGAGGCGCTCGATTTCCGGTACGGGGTCGCGACCTGACAGCTTAAAAGAGGCAGCGGCCTTGAAGTCGCCGAATATGGTGGCGGGGGAGACCTTCAAATACGCGTCCTTGAGCGATGTCCAAGCTTCCTTCGAGGTCTTGGCGTCTTTGATGTGTCTCCTGATGGCTTCGGAGACCTTGAGGCGGATGGAACCAAGGGCCATGTCGTCGTCCCTAATCCAGTTCTTCCTTTCTTTGTGGAAGCCGGGCTGGTCGACGGTGACGGTGACGACCGGAGGCTGGGTTGCAGATGTTGAGGTGGCGGAGGCAGGGGTGGAGACCGTGACGGTGAAGTCCTCGATAGTGGGGCGCTCAATATCGCTGGATACGAGGCGCCAGACTCCTTGATGGAGGAGGTAGGACTTCATTTTTTCACCCCAGCTGAGGTAGTCGATGCCGTTGAAGA
Organism: Entoloma clypeatum; assembly: GCA_963565915.1. Classification (NCBI taxonomy): domain Eukaryota; kingdom Fungi; phylum Basidiomycota; class Agaricomycetes; order Agaricales; family Entolomataceae; genus Entoloma; species Entoloma clypeatum. Next base: position 3,556,781 of record OY751487.1, on the reverse strand, counting down.
CGACGATGGAGTCGAGGGCGGAGCGAGAGGTAGACATTTTTTTTAATGAATCTAAAAGGAGTTCTCCCAATCAGTGATGTTCTTGATTTTTAGAGAGAGCAAATAAGTGATTCCTCGTAACATGTTCCCTTCAGGAATAGCGGTTGTGGGAGGGACCCTTTTTGTCAGAAGTGTATGAGGTACAATCAACGTTTCCACATGATGTGTACTAAGTCAATCCCCTTAGGGACGCTTCATGACAGGTACTTGTTGTAATGACGTTCCCAGGTTCATGTGTGAAGAAGTATGACTCAGAACCTAGATCTTTCGATCGGTTCTTTTGCCAACCAGGGTAGAGTGGGCAGGTACTTGCTGTTGCCAGCGTTCCCAAGTCCCTCTGCTATCTGGGGCCCATAACCTGTTGAAGTTCCACCTGGGCGCTAGCCACAGATGTACTGAGCAACACAGCTACAGTGGAAGTAATCTACTCTACCGTTCTAGTCACTTACTTGGTTGGGAAGGGTGAGGCTGGTGAGAGCGGTTGAGGCTGGTAAGAGCGATGGAGCTGGTTAAGAGTCAAGAGACAACTTGTTGATATTGACAGTTTCCTGGTCTTATATACCGTACTACTGTTTGTACCAACCAAATAAGTATGTAATCGAAGATGTGTAAAGGTCACGTGATGTAATCTAATCTAATCTAATCTACATGATGGAAAAGTTTCAACATGCGGATCGCATTATCCGACAGGAGCGGAGGACCGGTGCTCCGCCTTATCGGACTTGGGTGGACTTCCGTGCAGTCTTTACAGTGGAGTTCACTCTGAAGAATGAGGAACAGGATGCGAGACTGATTCTCAAAGGAGAATCCTATTATCAAGGTCAACGGGATGTCGAGACCTATATTGACGAGTTCAAAGACTACATTGACAAAGCGGGCTATCAGGAGGATACCAACATCGTACTCAAATTCCGCCATGGTCTCCGTTCCGACATTCAGAACGAGATTGCCACCCTGACCCACGGACGACCTGCGGATGACAACCCCGATGAGTGGTACTCTGCAGCACGAGTCAATGACAACAATAGGATTGCCAACAAAGCCTTCAAAGCCACTGCTCCGACCCATACCTCCGCCTTCCACAATGTTGTCGGACCAAGAGTACCTGGCACCTCAGTATTCCCTCACCCCTACATTCCATTCACTCCGCGCACAGCTCCACTCACATCCGCATCCGCTCCGCTGACAAGGGACCCCAATGCAATGGACATTGATACTTCATGCATCAAAGGCAAGAATGCCAATGCATGCTTCAGATATAACAAAACGGGTCACTTTAGTTGTGAATGCCCCCTTGGCTTCGATGTTCACTTCATGACAATGGAGGAGCAGGACGAGTTTGTTATGGAACAACTCGTGGTCAAGGACGCAGCGGAAGGCAACTCCGTTCCGCCCACGGAGTCTGCGGAGTCGGAGGGAGGACAGGAGGATTTTCCTCCCCACAGCGAGTGAACAGTGTGCCCTCGTTGTCTGCTAAAAATCGTTATGCTGCCTTATTTATGGAACAATATGATCCTATACCCTCCATCTCTAAGCCTGCAAACGATCCTATAGTCGCACCCAACTCCGCAAATCCCATCCGCCTTCGCCTCTCTAAATGGGAGCGTCGACTTCCAAAACAATATGTCCTCGCCTCCGCTCACTCCGACAATTCTATTGAACTAGACATAGTTCTTGAAACTACCGACACCAAAGACACACTATCACAAAAGGCCTTACTCAACAGCGGTGCAACAGGGTCGTTTATTGAACGCACTCTGGTCGAGAAACATTGACTCTCTACTCGAAAACTACAACGCGCAATTCCGGTATACAACATCGACGGAACTCCAAACGAGGCCGGAGCAATAACGGAGGTGTTGGATGTAGTGCTCCGCTATCGGGATCACTCGGAACGGACCCAGCTTGCAGTCACAAGTTTGGGAAAACAAGAAATTGTGCTAGGCTTCACTTGGCTCAAAGAACACAACCCCGAGGTAGATTGGACATCAGGGGAAGTGAAGATGAGCCGGTGTCCTGCATGATGCCAGACATGCCACCAAGAGGCAGCCCAAGAGCGGAAGGAGCGGAAGTTTGAACAAGTCCGCATCCAAGCCTGTCGGGTGGGTTCCACTCCGACGTCCGGTCTAGAGGAGGAGGCTCCACGCGGCCCATGGGTGGAGGATGTCACAGAAGAAGAAGAAGCGGAGGAGTTAGCGGAAGACAATGAGGAAGAGGATGAGTTTGAGGAGGGAGACCGCCTTTTTGTCGGAACAGTACCCGCAGAGGCGGAGTTCATCCGCGCTTCATCCAATATCTCACAACGTCTATTGGAGGCCTTCCTCAGTAACCAAAAACCTAAATCTTTCCGCAACTCTGTACCAGACCACTTGTTTGACTTCGAAGATGTATTCTCAAAGACCTCTTTTGACACCTTACCGGAAGAGCGGACTTGGGACCACGCCATTGAACTTGTTCCGGATGCCTCTCCGGCGGGGTGTAAGGTATATCCGCTTGCTCCAAACGAACAGAAGGAACTCAACGCGTTTTTGGAGGAAAACCTTGCAACTGGTCGGATCCGCCCTTCCAAGTCTCCGATGGCATCTCCGGTATTCTACATCAAGAAGAAGGATGGCTTGCTTCGTCTTGTACAAGACTACCGATCACTCAATTCCAAAACTATCAAAAACAAGTATCCGCTTCCGCTCATATCCGAACTGATCAATAAACTTCAACGCGCTCAATACTTCACCAAGCTCGACATCCGCTGGGGCTACAACAATGTGCGGATAAAACCCGGAGACGAGTGGAAGGCCGCTTTTCGGACCAATCACGGACTCTATGAACCATTGGTGATGTTCTTCGGCCTCACTAATAGTCCATCCACATTCCAGACTATGATGAATGAGATCTTTCAGGACCTTATCACTGAAGGTGTAGTCTGTGTTTACCTCGACGATATACTCATCTTCACGGAGACCCTTGCGGAGCATCGGAGAGTCACACGGATCGTACTGGAACGACTTTGCAAACACAAACTCTATCTAAAACCAGAGAAATGCGAGTTTGAACAAATGCGCATTGAATACCTAGGCCTTATTATTGAACAAGGACACATAGAGATGGATCCGGTGAAGGTAGCGGGGGTCGCGGAGTGGCCTGCTCCGACAAACGTCTGAGAAGTACAGTTCTTTCTGGGATTCACTAACTTCTATCGCCGTTTTATTGAAGGGTTTTCGGACATCGCGCGCCCTCTTTTTGAGCTCACGAAGAAAGGGCACCTCTGGTCTTGGAGGGAGGGAGAAGTGTCCGCATTTGGGGAGTTGAAGCGGAGGATTACATCCGTTCCGATCCTGGTCTTAGCTGATCATGGAAAGGAGTGGCAGATAGAAGCAGATAGCTCGGACTTTGCAACCGGAGCAGTACTGTCCCAACCAACAGAGGACGGTGAGTGGCACCCTGTCGCATTCTATTCCAAAAGCCTAAGTCCGGTGGAATGCAACTACGAGATCTACGACAAGGAGATGTTGGCGGTGGTCCGCGCATTGGAGGAGTGGAGGCACTTCCTTGAAGGAGCGGAGAAGACAGTGGAGATTTGGACGGACCACAAAAATCTTGAGTATTTCATGACAGCTCAAAAACTAAATCGACGACAGGCTAGATGGTCCTTATACCTCGCTCGTTTCGATTTCAAAATGCACCATCGACCTGGCAAGTCAATGGGCAAGTCCGATGCTTTGTCCCGACGAGCAGACCATGGAGACGGATCACGGGACAACGAAAACATCATCCTTCTTTGACCAGAATTGTTTGCAGTGCGAGCAATGCGTGGGGTAACTGTTCAAGGGGAAGAACACAACGTCCTCCGCCAGGTCCAACAGGGAATCCGAGAGGGGTTACTGGAGGATAGTGTGGCGGAGGTTGTCAAATCCCTTCCAACCGTCGGAGTGGGATCCGTCCGTAGTGCGGAGTGGAGGCAAGCGGAAGGTTTGCTCTACTTCAGGAATTGTATCTATGTTCCTAACAATCCCCAACTGCATCATTGGATTCTCACACAACACCATGACACTCTGGTGGCCAGACATCCTGGACGGTGGAAAACCTTGGAACTGGTGTCGCGCAATTACTGGTGGCCACACATGTCTCGTTTAATAGGTCAATATTGCAAGACATGCGACCCATGCCTCCGCACCAAGGTCCGACGCACTCCACCCTCTGGAGAGCTCAATCCACTACCGGTCCCCACAGAGCAATGGCAAGTAACCAGTGTTGACTTCATTACTGAACTACCAGAAGCCCACGGCTACGATGCTATCATGGTCGTAGTGGACTCAGTAGGGAAGCGGGGACACTTCATCCCAATGCACTCCGACATCTCCGCACTCGGGACTGCACACTCCTATGTTCAAAATGTCTGGAAACTCCATGGACTACCAGAGGCCGTTGTCTCCCACCGAGGACCACAGTTTGTCGCCAAGTTCACGCGCAAACTATACAGGCTGCTTAACATTAAGGTTGCTGCCTCGACAGCCTACCATCCGCAGTCGGATGGACAGATGGAGCGGGTCAACCAAGGATTGGAACAATACCTTTGCCTATTCGTCAATGAACGTCAAGACGATTGGGACGAATGGCTTCCGATGGCAGAATTTGCATACAACAACCATGTTCACACATCGACACGTCAAACTCCATTCTACATTGACACCGGCCGCCATCCACGCATGGGATTTGAACCTCGCGAGAAGCGGACGGAGATCGAGGCGGTGGCGGATTTCAGCCAGCGGATGAAGTCCGCTCTAGAGGAGGCTCGCGCAGCACTAACAAAGGCAAAAGACGACATGGCGCAATACTACAACCAGCATCGGAGCACCACTCCGACATTCCGCCTGGGGGACAAGGTCTTTTTAGACTCATCAGACCTCAAAACCACCCGACCCACAAAAAAACTTGCACATCGATACGTAGGCCCTTTCCCAGTGGTCCGACCTGTCGGAACACATGCCTACGAACTTCGCCTTCCCCCTTCCATGTCCTGCGTTCGCCCAGTATTCCATGTCGTCAAACTTTCACTAGTTCCCGATGACCCTTTCCGATGCCAAGTCTGCTCTCCTCCGCCTCCAATGGTAGTCGGAGAAGAATTGGAGTATGATGTTGAAAACCTCTCGGACAGCCGACTGCATCAAGGCAAGCTTCAATTCTTGGTCAAATGGAAGGGATATGGCTATGAAGAGAATTCCTGGGAAGCAGAAGACAATGTCCACGCTCTGTGCCTAGTCCGCGACTTCTACCGACGTCATCCGGGAGCTCCGCGGCGGATCACTGCCGCGATATTCGACTCATTTCTCCTGACATGTCGAGATGCCGTGCCTTGAAGGGGGGGTGATGTAAGGGCAACCACTTTCACTTTTTACTTTACCTTTCCTTTCTTCCTTTCCTTTCTATTCCACCATCTCTGACGTCCTCCGATCGTATCCACTGTCTCCAACATCTTATCCGCCTCTCCGCATCCGACGACTCCGCCCCCATCCGCTACTCCGCACATCGGATCGCAGGTACTATCATTCATCTTGTTTCCATTCATCCTTCATCGCTACTCCCGATCATTGCTCATCATTCATGTGTCTCGTTTTATCTCTTATTTCATATCTCATTTTACTATTTATCTCGCTAGCTTGCAGGGGAATCCTTAGGACTTTCTCTTCGGATCCCCCTTGCAAGGTGTGTGTTGTATTACTTATCAGACTGCTCAATCTAAACTTCGGATCTCCCTTGCAAGTATCTGAGTTTGAGTCTTGGATCGTAAGGTCGCCCTTACAGCCTCAACATGGCCCATATAGAGCACCAGAGCCTGAGCCTCATTATCTGGGTCCTATGAATGTTGAATGCTCTCACTGTAGTGCTGTACATTTTGATTCTGAAAAACTGTGAAAGTCAACCGAGAATAATCCAAAATTTGGCATGTGTTGTCTTCAAGGCCAAGTGAGGCTTACTCCTCTGAGACCACCACCACCTGAACTTTGGAGGCTGTTCTCTGGCTCACATGAACACTCTGCCCATTTCATAGAAAATATCCATCAATACAATGCAGAATTTGCATTTACTTCTCTGGGTGTTAATATTGACCGTTCTGTTCTTTCTACTGCCGGTGCACCTGCAACATATACTTTTCATATAAATGGTGAACTTCATCATTGATGTGGTACTCTATTACCACAAGAAGGTGAAGTACCAAGATATGCTCAAATCTATATAAATGATCCTGCTGTTCAACAACAAATATGCATGGGAAGAAATCCCAATCTAAGACCTGAAGTTGTGGCTGATCTTCAGGCCATGCTGCTTGATGTTCATTCTTATATTCAACTGTATCAACAAGCTATCCAGAGAATACGTGAAGAACCTGCTGAACAACAGCAGAATTTTCAGATGGTACTCTGATCTGACTGGGGTGATCAAAGAAGATATAATGATGTAACTGCTCAAGATGAAATAGCTGTCTTGATACCAGGAGATGGAACTCAAGAATATTCCAATCACAGAGATATTGTTCTTCGTCTAAAAGATGGAGCTCTGCACCGGATCAGTCATCTTCATACATCTTATGCCTCTCTGCATTATGTTTTGTTATTTCCCTATGGTGAAAATGGTTGGTTTCCTGCTATTTCATCACATCCTGGTGATGGAAAAATCAGATGTAAATTTGTCAGTGAAAGATGCTACTATGCACATCGTATACATTACAGACAAGTTAACATCAGAGATCTACCTCCATTGTTTTGGGGATCAAAGCTACTTCAGCAATTAGTTGTTGATGCTTGGGCTTCCACTCAACAGAACTTATTGAACTGGACTAGACACAAACAGAAGCTGAAGTTTATCAAGGCCTTCAAGATGTGGTTCGGGATGATGCAAATGCTGAGTTTGATCTTGTTAATCATGGCCAGCATATTATTCTTCCATCTTCATTTATTGGAAGTGAACAGCATATGCAGCAGTTATTTCAAGATTCTATGGCAATCTGCCGGGCTTGTAGCAAGCCTGATATCTTCTTGACTATGGCTGCTGATCCATCTTGGCCTGAGATTCTGGAAAATCTTCTCACAAATCCAAATGGAAGAAAACAAACTGTTTCTGATAGACCAGATATTGTTGTGCATGTGTTTGAAGAAAAAAAGAATGCTTTGTTGAAAGAAATAAAAGAAGGTTGTGTCTTTGGAAAGGTTGCTGCTATGGTTCATACAATTGAATTTCAGAAAAGAGGTCTTCCTCATATGCATCTGCTAATCTTCCTTGATGAGAGTTGCAAAATTAGAAGTGCTGAAGATGTGGATCATATTGTCTGTGCTGAGATTCCTGACAAGAATGAACATCCAATACTATATGATGTTGTAACAAAGTCTATGGTTCATGGTCCCTGCAGTGAACGATGTATGATGAATAACAAATGCAGAAAAGACTTTCCAAAGTCTTATCAGCCAACTACACTATATGGAGATGATGGCTATCCAAAATACAGAAGACATGATATTCAAAAGGGTGATTATATCTATACCAACAAGTATATAACTTTTTACTTTCAAACAAGATCCTATGCTAATATTGGTCTTATCAGAGATGTGGTACCATACAACCCTTATCTGTCTGCCAAATGCAGATGTCACATCAATGTTGAAATCTGTGCTTCTATTCATGCTGTCATGTATATTCACAAGTACATCTATAAAGGCTTTGATAAAACTACTATTGAACTCTCATCTGGAGCTCAAAGAGATGAAATCAAGGAATTTCTTGATGCATGTTATATATCTGCATCTGAAGCATGCTCGTGCATCTTTGAATTTTCCATGCACTCTGAATCACCAACTGTATATTGTTTGCCTGTTCATTTGCCAAACCAACAGTTGGTTTATTATAATGAAGAAGATACTATTGATGAGGTTTTATCATGGAGAAATATCAATGAAACTCAATTGACTGCATGGTTCAAAATAAATGCTGATGATGATAATATAGAAGCATGGCAGATTCTTTATCAAGATTTTCCTAAAAAATATTCTTTTAATAAAAAAACCAAAAAGTGGACACTTTGAACTAGAAGTCCACCTGCTATTGGACGCATGTACTTTGCATCTCCTGCTCAAGGAGAGCGGTTTTATCTAAGACTATTATTGACTGTTATTCCTGGAGCTACTTCTTTCCAATATCTGTGTACTTTCAATGGAGAGACGTTTGATTCTTTTAAAGCTGTCTGTCTGCAGCGTGGGTTATTGGAAGATGATTATGAGTGGGAACAGTGTTTGAGAGAGGCTACACAGATGCAGCCTGGCTCATCACTCAGATCATTATTTGCTATCATACTATTGAACTGCTTTCCTGTTCAGCCAGATACACTATGGAATAAATTCAAGCTTGATATATGTGATGATCTGAGAGTTAGGCTTGAAAGAATGCTTCCAAACCATGATTTATCAGAAGATGAAATTTATGATTATGGACTATATCTATTGAACAATATTCTTATGAAGTCTGGCAAAACTTTGAAGGATTTTCCACCCATGCCATTGCCTGTTAGAAATGACTGGGTTCAACATCTCTCCAACAATTATCTACTGCATGAACAATTAGACTATGATCATGATGAACTCATTCAGTTGGTGGAAAGAAATTGTCAGTCTTTTAATAATGAACAATGATCTGTTTATAATGCTGTACTGGATTCTGTCAATAATAACCTGGGAAAAATGCTTTTTATCCACAGTGGTGGTGGTGGTGGAAAAACCTTTTTGTGTAATACAATTGCTGCCACAGTTAGATCTGAGGAAGGTGGTGTTGCATTGTGTGTTGCATCTTCTGGCATTGCTGCATTGCTTCTTGAGGGTGGTCGAACTGCACACTCAAGGTTCAAAATACCCATTCACATCAATGAAACATCTGTTGCATCACTCAAACGCAGTCTACCAATCTATGAGGTTTTACAAAAGACAAAAGTTATTATCTGGGATGAAGTTCCAATGCAACACAAGTATGCTATTGATGCTGTTGATCGGGGTCTTAGAGATCTGTTAGACAAACCCAATGCATCTTTTGGAGGAATAACAGTAGTCTTTGTTGGTGACTTTCGGCAAACACTTCCTGTAGTACCTCAAGGAACTAGAGAGCAAATTGTCAATGCCTCTCTTTGCAAAGGCAATCTCTGGGGACAGGTGGACAGTTCAGGGTTGAAACCGATGCATTGGGCTATGCAATTGGAGCAGTACTCTCTCAGAAGCAAGACAACAAATAGCACCCCATCGTGTTCTTGTCGCGGACCATGTCCGCGGCCGAACAGAATTATGAGATATACGACAAGGAACTCCTGGCAGTCATGGAAGCATTGAAAGATTGGAGACACTATCTGCTCGAAGCCAGGGAGCGTTTCGAAATCTTGACCAATCACAAGAACCTGGAATATTTCCGTCATCCTCAGGACCTGAATCAACAACAGCGACACTGGAAAATGAAGTTACAAGACTATGACTTTGAATTATGGCATGTACCCGGCAAGACCAATGCAAAAGCAGACATCCTGTCGCGCTTACCCTGGTATGAAGCGGAACTCGAACCACAAGACAGTGACCAAATGCTCAAGGAGGGGCTATTCTTGAAACGGTTGGAATCAGAAGATGTGGTACAAATGGAGATGTTCACGGAGGAACAATTCTTTGAAGGGGGTGAAACATCTGATTTCATCAAAATCAGAAATGTCACAACCATCGAAAATCCATGGATCGCACGCATCAAGGGTTCAAACCGCATGGAGACAGAAGTAGCCCAGGGTCTAAAGAAGAATCCTCGTGGGTATCAACAGGAAAATGGCATCACATATGCAGGCAAACGAGTCTATGTTCCACCAGACCCACAACTGCGTCAAGAACTGATGTTTGAATCACACGATGCACCAGTGGCTGGACATCCAGGACAATATCAGACACATGAACTCCTCACTCGTACCTACTGGTGGCCTACTATCCTGCATGATGTGAAGAAGTACGTAAAGGGTTGTGACACCTGTCAATGCAACAAGATCAACAGACAGAAATGACACGCTCCGCTACATCTCCATGCAGCACCAAGTCATCCATGGGAAGACATAGGGATTGACGTCGTGGGACCAATACCAGAGTCCAATGGAAAGAATGTGATTCTGGTCATCACAGATAGACATTTGAAGATGATCCATCTCATTCCGACAACCATGGAATTATCAGCTGAAGGATTAGCCAAGATCTATCGGGATCAGATATGGAAGCTTCACAGGATCCCCAAGAAGATCATCAGCGATAGGGGACTGCAATTCGCTGTGAAGTTCATGGAGATACTCTGCCACATGCTAGGGATCAAAAGGAACCTGTCCACCACATACCACCCACAGACTGATGGACAGGCCGAGCGATCGCATCAGGAAACGGAAGCGTTCTTATGGAACTTTGTCAACCATCTACAGGATGATTGGGCTGAGTGGATTGCAATCGCAGAGTTCCAGTACAATGACAAAGAACATCAGGCCACAAAGCACACCCCATTCTACCTCAACTATGGTTTACAGTGCCTCACAAAACTGGTTCAATGTTTGCTACTTTGTGAATACCTTCAAAATAACTTTGCAAATAATGCCAATCAAAAGAAGGTATTGGTACCTGGTTAAAAGCCCTGCTTCAGGACTCTCGGAATCTGCAATAATTATGTAATTTCCATAAAAAATGATCAATATATGATCAAATTACTCCAGGGACTCATTGAATCAGTTTTGTGAGTATGTACAATAAATACAGTATTTTATACTTTAGTACTTGGTATTACCCCCTTTAGCTTTGATTACTGCCTCTACCCTTCTTGGCATACTTTCTATCAGGTTTTGACACACTTCTGGCTCTATATTATTCCACACCTCTGCTGCTCTGTCCCAAATCTCCCAGACTCCCTTGGGTGGTGTTGGATATTCATTCAACTTCCTTTTAATATGAACCCAGAGGTGTTTAGTAGGATTGAGGTCTGGGAACTGTGCAGGCCAATCCAGCAGAGCAATATTCTTGCTGTCCATCCATTTTTTGGTCTTCTTGGAGGTGTGCTTAGGGTCATTGTCCTGCTGAAAAATGATCTCCTCTTTAGAGATTCCACTCTCCTCCATGCTGGGCAGCAAATTGTCCTCCAAAATGGACACATACTGATCAGCATCCATCCTCCCCTCAACCTCTGCAAGTCTCCCCACACCTTCCCAACCCATACAACCCCAAACCATAATATTTCCTCCCCCAAACTTGACTGTGCCCTGAACCTCTCTTTCAATAAGCCCCTCACCCTTCTTTTTCCAGACCCATTCCTTGCCATCTGACCCAAACCTGTTGATTTTGATCTCATCTGACCAAATGACCCTCTTCCAGTCCTCCACTGTCCATTCCCTGTGCTTCATAGCAAATGCCAACCGCCTCTTCCAATGTATGGCCTTTAAGAAAGGTCTTTTCTTCTTTGTTACAGCCTTGAATTCATGTTTTCTGAGAACCCTTCTCACAGTTTCTGGGAAGACAGGATTGGAGATGACAGTGTTGATGTGTTTGATAGCCTGCACAGCATTGGAGGCTCTCCCTGAGGTGATTTGTGAAAGTATGTTTCGTGTGTTGATGGGAGAAAGCTTGGATGGACGACCACCAGAAGAGAGATTGCGATGAGGAAGAAGATTCTGAAGCACTCTGGAGACAGTTGGTTGGCTGACACCCAGGTTAGAGGCAATATGACGAGTGGAGTGACCATTGGAGGCCAGAGATCCTTGTGGGAAGAGGAGATAGGGCACATGATTAATTATGGAGGCTGTTGAGGTTGGATTCTTCTTATACAACTTTCCTTGACAATCCATCAGGGTTCTATTCAAGTTCCATCAGTAAGTCATGACAACTGGTTACCATACAACCAGTGAAGCATTTGATTCTGATAATTGCCATAGGTACTCACAAAACTGATTCAATGAGTTGCTGATTTAATTTAATCATATCTCCATGGATTCTGATCTAAATCATATGATTCCTTTATATTCTGAAAGCCCTGAAGTAGGGCTTTCAATTATATATCAATGGTTTAATTCAATTGGTATTCTTTGCAGAGTTATCTTGAAGGTATTTAAAAAGCAACAAACATTGAATCAGTTTTGTGAGGCACTATAAGACTGAGACTGGAGCGGAACTCTGGAAATGCGGAGGAACGACAAAGGGGAGGGACATGGCTTCAATGTATGTGTTGCGCCGCTGTTTGTTGGATAAGGTGTCCCAATTTCAGGTAGTGTTTCTAAGTCCAGTCTCAAGAACCTAAAACCAGACCGAAACCGGACCTGAACGAACTGGATTGAGACCGGACCGCGGTCTCAAGTTTTAAGGTTTTTGATCACAACCAGTCCTCGGTTCTCTCCAAATTTTAAGATTTGAAAGACCGGTTAAAGACCGGTTCGGACCGGTTTAAACTGGTCTTTTTCACAGAACACTCCAAGGGCCCAGCACGAAGCAAAATTTGTGCCATCAGTAAGACTTGAACTCTCAGCCTCTATAGTATATACTATTATTCTAACAACTTAACCAACTAAGCCACAGAACCATTGTAATTTCTTGCTCACTCACTCTACATACCCACTTTTTCACTTCCCAAATAGGCCACTTCCAAAAAAGGCACAACCAGCCATCTCCCTCCTCCTTGGCAACTCCTCACGCGGCCTCACACCTCGCCTTAAACGCCTCTTGTACGTATCGTGCATCATGCTGATCCTCACATACGGATGCTAACTCTGGTACTATAACGGTCCATGCCTTCAAACCGCCTTCAATCTTATGAACTCGGTCCACTACAGAGCAGTCAGATGGATTACCGGCGCTTTCAACCAGTCGCCTATCAGGGGTGTCCTCGCTATTGCGGGGCTCATGCCTGCCAGACAACACATCACCAAGCTTGTGCAGCACTCTCGTATCAGAGCCACCCAGCTTCCCACAACCCACCCTGTCGTCTGTGAGCTCCTGCTCAAAGCAGAGGAGAAGACCCTTAGCCCAGTCGTCAATATTCAGAAACTGATGACCACTGTCAAACTTGAGAGATCCGACTACCTCAGCAACGAAGCTCGCCTGGGAAACCGCATACTCAACCTCTACCCTGGCTCTTTCATCTGGGACTCACCACAGATCGACTACGATAAAAAGTGTTACATCTATCTCAAAGACATCCTCACCACTGCCGAGGAAGAAAACCACCAAGCAGCCTTCTGCATCGCGGCCCGGCCCAGCGTCAGTAAGACGTTGTCATCGGCAGTTGCGGTAGTCCTAGGCAATGGCACGGGTACTCCCATGGGTACGACAACGCCAACCCATACCCATACCAGCATGGGTAGCAACCTGTCGACCTGCGGGTAGATGCAGCGTGGGTACGCGCAGGTACCGACGGGTTTGGGTTCCCGCACGGGTGTTCGCAGTAGAAAAAACATGTATCTAAACTACCAAAAAAAAAACTACGAGACACGTGCGGGATGCACGCGTCATACTGTACTCCACTGACCAACTCTTTGGTCACGCATCACAAAGCGCAATGAAGAGAAGAGATTTTTTATGTTGTCATGGTCACAAATTTTTTCGAAGACTTTTTCCAACCAATTTTTTGAGGCTTTCAGAGCGGCCTGCAGCGCGTTTTCTAATGCTAAAACATGTTCCCTAATGCTGCCACCATCTGAAGGCTTTATCGGCATACAATTTGTTGCAGAATTTTTTACGCTGACCTCGTCCTTCCACTTTCAGTGCCGTCTTTGTGGTATCAACTAATACCCCCTCAACCATCTCTACCAGCACATCTTCTGCCTCTGCCGTCGTTGTGAGACTACCAAATCGAGCTTGGAACTGTTGGTCAGCAGTGTTCGGGAGCGCTCCATGAACAAAATCAACAAGAGCATTGATCAGGACAACACTGTCATCTCCAACAAGATCAACCTCCAAAACATCCTCGTCTTCAGCTTCAGCCTCCTCGGATGAGAGGGACGGTACCATGACATGTGACTTTGTCAACTCAGCAAAAAAGGTGGGATTTGTGATAGGAAGTTCGCGAAGAAGCTGGCATGCTTCAGGGCTCATGAGGCTTTCATATGAAAGATTAAATTCTCCAGCACGACATAGCTGCCAGGCCTAAGGTTCATTAAGATGGTGTTGTATAACCAGACAGGACTTTAGATACCTTTTGGATGATTTCTTGCCTGTTGAGCTCCGTGTAGGCCTTCCACAGCCAACTTGGTGTCCGATTGCACAGTTTCCAATCTGCGTATCAATATTGACATCATCAGAAGAGACCTGGTTGCGCAACTGACCCAATACCTCGTCAACAACATCTTTGTGAGATGACTCTTTGAGCGAGAGTTTGAAAACACACTGGAAACCAACATCACATGGCTGAAAAAGGCCAGTTAAACATGCCGGAACGAAATTGATGACAATCTTTGGGTGTTTCTCTGTCATCCAATCAATAAACTCTTTCTTGCAATGTACCGACCAGCAGTCGATCTGCCAAAGCCGACATTGGTCCGGGTGGAGCCCAAGCCTCTCTGTAGTGCGGTCAAAATACGGGGCAAGAATCTTGTTGACGAAGTGGTGCATAGTCTCTTTCATGGCCCAATATGTTTTGGTCCGAGACACATTAAATAGAAATCCAGCTTTCATAGCTTCTCCATAATCAGGCGACGTCTTGGATGGGAGCGAAGGGTCAGTAGACCCTTTGTAGATTGCCTGGAAGGGTAAGAGAGTTCTGTCATTGGTGAGTGAGACCAGAACAGTGAGTGCACGCTTTTCATCCTGTCCAACAGTCGTTATCTGCTTGGAACCAACCTCTGCATATGTCATATGGCAGCCTTGCATGTAGGTAACTTGGGTTTGATCACTGTTAACGATAAGTGCCAAAGGGATGTTCTCATCCTTAATGCAGTATGCCATCCAAAGAAAGGCCTTGTGTAAGATTTCCTCAGCATCTTTTGGTATCTTCTTTCCAGCACGTGTAGCACGACGTAGACGCCAGCCAAGTGAGCGCTGAAGAAATTGGCAGACAAACTCTTCTGAGCAGCAGACGAACGATCCGTCTTTTGCAGGTTTCTTGAAAATTTCGGGTGCACAATGTTGAAAGTGGGCAATCATCAAGCCACGAATGGTAGTGAGAGTCATGGTTACACTGGTCTCCCGAAGAGCAATGAGCATCTTCAAAAGTGTCTCTGTTTCATCAGGATACGGAACCTATGAGGTGATTGATCAGCATTGTTGTGTTATGATACACTAACAGAGACATGACGGAGCCCAACTTGAACGTACCAAGACGCCAACACGGGTTGTGATTCCTCCTGGATTGTTTGCTCTTTCCACCCGTTGTAGAGTTTATTTCAATACTGTAAATATAAAATGAATTAAAGCTAGGATCAAATTGAGGATAAGTCAAATAATACTTAGTGTAGGGTTTAAATCTGGTGATACATCTATAACTATTAATTATTATCTTTGCCGGCTCTCTGGACAATCTCAAAATGCGCGAAAATCAACACATTCTCAAGTATAATATCGAGTTCACATGCCTTGCTGCCAAAACACACTGGGACAGCTCCACCCTGCATCACCGGTACTACTCTGGGTTGGCGGAGCGGATTAAAGATGTCCTTGGGACTCAAGTAAAGCCAAGCACGTTACCAGTAGTGTTTGAGGGTTCGGTTCAGTTCGGTTTTTTGCCTCCGAGGGGCATAGACCGAGACCGAGACCGGTCTTCATATATGACAAAAGGGCAAAAAACCGGACCGGACCACTCAGGACCGGACCATCAGACCCATGGACGGTGGACCGAACTGGTCTGGACCGGTCAGAACCGGTTTGGTGGGTCGATTAATTATACATCATGGCTAAATATATATATGTATGGGAGTGGTAGCCGTTGGCCATGAACGGAGGTTGTTCAACACGTTGGGCGTGGGTGGAGGCCGTTGGGCACAGGAGGGGCCGTTGGGCGTGGGTGGAGGCATTGGGCATGAACAGAGGCCGTTGTGTGCGAAAGTAGGCCGTTGGGCGCTAGAGGGGGCAATAGCGGGCCGTTGGCCACAAGTGGTGGTCGTTAGCCATGAGTGGTGGGCGTTGGGCAGAGGTGGTGGCCATATGGAGTGGAGGTGGGGGATAAAAAGAACTGTGGGAACGTTTCGCTGGCCGTCGACTTATGGTTCAACTTTCGGCGATTGCCGAGGTGCTCGGCAGTCAATGCTGAGCGAGTGTGTTGTTGAAACTCGCGGCCTCAATGCCCAAACTGTTATGCTTAACAAACCGTTCCAAGGTTCGGGCAGAGTATGCAGGAAAGTGGAAAGGCGAAGAGCAAAGTGATTGCTAAATCTAAGGAATCTACTATAGTACAAGAGGTTTATATAGGTACTGACTATAGGCGGTAGCGGATGAGTCAGTACTGCGGAAGGCAGTGCACATGAGTAAGGCGACTGCGGAAGGCTATGTACAGTGAGTAAGCTGACTGCGGAAAGCGAGTCAGTGCGGGAGCGAAGTATACTAAAGGGGATGACAAAGTAATGTAATGAGTCAGACTGGAAATCGAAGGTTGCGAAAGTAGACATTAGACATAGTAAGCTCATAAGAGGGCGCCAAGTCGGGCCGATAAGTAAAAGATATGATGTGGCCCCCACACTGTAGAGTCCGTAACATGTTCCCCTCTCAAAGCTCTGTGTCCTCACAGAGTCACTGTCCCCATCCCTCATTGTTGCCGGGATCGGACCAGTTCGGACTTTCCTTGAGGCTCCAATCATATATCAACTCCTCGTTGATGGCTACGGCGAGTTCGAGGCCTTTGATAGCCAGCTGAATACGTCGATTCTCAATTACAAGGGTGCTGGTGTAATTTCCAAGAATTTGTTTTTCCTCGGGACTCGGGGCGACAGGTAGGTTGGACAACGAGTGAAGCCGGATATGCATCTGGCGATGGAGGAGGTCGGCAAGGGAAGTTTTGAGAGCATGGATTTGGTCTCTCATGGAGAGTGCTTCGTTCATGAGGGCGGCAATGGCGGGGTTGATGTCGGTGGTAGAGGTGGAGGTAACAGTGGTGTTGGACATGGCGGCAAGGATGGTTGAAAGATAGAAGAAGAAGGGGGAGGCTATATTGGGCAGGGAAAAGGACTAGAGCGGGGAACTCGGTGTGTGGTTGACTGATGAGGTCGATACTTGTCATGGATTCTGAGAGCTGTCTTTTATCGTGGGTGAGACGGGTTCTGCTGATGGAAATCACAGATCAAATCTTGAGCGTTCTGAACATTAGCTCGAGGTTCCCATGTGTTCTCTTCTGGACCATATCCTTCCCACTGGATGAGATACTGGATCTTTCCACGGAACTTTCGAGAGTCTAGGATCGTAGACACATGGTACTCTTCTCGTCCTTCGATGATGATCGGATCAGGAGCTGGTTTCTTTTTCTGGATGGCGTACTTTGGAGTTTCATATGGTGACAACAGGGTCTTGTTGAACACAGGGTGAATCATCTTCCAAGTCTTCGGAAGATCAAGAAGGTACGTGCTAGCTCCTTTCTTCTCTAGGACTTTGAATGGTCCATGTCGGAGTGCATCAAGTTTCTTTGAGGGTCGATCAGTCCTGATGTTAGTCCCTTCCAGCCACACCTTGTCTTCAATGCGGTAGTCCCGAGACGGACTTCGCCGTGTGTCGACTGTCTTCTTCATCTGATCCTGTGCTTGTTTCAGCGCAGCATTGGCTTCTTCTCGTGCCTGTTTGAGTTTTTTCAAGAAGTTGTTGGCAGCTGGATTGGTATCTTCTAACACGAGCTCTCCCTTCCACGGATGTAAACCGTAGTTGAGGTAGAATGGGGTGTGCTTCGTCACCTGATGTTCTTTGTCATTGTACTGGAACTCTGCAATTGCGATCCATTCAGCCCAATCATCCTGTAGGTGGTTGACGAAGTTTCATAAGAACACTTCCATCTCCTGATGCGATTGCTCGGCCTGTCCGTCAGTCTGTGGGTGGTATGTGGTGGACAGGTTCCTTTTGATCCCTAGCATGCGGCAGAGTATCTCCATGAACTTCGCGGCGAACTGCGGTCCCCTATTGCTGATGATCTTCTTGGGGATCCCATGAAGCTTCCATATCTGATCCCGATAGATCTTGGCTAATCCTTCAGCTGATAGTTCCACGGTTGTCGGAATAAGGTGAAGCATCTTCAAATGTCTATCCGTGATGACCAGAATTGCGTTTTTTCCATCAGATTCTGGTATCGGTCCCACGACGTCGATTCCTATGTCTTCCCATGGGTGACTTGGTGCTGCATGGGGATGTAGCGGAGCATGTCGCTTTTGTCGGTTAATCTTGTTGCGTTGACAAGTGTCGCAACCCTTCACGTACTTCTTCACATCATGCAGTATGGTAGGCCACCAGTAGGTGCGAGTGAGGAGTTCATGTGTCTGGTACTGTCCTGGATGTCCAGCCACTGGTGCATTGTGTGACTCGAACATCAATTCTTGTCGTAATTGTGGATCTGGCGGGACATAGACTCGTTCTCCTGCATAGATGATCCCATTCTCCTGTTGATACCAATGAGGATTCTTTTTTAGGCCCTGCGCTACTTCTGTCTCCATGCGGTTCGAAGCCTTGATGCGTGCAATCCATGGGTTTTCGATGGTTGTGATGTAATGATGTAACCGACATAGGCAGCCCAAAGGGCGCTCAAGATGTAACGGTACGAAGGCATGAAGGAAGCTCAACTAACCTGGTTAAGAGTAACTAAAGGAATTCTAGAAGCTGTACTAGCTTGTTAGTTAACTCAAAGAACTGGGGTGTTCAAGAAGTTAGGATTTATCGTACTAAATACATGGGTATTTATACTAATCCAATATGCGCACGGACCATTGTACAAACAATACATAAACAAGTCATGCGTCCGTGGTTATACCGTAAACTCACATATATGGTAATAGTGACTTATAGTCACTTTCTGTGACAAGCACATAGTGTGACATATCTGGCGATATGTTCAACACTCCCCCTCACTTAGAATCCCTGGTAGGTTTCGTAAGTGGAGTATAAGGCTCTTTAAACTCCATTCGGAGTAGAGCACGGAATTTCTCAAATTCCTGGCGACCAAGTGGCTTGGTAAACATATCAGCCGGATTTTCTGTTCCCGGAACGAACCTTGGTTCGATCAATCCATCTTGAACTCTATCGCGTATAGCAAAGTGATGGATTGCTATATGTTTGGTTCTGCCTTCAGTAACTGGGTTTTGCGCATTGAAAATCGCGCCTTGGTTGTCTACATGGAATGGCATTTTGGCAATGTCCTGTAGTCCAAGCTCTCTGAAGAGATGTGCAACCCATTCGCACTCCCGCGAACATTCACTGGCAGCAACCATTTCCGCCTCAGTGGACGAATGTGCCACTGTTTTTTGCTTGCGACTTTTCCAAAGAACAAGTCCTCCTGCAAGCTTAAGGAAATATCCCGATTGGGACTTTCTATCAGATGGGTCTGATGCCCAGTCTGAATCTGTCCATGCTTCAAAGGAAGCTTTGGATCGACCATCATACACTATGGAATAGTCTTGAGTACCAACAAGATATCTGATAATCCATAGAGCGTATTTCTCATGCTCTCCAGAAGGATTTGCAGACATTTGTGACATTTTTGCAACTGCAAAAGCAATGTCCGGTCTCGTTCCAATGGACAAGTACAACAACGATCCAATGATCATTTGGTACCTTGTTTTGAGTGTGGGATCCACCTCCCCCTCATTTGGTGCAGGGTAATAACCCTTTGGGAGTGGAGTGTCAGCAGCCTTTGCATTTTCTAAGCCAAAGCGCTTAATGATCTTCTTCAGGTATTCTGACTGATCGATTGTTACGATCTGCTTTTCCGAATCTTGTCGTATTCTCATACGCAAGAATTCTTTAGCAATACCAAGATCACGACTTTCCCATTTATTTTTAAAGTCAGATTTTATCTTGCGAACAAGATCTGGGTTTGATCCCATGAACAGGCCGTCATCAACATAGATCAAAGCGATTATTAAATCACCTGATTGTTTGTTGTGGTAAACAAAGACGCCTGAGTCAGTTCTACAGCGAGTAAAACCTAGCTTCTCCATTGATGCATTGAGCGCGATCCACCACGCTCTTGCCGCCTGTTTTAGGCCATAGAGTGCTTTTAATAAACGGATGACCTTCCGTTCTTGGCCTTTGACAACAAAGCCTTCGGGTTGATTCATATAGATTTCCTCATCGAGCTCTCCATAGAGAAAAGCTGATTTGACATCTACTCCTTCAATCACCCATCCTTCAAGCGCAGCTACGGCGAAGAGGATTCGGATAGTCTCGAAACGTATCACAGGTGAGAAGATCTCATCAAAATCGATACCCTCGATCTGTGAGAAACCCTTGGCAACAAGTCGTGCCTTCTTTCATCCGTCAGTTTTGACGTCGAATACCCATCAATTTCTGATGGTTTTACGACCTTTAGGCAGGTCAACCAACTTAAAGACATTGCGCTTTCGGAGGGCTTCTAGTTCCTCACGACATGCTGCTTTCCATTCAAGCTTTTCCTTTTCAGGTAGCTTATTTATGTCCTTCATTTGCCAAGACTTTGGGTCTTGTGGAATTTCGTCATATGCAGGGATTGCTTTAGATAGCAAGTGCGCAAGCATTTGTGACTGTCCTCCCCCTTCCCTAATATAGAGTAATTCCTCCATATCTATATCCGAATTCGGATTGGAATTGTTCTGATACATCTGAGGATCAGCAGAGCTAGTTGATGGATCAGCACCAGATTGCTGGGGTCTGGTCTCCGATCGGGGATTATAGGCGTATCGCCGTGAATCCTCCTGAACGGTTCTGCTCCAATCACGCTGATTTTGACGCAAGGCCTCAGCCGGGCTATTCCCGTAAATATTTCCAGGACGCTGGGGTATAACCCGAGTACGACGAGGACGATCAGTCTGTGGGCGATAATCTCCTGGTAAGGCATGATCATCGTTTGGTGCATCTGTGCGCACACGTTTCCCTGGATTGCGAGTCCGGGGAACCCACTGCTGATTCTCAGCGGTGTCCTGTCTGTTTGTTCCATCAGAAGTCTGATTGGAACCTTCGGGAAGCTGACCAGTTTGGTCGCTATTTGTATCAGGGAGGTTATGATTGTCATCATGGGTTCCTGGATTAGACGGGTAATGTGAACCGCCAGGACCATGTGTATCATTGTCTTCCGAATGGAAATCGTTGGTTGGTAAATCAGACGGGCCATCATGTCCATTTGCATCATCGTTTCCCATATCGTCTGATGTTGGATCATGGTATTGTGTTATCGAAGGTATTTTGTTCAATGTAGAACATTTTGGGAACAGCTGTTCATCAAACATTGCTGTGACACCTATGAAGACCACGTTGTTTGACATCCGCATAAACCGGTAACCTTTAGTTCCAGTTTTAAATCCGATGAAGATCATCAGCTCGGATTTAGCAGTGGTAGTACGAACTTCTTTCGGAAGAAAGACATAAGCACCACATCCAAAAACGTGTAGGTTCGACACATCAGGCTTTTCCTTTTTAAGGGACTCATACGGAGTAAGCCATCCATGTCTTTTCAATGGAGTTCGGTTATACAAGTGAAGTGCATGTTCTACCGCAAATTGAATCCATATTTCGGGTAGGCAAGCATCATGCAACATAGCAAGTGCTTTATCCATTAAAGTTCTGTTGAAACGTTCTGCACGACCGTTTTGTTGTGGCTGGTGCGGCACAGTAACTTCACCCTGGATTCCCATCTCACGCATATCTGCTTGGAAAGGGACAAACTCACCGCCGCCATCAAAACGCCAAGTTTTAATTGTCGTATTGAATTGGTTTTTAACCATGGCATTAAAATCACGAAGTGCAGAGTGTGCATCGGATTTTAGTCTCAATAAAGAGATCCAGGCGTGTGATGTGTAGTCATCAACAAAGCTGATATAATAATTATATTTGCTATAAGTCGCCTTCTTGAATTGCTTTAAATCCGAATGGATTAGCTCAAGAGGCGCTTTAGCGCATGTCTGAGATGGTGGGAAAGATTTTGAAGGCATCTTTCCAAGAGCGCATCCTTTGCAGGGTCGCTCAGTGGACGGTTTGTCCACTCCATTGAAACCTTTGACATGTTTAGAAGCATGTCGCAGTACTTCATGTGAAGGGTGTCCGAATCGCTTGTGCCAAGTGTCATAATCAACAGACTGTGAGACACTAAGACTAACCAAGTGTATTTGTTCCTCTTTAATGATCGTGGCGTTTAGCCAATAAATCGATTCATTTGCCTTATGAGGATAACACATAAACAAAGGAAGACCTGAATTGGTCTTTAGCGTGATCGAACCAAATCGTCCGCTAATTTCATTTCCTTGTTTAAGGATCTCGCCTACAGATAAAAGACGAACGTCTAAATCTGGTATATAATAAACGGGTGATAGACGAGTTATTTTGTTTTGTTTTCTCCCGTTTTTCTTGATGGTGTGATTAATCAACACCGTTCCTTGTCCAAGGATCTGAATAGTGTGACCTTTCTGTGCAATTTGCACAGATTGACGATCTTTTAGTGGGGTATACTCAATGAAATCATTGATATCATAAGTAAAGTGCAATGATGCACCTGAATCAAGAATCCAATTGGATTGATTCTGTTTCTTACATTCAGCACAATTCGCATAATGAGAATTTATTTGCGCTATAAGCGCGTGTACAGCAGGTGATAAAAATACATTGGACCGCCGTCCATTCACTCGTCTCCAAAGAGGCTTCTGTGAAGTATTTGTTAACTGCATTGTACGTGCTTTTGAATGTGAAACATACCCCATGTCGTCGTTGTTTCCATCACCACGGGAAACTTCATACTACATATAGTCGTTGATGTATCCTTCATCGTAATAGCCCCTTATGGTGGGGGCTATGTCTTCTGTCTCCATCTCATCGGCCCAGCTGATTCTACTCGGCGTTTCTTCGAAAACCGGAATGCGGTGATTCCGGGGGTCCATTGTCGGAGGCGCTGAGAGCGGCCTTGACGTTGCAGCTTCATTATGTTGAAGCGCAGGAACCTCGACGAGGCGAGTTAGATTCTGAGCTGTTGGAGGGACACCAATGCTGTTAGCCAGTGTGCGCGCTCCATCCAGGTCCGTGAAAGGGCCTGGGCCAGGAATATTACCGATCGCAAGCGATTGGTTGTTCCTAATCCTCCAATCGGTGGATGATGAGGGGTGCGGAGTGAAGATAGACCCACTTTCGTAAATGACCGTGTTGGGCAAGGTCTGGATTGGGAGCTGCCCATCAGGGGCGCTATCCATGGCAGAGGAGGCAAAATGCGCCTTCTCTTTACCTTTCCAGGGTCCTTTGCCCTTGGTTTTCCCGGCAGAAGTTCCACGTCCCTTGCCTTTCCAGGGCTTGGAGTGCTGATGTGAATGCTGCTGGTTAGCAGCCGGTCCTTCCGAAGATCCCTGAGAGGGTCCAGTGCGAGGCTGGTACTTCGGAGGGTTAGGACGAGCGCGTTTTACCGCAGAGATTTTGTTCGCGTGAGCGCTTCCTTGGGACTGTGGAGCGTGCGGGTTTTTACGGAAGTATTCCGAGCGTACTTGCTCGATTACCTTCTCGATCTTGAGTACAGCGGATTGATCTCCGCTAGGTGCCACATAGTGTACCGCATCAAAAAGGATGCTGTGTACTAGACCATCATAGCCTTGAGGCAGTCCATTCAGGATCATCATGATCCGGACGAACTTGGGGATGTCTATGTGGTTGTGCTTGAGTCGTTGAAAAAGGGTCTGCATCTTATCGATGCCAGATAAAGGATCGGCGGGAGAAAGAGAGGTGCGGAGGAGTTGCTGAAAATCAGCAAAGACGGTGGACGGGCCGACCGTGGACAGTTTGACAGCGATCAGGTCCCACATCTCCTTGGAGGTTTTAGCTCCCTTGATGTGATGGACGAGAGAGTCCGAAATGGACATCTGAATTAGGCCTTGGGCCTGATCGTCCTGCTCATGCCAAGTGTTTAACTTATCTTGGAAATCTGTCTCTTTAGGGTCAACCGGAATCTTTTTGTCGCCGGTGACGATCCTCCACACTTTAGCAGCCTTGAGGTAGGCGCTCATTTTCTCCTGATAGATGGAGAAGTTTGTGGTGGTGAGTTTGGGAACGGAGGAAGCGAGGTCGAGTTTCGAGTTTGAAGACATGATGATGCTGGGAAACATAAAATAGAATCAGCATATGAAATATTGAAAAAGCGCATCAGAAAATAAATAGACGAGCTGCCTTGTCGATCATCATTCTTCGTTCCCTGTTTGGTCTAGTGGTAGCATATGAAATGCCATCACTAATTCTACCCAATCGTCATGTGCGCCCTGAGTGCTGTGTTGCCCACAGGTGCAAGATCCTCCCTGAACAGGGAGCATAACTTCATTCGCTCTGTTCGCGGCTTCAATTAAGGAGTCATTATCTGGCAACCGAACTTGTCGGATCGGAGGCGAAAGAGGAGGTGCCCCGTGTGCTTCAGGGATGGTCCCATCATCAACATACACGGGCGGAGGATCCGTGGGATCTCCATCTTGGGTAGGTACCGCAACAGGTACCTCAGTACGGCGATTACGCCGTCTGCGGTTTAGAACTCAAGTCCTGGCTGTTCCTACATCACACGTAGCACACGAGTAGTCAAAGGTGGTGTTGTCTATGCAATGCCTTGGGCAATGCTGACTGTCAACAACAAGTTGTCGACACACCCCGCAACGTGCAACGATGCATCCATTGTCATCATGACCTGCAGGGACTGAACCCTGTGCCGTTGGCACCATATGGACTTGCTCTCGTGATGCGATCAATGTAACAGGGATTCTCTCAAGTAATCGATCAAGAATGACCCACTGAAAGGTGCATTCAATACCTCGAATACTTCGAGGTTCACCATTAAGGGAACCATCGAGCTCGATGTATTCGATACTGAGGAAACCAGTCTCCAGGCTAGCATACAAAGCGGATGCTGCCAATAATAGCGCAAAAGCTAAGATACTCAGAGCATGCGGCGCTAGGGCCGGGGCCCATAACCTAATGATGTAACCGACATAGGCAGCCCAAAGGGCGCTCAAGATGTAACGGTACGAAGGCATGAAGGAAGCTCAACTAACCTGGTTAAGAGTAACTAAAGGAATTCTAGAAGCTGTACTAGCTTGTTAGTTAACTCAAAGAACTGGGGTGTTCAAGAAGTTAGGATTCATCGTACTAAATACATGGGTATTTATACTAATCCAATATGCACACGGACCATTGTACAAACAATACATAAACAAGTCATGCGTCCGTGGTTATACCATAAACTCACATATATGGTAATAGTGACTTATAGTCACTTTCTGTGACAAGCACATAGTGCGACATATCTGGCGATATGTTCAACATGATGTTTCCAATTTTGATGGAATCAGATGTCTCACCCCCTTCAAAGAATTGTTCCTCCGTGAACATCTCCATTTGTACCACATCTTCTGATTCCAACCATTTCAAGAATAGTTCCTCCTTGAGCATTTGGTCACTGTCCTGTGGTTCGAGTTCCGCTTCATACCAGGGTAAGCGTGACAGGATGTCTGCTTTCGCATTGGTCTTGCCGGGCACATGCCATAATTTGAAGTCATAGTCTTGTAACTTCATTTTCCAGCGTCGCTGTTGTTGATTCAGGTCCTGAGGATGACGGAAATATTCCAGGTTCTTGTGATCGGTCAAGATTTCAAAACGTTCCCTGGCTTTGAGTAGATAGTGTCTCCAATCTTTTAATGCTTTCACAACCGCCAGGAGTTCCTTGTCATATATCTTGTAATTCTGTTCGGCCACGGACATGGTCTGCGACAAGAACGTGATGGGGTGCCATTTATCGTCTTGCTTCTGAGAGAGTACTGCTCCAATTGTATAGCCTGATGCATCGGTTTCAACCCTGAACTGTCCCTCTGGTTTAGGTAATGCCAAGACTGGTGCCGATGTAATAGCCCGTATGAGACCTTCAAAAGCTTGCTGCTCTGTTGGTCCCCAAGTAAATGCTGTACCGCCTGTGAGTGCGGTGAGAGGTTTCGCAATGTTTGAGTACCCTTCAATAAAATGTCGATAGAAGTTGGCAAATCCAAGGAACTTCTGAACTTCCTTTTTTGATGTGGGTGCTCGCCAGTTTCGGATTGTATCCACCTTCTCAGTTTCCATCTCGACACGTCCCTCACCAACCACATATCCCAATATAGGACATTTCGTTACTTCCCATAAACACTTCTTCTTCTTTAGGAACAAATCATTGTCCAATAGGATCTGTAGGATTTCTTTGGTGTTTCGTGCGAGTTCTTCCTTGGTTTTACCGATAACCACAATGTCATCCATGTAGATCACACAGATACGTCGGCGGATCTGGTCCCGGAATAGACTAGCCATCATTCGAGAGAACGTTCCCGGGGAGTTGCAAAGACCGAAAAACATGACCAATGGTTCAAACAATCCTCGACTGGTGAGGAAGGCAGCTTTCCATTCATTGCCCTCCTTAATCTGGACGTTGTTATAGCCCCACATGATGTCCATTTTATTGAAGTAGACCGCATCTTTCAGTACGTCCAAGAGATCGGATATTCGTGGGAGTGGGAACTTGTCTTTGACCGTGAATTTATTGACCACGCGGTAATCTTGTACCAATCGTTTGGAGCCATCCTTCTTGTTGATGAAGAAGCAAGGGGAGGCATAAGGGGATTTGGATGGGCGGATCTTTCCTGTTGCTAGACCCTCGTCAATGAATGTGTCCAATTCCTCTTGTTCCTTTTGCGTCATAGGATATGTATTTCCCCCTAGTTCCTTTGGTGCGTCCGGTGTAAGTTCAATACCATGGTCCCATTCCCTCTCCTTTGGGATCTTATCAAAGTTCTCTTTTTCGAAGAGATGAGCAAATCGTTCAACATATGAGGGTTGTTTGTTTGTGGGAGGTGGTGTGGGAGTGACAGCTTCCAAAATAGGGTCTCCAGGCTTCCATTTCTGATCTGACTTTTTGGGTGCATCTTTGTCGCGCACCTCAACCATGCGAACCCGGTGTTTGCGACCATTAAGGTTAATCCTGAAATCTGAGTGTTTGGTTCGACATGTTGTTGGGCACCGGTTAAATGTTACCGCACCGGTTGTCCAATTGATTGTGGGGTTGTGGTGTACCAACCAGTCATGTCCCAAGAGCATGTCCATTCTCCCAATGTCCAGTACCATTGCTTCCATGGTTTCCTGATGTGCTCCCAAATCCAGTTTGACTTCGGCAAGTTGGCTCGCTTTCTGTTGTCAATTTGGTGATCCATCCGCATTTAGAATTGCTATGGGCAGTATTCCTCGCGTGGGGAGGTTCTGTTCGTGTACTATTCTGGGATGGATGCATGTGCGTTCACATCCACTGTCAACCTCAGGTCGGATAACCTTTGGTCCTCGTCGTGTTTTGAGCTGAGCTAACAGCCTGATTTCTCGTCTTTTTGGAGGTTTATCTCCCTTCACAATCTTAGTCGACGCAGCGGCTCGCTTGGCAGGGATGACATAGGTTCTATTGTCTGCAGTCATACAAGGCAAGCAAGTCTGTTTAATAGATAAGGGTCGCGACTTAGCGTCATTTAATCGGACCCTTCGGGAAAATCCTTCTCATCGGCTTCTAAGATTGTGGTTTCATCATTCTCGGCATCTTCCTCGGACACCTTTCTAATCCTTCCAGAGTTCTTCTTCAGCTTGCGGCAGTTGCGCGCAATATGGCCTTCTTGATCACAGTTGAAACACTTGTGACCATCTTTCTTCTTTGGAGCGCTACAGTCTTTAGCCAGATGACCGAAGCATTGACAGTTGTAGCAACGGGCTACTCCTGCTTTGTCGATCTCCATGGCCTTGCCCTGACCACCATAAGTGGTACCCGATCCGGTGCACATGTCGCCGCCACCTCGGATGACCAGTGCGTGTCCTTCCATCTGTCGTCCCTTGTTTCGGATCTCCTTTGCATAATCGGTGTACGTCTTGCCATCGCTAGCCACTTGTTCAGAGATTCTGGGGTTGACGTTTTTCTCTAGGATGTATTTCCCAGTTTCTTTGCCAAGGTTTGACAGTTTCAAGAGTTCTTCAAATTCATCCAAGAATTCATCAACAGTGTGTTTCTCTTGTTTCAGGACTTCGAGTCTCGCTTTGGCAGCGACCGACTTGTTGGCGATGGAGAATCGTGTGGCGATGTCATCGGAAAAACCTAGCCAGGTGATGTTCTCGTTGTCAGCGGCAAGAGCGTCTAACTTGTTACTGGCCCAGTGTCTGCCAGACCCTTCCATCATGCGGGATAGCACCGCAAGAATCTTCTGATCGTCTGTGAGGCTCTTTTGGAACCTGATGTATAGTTTGGTGGCTTTCCACCACTCGTCAAAGGTGTATCTGTCCTTGAACATCCCAGGATTCTTGATGATCTTGGATGTATCCATTGTTTGTACAGCCGGGGCTTCTGCCATGTCTAGAGTCTGCGGAGGAGAAGAGGGGTCAGGTTGTTGGGATGAAGATGGGGTTCGGGATACAGGTAAGGATTGAAAATGAGTCCCTGTTCTAGGCGTCTGTTCGATATCTGACTGCGCGGAGTCAAAAGTAAATTCGTCAGGGGACTCGTCGGCGGAATCGGTGGCAAAACGTTCAGAGTATTTCCTCTGTAAATCTCTAAGGAATCTCTGTTCCTGCGCGTCTGTTGGTCTCGAGAAGGGGTCAAGTCTCTCGTTTCGTGCCCAGCGGTTGTACTCGGTCTGTTGTTCTTCGGTGGTGAAGTGGGCGTAGATCTGCTGCTTCGAGTAAGACGTGATGATGTGGCTCTGGGACGTCTCGATGTGAGCGTTCTAATCAATCTTCTGATAACGGTTGTCTGGACACCGATAAACTCTCTGATCTCTGTGATCCGACCTGTCTGAGGTCCTTCTTGAACGCGAAAACTTTCGAGTTTGTTCTGTCGGGCGTTGTAACGCGCGATCTGGTGTTGCCGAGCAAGATGGATGCTCTCTGCTATCTCGCCGTGGGGGCGATGCTCGTCGTTGTCTAGTTCTTCGTCAAGCACCTGCTGTAGGATGCGACGGATCTCTGATTCGATGTACTGCTGGATGAGTGTAAAATCGATACTGTCTCGAGGACTTAGCTCCTCCTGTCGGGCTTCTGGCGTGCTGAATGGGTTACTGGTGAAGTCTTCAAAGAAGCGCGACGTCTTGACTTGTCTGGTAGTTGCTCTCTTCGCTCTGGGTGAACCTAACGAGATTTAGCAACTTGTTATGCTTAACAAACCGTTCCAAGGTTCGGGCAGAGTATGCAGGAAAGTGGAAAGGCGAAGAGCAAAGTGATTGCTAAATCTAAGGAATCTACTATAGTACAAGAGGTTTATATAGGTACTGACTATAGGCGGTAGCGGATGAGTCAGTACTGTGGAAGGCAGTGCGCATGAGTAAGGCGACTGCGGAAGGCTATGTACAGTGAGTAAGCTGACTGCGGAAAGCGAGTCAGCACGGGAGCAAAGTATACTAAAGGGGATGACGAAGTAATGTAATGAGTCAGACTGGAAATCGAAGGTTGCGAAAGTAGACATTAGACATAGTAAGCTTGTAAGAGGGCGCCGAGTTGGGCCAATAAGTAAAAGATATGACGTGGTCCTCATACCGTAGAGTCTGTAACACAAACCGTGGCATCACAGGCCTCAAATATACTTATTAACTGATTTAGGGATGTTTATAAACCTATAAGAAGTATATATACAGTTAGATACATGAGCCATGTATGGTAGAGAGTCTGGGCAGCAAATTGATGTATCAAATCACATTGTAAATCGTGATAAACAGTGCATCATGAGTTACCTCAAACACAAAAAACATCATTTCCTCACTTTCTCCTTTCCACAACCCCTTTAAACTACATGTAGTAAATATATACTATTGCAACATTGTATGTAAATCTATTCAGACCATGCAAATCAAATTCAAGGACTTAATAAGGTGAATATAAGCAAAATAGGTCGAAAATTTGACCAGAAAATTTTACTTCAGCTTTGGATTCTCCCCATTCAGGGGATCTCACAGCACATTTGTTTTTCAAATTTGGTGGATCAATCATGGAGATATAACACTTTTACTGAAATATGCACATTTGATTATTTCTATCTTATCTAGACATCTTAAAATTATTCAAGGTGTTTCAGAAGGTCAATATATATGTATTTATGAGTTCTATGACTTAAAACCCTTATTAGACCATGAGAAAGGTGCCGCGCGCACCCACGCGATGCATTCTGCATATTGTTTACTATGATTTGGTGCAGAGCTCTGCATCGCTATATCATAAGATCTGTGGCAAAATTTCACAAAATAGATACATAGTCAGTGACACAAAATGCTCTAATACTTAATTGATATAGTGCATAAGCTTTTGCTGCCCCTGTGTAAGACATGTAGGCAGATGTGTGATGTTTTTTTAAGTGTGTTTATATTTAGTTGACACATTTGATGCGCGCCTGATGTGCGTCCAAATGAGGGCAGGCTATTTGCCCTTATTTGCTTTGGCTGCTTTCTGGGCCAAACAAACCCTTTGCCCAGTTCGCCATCTGACTTTCATGCCCACTCTTGCACCCAACGGCGTCCTTTCACACCCAACAGCCTCCCTTCGTGCTCAACGGCGTCCCTTCGCCTCGCCCCCAACAGCCTCCACCCACGCCCAACGGCCTCCACTCGCGCCCAACGGCCCCTCTCATGCCCAACAGCGTCCCTTCGCCTCCAACGGCCTCCACTCATGCCCAATGGCCTCTACCCACGCCCAACGGCCTCCACTCGTGCCCAACGGCCCCCTATCGCGCCCAATGGCCCCCTATCGCGCCCCAACGGCCCCCACTGGTGCCCAACGGCTTCGACTCATGCCTAACGCCCTCCCTTCATGCCCAATGGCCTCGACTCATGTGCAACGGCCACCACTCGAGCCCAACGGCCCCCACTCGGGTGCAACGGCCCATCCTCACGTCCTGTAAATACATATGTAGACCCTGTATTAGCACCCAAAAGACCAGTCTTTTACCGGTCTTCAAAAAAAAAAAATTTTTGTCGAGACCGAAGACTGGGGCCGTCCCAATTTAGCAAGACCAAGACTGCGGTTCCAGTCCTATTGGACTGAACCTTGAAACACTAGTTACCAGCACTTAGGGAGCTAGCACAGACTATTGATGCTCGCCACTGGGAATGTCAGCGCGAGAAATCCCGCTCCAACAAGTCTGCACCCAAATCCGACAAATCCGAAGCCAAAACTCCCTCCGCAAACTCCAATAAAAACTCCAAAGCCAAACCGCAGACACAGAACCAGGGCAAACAGTCGAAGCCTTCCTCCGCTCCCAAGTCCGACATCTCCGACAAACTCAGAAAAGATGGAAAACTAACTCCAGAGGAATGCAAACACCGTTTTGACAACAACCTCTGTATGTTTTGTGGCAAAGCTGGACACATTGCGAAAGATTGCCTGAAGTCTTCATCCTCCGCCTCTAAGGCCAAGGCGTGCACTGCCCAAGCCAAGACTACGGATGAAACAAAAAATTAGCGGGCAGTCCACAGGACTCCGTACAGCCTGAGGACTGTGTTGAACCCATCTGTACTACCGCTCTACTCAACACTTCCACTCTTTCCGATCCCAATTCCCTCTGTGTCCAACTTACATCTCCGCTTATCTCCAATTCTTCTCCGATAGCCGCCCTTGTGGACTCCGGCTCTACTCATTGCTTTATTGACTTCCATTACACTTCATCCTATAAACTCCCTTTCACCTCCATACCTCCGATTGAACTTAAATTATTTGACGGAACGTCCAACTCTGCCATTACTCAGGCGGTTGATCTCCCTGTATACTTTTCCTCCAGTGAATATATGGCCATTACAGCCTACGTGACTCCGCTCAATTCCTCCTGTTCTATGGTTCTTGGATACAACTGGCTCACCTGCTACAGTCCTATGATTGACTGGGTATTGGGCAGTATTACTTTCCATCCACAGCTCTTGAAGGAGTTTCCAACCTTGACGTCTTCTGTCAGGTCAGCTCCGCTACCTCCACAGACCTCTCCCGATACTCTGATCTCCGACTCCGGCACACCTGCTGCAACTCCGGATGTTGTCCCAAATATTGCATTGATAAATGCAGCCGCATTTGTATGAGCTTGCAAACTTCCAGGTGCCCAATCTTTCCGAATTCACCTTTCCGACCACACGATCTCCGCCCAATCCGTTTCCATGTCTGAGGAACCTCCGGACCTCTCCCATATCCCAGAGAAATATCATAATTTTGCCGATGTTTTTAGCAAGACAAAAGCAGACACCCTCGCTCCACATCGTCCGTATGACCTCTGCATCGAGTTCGAAGACGGATCGACTCCCCCTATTGGCCCTATGTACTCCATTCCACAATCCAAACTACCTTCCCTGTGAAACTTCATAGACGAACATTTGGCCATTGGTTTCATTCGCCCCTCTCGCTCTCCGCACGGTGCTCCGGTCCTCTTTGTCCGAAAGAAGGACGGTTCCCTCTGCCTGTGCGTCGACTATCGGGGCCTGAACAAAGTTATCAAGAAGGAACACTACCCTCTTCCGCTCATCTCTGACCTCCTTTCCACTGCCAGAAAAGCACGTGTTTATACCACTCTCGATCTCCAACATGCATATCATCTTGTCCGCATTGCCGATGGAGACGAATGGAAAACCGCTTTCCGCACTTGTTATGGATCGTTTGAATGGCTTGTTATGCCTTTTGGACTATCCAACGCCCCTGCCACTTTTCAGCGATTTGTGAATGATATCTTCAGTGACCTCCTCGATGTTACAGTGGTGGTCTACCTCGATGACATTCTCATTTACTCCGACGACCCAGCCAAGCACCCTGACAATGTCAAGGAAGTTCTCCGACGTCTCTGCAAGAACGGACTTTACGTCCGCTCCGACAAGTGCGAATTTTCTGTCGACACAGTTGAATATCTTGGTTTCATCCTTTCTCCCTCCGGTCTCCGCATGTCCAAAACCAAGGTGAAGGCCATCCAAGAGTGGCCTGAACCTCGAAAAGTGAAGGACATACAGTCTTTCCTTGGATTCACAAATTTCTATTGATGTTTCATTCACGGTTATTCGGACATTGTTGTTCTGCTCACCCGACTCACCGGGAAGGGTACTCCGTTCCGTTTCTCTGACTCCACTTGGAGTGCGTTCAACAAGTTGAAACTCGCTTTTACCAAAGCACCGGTCCTCACTCATTGGATTCCTGATCGACCTATTATCATTGAGACGGATGCCTCTGACTATGCACTTGGTGCTATTTTGTCCATCCGGACCTCCGACGAGGAGATACACCCAGTAGTGTTCCACTCCCGCACCTTCACCGCCCCAGAACTCAACTACGACACACATGACAAGGAGTTACTTGCTATCTATGAAGCATTCAAGGTATGGCGACATTACCTTGAAGGCTCTGCTGCTCCGATCAATGTTGTCACGGACCACAAGAACCTGGAGTACTTTGCCACTACAAAGGTTCTCACCCGCCGACAGGCCCGGTGGTCCGAGTTCCTCAGTTCAACCTCTTGATTTGCTTCCGCCCCGGACGTCTCGGTACCAAGCCAGACTCTTTGACTAGACAATGGGATGTCTATCCCAAAGAGGGAAATAGCGACTATGCGTCGGTAAATCCAAGCAACTTATAACCAGTTTTTTCCCAAGAACAGCTGTCTGCATCTCTCCGAGCTACGGAGTTGTTCACCCCCGTTCTCCATGCCACAGTCATCATGGACATTGAACAGCTACATTCCGACATCCTCCGTTCACTCCCACCTGACCCAATCTATGCCAACCATCTCAAGGAGCCCAAACCGCACTGGTCCGTAGACTCCGACG
This sequence comes from Entoloma clypeatum, assembly GCA_963565915.1. Classification (NCBI taxonomy): domain Eukaryota; kingdom Fungi; phylum Basidiomycota; class Agaricomycetes; order Agaricales; family Entolomataceae; genus Entoloma; species Entoloma clypeatum. The sequence goes on along the minus strand of OY751487.1, from coordinate 3,522,802 downwards.
GTTTCCTCCGTCATAGTGGTCGCATTTATGTTCCCGACTCTGATAACCTCTGACTCCACATCCTCCGCAACAAGACCGACCATATTCTCTCCAGACACCCCAGACAGAACAAGACAGTTAGTCTCATTCAACGAGATTATACTTGGCCTGGTGTTCGAGACTTTGTCAAAAAGTATTGCAAATCCTGCACCACTTGCATGTGCTCTAAACCTCAACGCCACAAGCCCTATGGTATGCTCAAGCAACTCCCAGTTCTGAACCTTCCATGGAACTCCATATCCATGGACTTCATTGAGACACTTCCAACCTCTGGCGGTTTTGACGTAATCCTTGTTATTGTTGACTGAATGACAAAACAAAGCATATTTGTTCCGACTACGATCCACTGCACCTCCAAAGATCTAGCCACCTTGTTTATCCTGCATGTGTTCTCCAAGCATGGAGTACCAGAACATGTCACCTCCGACCAAGGCCCGGAGTTCATCTCCCGCTTTTTCTGCTCCCTCGGAAAAGCCCTCAACATGACTCTGCACTTCACCTCTGGCTATCATCCTGAAGGCGATGGTCAAACCAAACGTACCAACCAAACCTTGGAACAGTACCTCCGCATTTTCTGCAACTATCAGCAGGACAACTGGTCCAAGATACTTCCGCTTGCAGAGTTCGCGTACAACAATGCTCCGAGTGCTACGACCGGGATCTCGCCCTTCTTTGCCAATAAAGGTTATCATCTGAACCTCTCCATCCATCCAGAGTGTGACCTCGCATCCGCCCATGCCCGACAATTTGTCGCAGACCTGGATGAGCTTCACCAAGAGCTCAAATCTACAATCCTAGAAGCTCAACGACGCTATCAAGGCCCCACCAATCTCCGGCATGCTCCGCCCCCTCCGCTTGAAGTAGGACAGCAAGCATTTGTGAAGGCCAAGTTTTTCCACACTACACGACCCTCCAAAAAGCTGTCTGAAAAGTACCTTGGCCCCTTTGACATCCTTGCCAGGAATGGTACACACTCTTACACCCTCCAACTTCCGGACACCATACGCGGTGTTCACCCTGTTTTCCACATCTCCATGCTGGAGCCATCTGTTCCAAACATCATTCTGAACTGGACAGTAACTCCGCCTCCTCCAATTGACATTGAAGGAGAAGTGGAATACGAAATCGCCAAAATCCTTGACACCAAACTGGATCAGTGTCGTTCTTGCAAACTGCTCTACCTAGTCCATTGGCTAGGCTATGAAGGAACTGATTAGGAACAGTTCTGGCTACCTGTCACGGAACTCGAACATGCAACAGACTTAGTCACGGACTTCCACTCCGCGTATCCGGAGAAACCAGGCTCCTTATCACGCCTATAGCACCTTGCAAGATATATATTGCAAAAATAAGAAAATCAAAAAAAAAAATTATCGGAGGGGGGCGGGGCTACTGAGTCTTGGCCTTTTTGGTCGGCGGACCGTCATCCTCCAACTCTTCCTCTGGTTCTCCCTCCGCCTCCTCTTTCTCCGCTTGCAGTTCTGCAAGCTCTCTGTCTGCCAACTTCTTGTCCTCTCCCTCGTTCTTTTCCTCATCCTCTTCCTCTCCTTCTTCCTCTTCTCCATCCTCTGGCTCCGACTCTGGAGCCACCGCCTCCAGCAGGAAGTTCTGGTAGGCGAGGTGGTTGTTCAGAATTTGCAGCTGCTGGAGCAGCGCGCAACTGACCACTGCCGACCGCTCCTCCTCTCTGCGACCCTTGCCCCGCAGCAGCCTTTTGCCCTGCTCAGACCCGCGACCTCTGCAACGGCCTCCTCCGTCTTTCCCCGTTTCCGCTTTGCCCACGTCTCGCCGGCCTTCAGGCAAACCCGCTTGCCGTCTTTGCACTGCTGGCACACGGTGCCTTTCCCCTGCCTAAGGAGGTTGTCAGCAAAGAAAAGAAGATAGAGAAGTGGGTACTCACAATGCCCACTTGCATTCCACCTTCACCTGTGCACAGGCCTGACACACCTCCCCCCGGACCTCCAACTCCTCCGCTCCGCTCTCTGCCCTCTGCTTCCCCACCTTCTTCGCCCTCTTCTTCTCCGCCTCTGCCTTTGCCTCCACCTCTGCCCTCTCTTTTGCCTCCACCTCCTTTGCCCTCCTCTCAGCCTCTGCTTTCCTCCTTGCCTCCACCTCCTCCTTCTCTGTACATATCTGTGCCAAACAGCGCAGAAAGAATACCAATTGAATTAAACCTTTGGTATATAATTGAAAGCCCTACTTCAGGGCTTTCAGAATATAAAGGAATCATATGATTTAGATCAGAATCCATGGAGATATGATTAAATTAAATCAGCAACTCATTGAATCAGTTTTGTGAGTACCTATGGCAATTATCAGAATCAAATGCTTCACTGGTTGTATGGTAACCAGTTGTCATGACTTACTGATGGAACTTGAATAGAACCCTGATGGATTGTCAAGGAAAGTTGTATAAGAAGAATCCAACCTCAACAGCCTCCATAATTAATCATGTGCCCTATCTCCTCTTCCCACAAGGATCTCTGGCCTCCAATGGTCACTCCACTCGTCATATTGCCTCTAACCTGGGTGTCAGCCAACCAACTGTCTCCAGAGTGCTTCAGAATCTTCTTCCTCATCGCAATCTCTCTTCTGGTGGTCGTCCATCCAAGCTTTCTCCCATCAACACACGAAACATACTTTCACAAATCACCTCAGGGAGAGCCTCCAATGCTGTGCAGGCTATCAAACACATCAACACTGTCATCTCCAATCCTGTCTTCCCAGAAACTGTGAGAAGGGTTCTCAGAAAACATGAATTCAAGGCTGTAACAAAGAAGAAAAGACCTTTCTTAAAGGCCATACATTGGAAGAGGCGGTTGGCATTTGCTATGAAGCACAGGGAATGGACAGTGGAGGACTGGAAGAGGGTCATTTGGTCAGATGAGATCAAAATCAACAGGTTTGGGTCAGATGGCAAGGAATGGGTCTGGAAAAAGAAGGGTGAGGGGCTTATTGAAAGAGAGGTTCAGGGCACAGTCAAGTTTGGGGGAGGAAATATTATGGTTTGGGGTTGTATGGGTTGGGAAGGTGTGGGGAGACTTGCAGAGGTTGAGGGGAGGATGGATGCTGATCAGTATGTGTCCATTTTGGAGGACAATTTGCTGCCCAGCATGGAGGAGAGTGGAATCTCTAAAGAGGAGATCATTTTTCAGCAGGACAATGACCCTAAGCACACCTCCAAGAAGACCAAAAAATGGATGGACAGCAAGAATATTGCTCTGCTGGATTGGCCTGCACAGTTCCCAGACCTCAATCCTACTAAACACCTCTGGGTTCATATTAAAAGGAAGTTGAATGAATATCCAACACCACCCAAGGGAGTCTGGGAGATTTGGGACAGAGCAGCAGAGGTGTGGAATAATATAGAGCCAGAAGTGTGTCAAAACCTGATAGAAAGTATGCCAAGAAGGGTAGAGGCAGTAATCAAAGCTAAAGGGGGTAATACCAAGTACTAAAGTATAAAATACTGTATTTATTGTACATACTCACAAAACTGATTCAATGAGTCCCTGGAGTAATTTGATCATATATTGATCATTTTTTATGGAAATTACATAATTATTGCAGATTCCGAGAGTCCTGAAGCAGGGCTTTTAACCAGGTACCAATACCTTCTTTTGATTGGCATTATTTGCAAAGTTATTTTGAAGGTATTCACAAAGTAGCAAACATTGAATCAGTTTTGTGAGGCACTGTACGTCCGACCTCCGACGGACTCTGACAAAGCTCCGACATTTCACCTACTCAACTATTGAACTATTTCGGCCTAGTAGGCACTAGTACTAGCCCAAAATAGCCCCACTAGCCAAATCTGTAGGAATCACGATGTTATCTCGTGCATCATCAGAGCACAAATTCACACTAAAGTCATGCTTTCCATCCACATGCTCTCTGATAAGTATGTCCTGGGATATGTGTATATACTCTATTGGAAGATTACAGGATAGACAATGAGATAGTTTAAAGCATGGGAGCTGCTTAATGATTCAATTACTGAATTCAAAATGGAGATCAAAAAGTGTATTTTGGGATTGCAACAGGTAGATCATCTCCCTTTCTGTACTTCTGCTACCTTTCCTAGAAGCTAAAGAATATCTCGACCAACTGCAACAAATTTTTTAATGATACATGTGGAAGTGAGCAAGATATGGTACCAAGTGCCTGGTCACATGATCAAAAAGTTTTTCCAACAAAGCCCCAAAATTCCGATAAAAATATCAGAAAAAAACGGCCGTGACGCGTGACCGGACGGTCGTAATGGTACAGTACACGTGACCAGTCATACACTGTAAGTGGCTCCACACTACGCTAACGATGCACCTTAATTCATAGTTGATCATGGTCGTGCTAGATTCAAAAAAATCAGTCCTCCTTGCCCGAGGAGGTCACTGTTGCATACCAAGCTGCTCTTTGCGGTAGAACCAAAAGTAACCGAGGACGATTACAAGCTGACATATCAAGGCAACCCAAAATAGAGGCAGAGCCATGGGGCTGTCTGGACGGAAGGTGAGGTCGGGCATTAGCGAACTCTAGGAAGACCAACCTGAGAGGCCATCAGAGAAATCCCATCTGGCAGCGTCAGGAAATACAGTCACAGGTCCAAGGCGATTAGGAGCTGTGGCTCGTGCGACCATAACGCACATAGATCCGATGATCTGTGAAAATGCAAGAGTAACACTGACATGGAGCCGTGAGAGCGTCTGGATCGTGGCTTCAGCGCACACTTTCTGCAAAAGTATGGGGAGAATTGACCTGAAGCAGTATCATACCGAGTCCAACGCCTTGGATTGCGTCGAGGACACCCAGCCAAAGCCACAGAGAGATGCCGAGGTATGGTCCAGCTTTTCCAGCCCAAGGAATGTATAAAGCAAGTGAAGATGTACCCCACAACATCTCAAAGTAAGTGCATAAGAGTGTTTATAGGGGAGACTGCACATATGTGGGCAACACACCTGGCACCATCGCGGAGCTCCGAGGCCTACAGCAAAAACTGGAAGAAACCATGTATGCGTCTTACTAAAATGTGTCAAGACGAGTAACATGACTCCCCATATCCCGATGAAGAATGCTGAGACACATAAAAGAATCTGCCACTTTGGTATCGGGACACTCCAAAGGTAACTCCAATTGCGACCATACGGCTGGCATACGGGTATGTCAGGAACAACAAAATAGGTAACCCAAAAGTGACATACCCCGCTCAACCAATAATCACGTAAGATCTCTGATGCGAGAAACCAGAGAACAAGTTTTCGACGAAACAGCGTTTGAAGAAGGTGAGGGACCTTTGGAGGCATTTGGCGATAGAAGTCTGAAAACATCTGCTTAGTGGCATTTGACATCTTACTTTTGAATGTTATTACCAGGCAATCCGTTAAGCGTGACGTAGGCGAATACGAAGGAAAGAATCGCAAGGGGCCATAAAATCAAGATTATCCACCATGGAGGGATGTAGCCGTCTGTCTGCCTGCTCAGCGTGGATCCCCAATACCAGAGCGCGGTAACCCAAATCTGTTGCGATCCCTGAACAACGCAAGCTCTCATTGTCCAAACTTCGGTCGCAGCACCCTAGATAGCTTGATGAGTCATGGCAAAAGCAATGCACATGGTGTACAGACCGCTTCTTCGCCGAAGTTGAGACTAAAAAACAGAAATGCAGAAGCAGAGGCGGCAGCATATGACCCGGACGCCACACTCGACAATACTTTGTGCACTGTCCCAAGAGCACCCGTAATAGATGGCAAACCGATCAAAAAAAAAGCAATGCCAAAGAATATCCAGGGTGCGGACAGCGCATACACCGATGGCTTCAACCTGAATAAAAGATACCAAAACACTGATGCAGCCAGGAAAATCCCTCCAAGGACATAAAGCTGGATATCGTCTTGCCAATTGCGTCCCGAGAGAAGTGTTATCTGAAAAGACGTGGCACTCAACATCTGGATTCAGGTATGACAAAATTAGTCATGATTTTTGCTGCCTTCAAAGGGAATAAGTGGAACGCACTTGCCCCAAACCAATAACTATGCTGTAGAGTGGCCACCCTGCGATTTCTCTTGCCATCGCAACCTGCAATTTGGTCATGGGGGCGACCTGGGGGAGGTCGTGCGGAAGAATAGGATCATAACCAGACTCTGGATGCAGCTGTGTATTGATAGCTAAAGAGGTCAAGAGGTGTCAGCTACACGACGTATCCATGAATTAATTCTTCATACAGGCTGGGCGAGAGGACAGTGATGCTGAAGAGTCACGCTGACAAGATCGCAGACTGGAGGCACTAGACAGTTTATCCTTGCGAACTTGTTCAAAAAAAGCTTCTTCGCTCTTGATCAGATATCTCTCGATTGATAATTCATGTTCTGAATTCTTCGAGTCAAGCATCTGTAACTTCTGAACAAATTCAGCGGCGACACTCCCATCAGCGTCTGTAAACTGTTGCAGTAACGATCAATGCAATGGAGAAGATCCAAAAAGGCAAACTGGACATACAGAAGCCATGGCTTTGTTCAAAGGCGAGTTTACTTTTTCATCCACAAGTGAGGATATGGATTCAACAGATGAAGCACTGGAATGAGCGCCGAATTGACGGCTGGGGCCCGCACCACCCTCAATAAAAGGATCTGGGGCATTCCTGTGATCTTTTGCAATCGCACGATTTGCTCTCTCAAGGAAAGTGTTGTATCCTTGAGATCTCTCCTGCGATGGAAGTGTGACATTGCTGCAAGTGTAAGCAAAATAGTCAGGCGCCTCATCATGATGCCCGTCGATATGCAGTCCTGCACTTGAGTTTTCCTGGCTGTATGGCCCTGGTGACTGTGGAGTACGTATCCCAGATTGGTCATCAATGATCCTGTGACTGTTCCATTCAGATCGTGTTGGGTTTACTCGGTCGTCAGGTCTCCAGTCCACGATTTCTTCGATTGGATTAGCGCCATCACAGTCAGACATCCTCCATGCGTATGAACCCGCAATGCTCCGACTGATGTTGATGCTCCGTCTATGCAATTCCTCCATTCGTTGACGCCATTCAACCACGGGGAAACGTTGAACAGCAGAACGCGCGCGAAGAATCGCTCGTTCTTGTTGGTTTGACATAAGGGCCACCTTGACGGTCTTGCCGAGTTGTGATAGCATATGTGTTGTAGAGGTTGACTCCACAGGATACCACTAATACCGTAAAGGGGAGTCAGCAGGAAAAAATCGTAGGAGCCCATCAGCTTACCCATCCAGGCATTAGCCCTAGACCGCCCAAACGACTTCCGACGCCTAAAGCACCCTTTCTACCAAACTCCACAGCAACAAGGCCGAATGGCTCATCGCGAGAGGGGATCAAAGCAAAATCAGCGCCGCTGAAAAGATATGGAGGTAATGCCGTGAATTCCGGTCGTGAGTAAACACGAGCAGGGTAAAGTTCCATCAAACGGGCGAGCTTTTCTGCGGCGAATCGCCCATACAGATCAATGACTGGTCCAACCGCGATCAGCTGAATACGGGGGTACTTTTCTAAGCTAAGCTGTGTTCAGTGTTGTTGATGCTTCGGTAGGTAAAAGCTTACAGAGATGGCATGACATCTGCAATTAGATCAACACCTTTCTGTTTTGACCAGCGGCCAACGAACACGAAGAGATCAGAAGTCGGATCTTGTTTGATGCCAGCCCACTCTTGTGCTTGACGTTTGTGGTCTGGACGGATAGCTTCGGAGGCATGATCTATCTGAACGTCGCAAGCGGCCATTGGCTTTTCACCAAGGGCCGCAATGTCGTCTGGGTCCGGGTTAGGTAGCGAATCGACATGTCTGAGGGTCCATAGAGCAGGATATCGAGCCCAGCTGCGTTTACCATATTTGTCAGAGACGCCAGCTACACCAACGCTCTTCTGGTGTACGCTGATAAATGAGGCAGCGGCGTGCAGGAGATTGAAAGTATTTCCGAATTGAACATATTTCGTGCATTGTTGTTTCCCGATATTGAAAGCAGAACACACTTCCTTCGTCTCTTCCTTCGTACGGAGAGGCCAGAGGCCTTGAAATTCAGCGTTATGGAGGGATAGACATACTGGGATCACCTTCGGAAGAAGATAAATACCAGCTAAAGCGCCATGGTAATCATTGATATGGTAGATGTCCACCGTAGGGAAACGTCGGAGAGTGGCTGCGATAGCTTGATTCCAGGTTGAATAGAAGATTGCAGAGCTGAGGTCATCCATACGAGCAGGATAGGGGTCAGCCTTGGTTTGTGCACGGAAAACAGGACTGTCGAGAATGACATAGGTGATATTGTCCAGGACATGAGTTGCGACGTTAATGAGATACGGCTCTCCGAAAATGATAACTTCGAAAGGCTCCATTGGTTCTGCCGGCGGGTAGTCAACGTCCTTGACTTTTGGAACAACCCAAATCAAATCCACATCAGTCATGGCTTTACCCATTAGACTCGACATGACGCCGAGACCACCGATTTTGACTTTGATCTTCCAGTCCATGATCTCATATTCTAGCGTTGCAATGAGGACCGTGCGTCGTTTAGTCCTATCTTCAGGCCATCCGATGACTGGTGCATTGTACTTAGCACTGACTAACTTATCGGACAGATGAACGCTGCCTTCTTTGAAGTCCAGCATGGATTTACGACGGAGGGTGGCAAGAATCTGGAGATAATTCGGATTCCGATATTTCGTTTTAGCGCCATATTTATTGTGTTTTATGCTGTAGAAAGTCCAGATAAAGATGAGCACGGCCAAAGTTCCGGTGATGAGGGGTATGGCTGCGAGAAGAGCATATATGACCACCCCGATGGTTGAACGGCCACGAGGTTCCAGTGACCATGTCATAGTAGCGTCATCCACAAGGATGGCCCATGACAGGTGAGGGCTAGGTGGTGCGGATATGTTCAGATAGTTTGCAGCAACCGTATTGGGTGGAAGACGATCCAGGACACCGTCACCGTCCACATCACCATAGTAGTAGTCGTCGAATCGCCAAACATTGAGTTGAATGTATGTCGGCCATGAATCCATAATCTCGAGCTCCCATTTGCCATCCGAGTTTTGTTTCATGAGGGAATCGATACCATCATCGAGACCCCAATTGTTGAACGGGCCACGTGCGAGGAACTGTGGTACACGTCGTTGGCTTCCGTAATATGTCAAATCTGCATGCACGACATGAGCAACAGACATCGTGGCTTCACTCCAATCTTCGATTCATCAGCTGGGTGACCCGGAGGACAGAAGTTGTTCAACTACTCACATTGTACCATAACATGATAGCCTTCCCAAAAATTTTCAGAATTATTGAACTTGTTCGATTCTAGAATTGTCCTATCCTCCCAGTCTAACCATTGCGTCCAGTTGCGACCGAAATTCCAAGAGTACCTGAATTTGTCGGCGCCATATGCCCTATGAGTAAAGATAAATTGACCATTTGACATCCCAAAAGAACCAGACGTGTCATAATCTGAATCTGGGAAGACCATGACATTGTCCTTAGAACCCTTCCTCAAGAGGAGGTGGTCAGAAGCCTCGACTTTATGTCAATAGTAGCAAAATCAGAGGTTCATAGTAACGCACCCCTGTTGATAAGTTTCCAGCTGCTGCTGAAGGATTGATGAGACTGATTGTTAGCACACCATCCGCGAAGTCGCTGAGAGTTGCCGACCAAGACCACGCCGAGGTTGAACTACCAGGAAACCTTCCTGGATCTGGGTTCGCGATGACCTTGCATATGGGGTCGTGGATCGTTGGTGGACCTCCTTTGCCTGAGGACGTCAGGTTCAGTGAAATACTTTGGGTGACGCTCGTGCAGTTCATCTCGATGTTGAACTCGAGCAATAAATCAACGGTCGCGTTTCTCGTCGTGGAATCGGCAAGGATGCGATGATCATGGCCCGGGGAGAATTTGGTTAAAGCAGGAAGGGGAGGTGTCCATTGGTCGGCGGCGACGAGAGCTTTGAAGCTGTATCCCTCCATCACGACACTGGGTAGACAGCCAAACCAGGGAGCGGTGCCGTTATTAAAATAAGACGATAGTGAGGCTTCTAGATAATAATTTTCGTACGGCGCAAATAAATTGCGCACCACTGTATCCGACGTAAAAGGTGACGAGATCCAGAGGTTTCCCTTGCAATCATGTGTATAGGTACGTGTGGCATTTACATTGCTGTACAAAAGCCATATCTGATTTTGATTTGTCCCCTGTAGCGTCTGGACATCTGGTATCGCAGATCTAGATACGGACCAGAGACCCATTTCTGTCCGAGTCCTATTCGAACCTGGCCGTTCAATGAAATCGGTCCAATTCCCACGCTGGACAAGATTGAAACCATCCTGTAATGCTCCGTAGACCGTTCGCAGTTGGAAAAACCGAGAGAATATGCGCCGAGTATCTGTCGTCGGATCAAAGTGATCAAGGGCGTTCCAACCATCGTAACAGCCTTGAAGTGATTTTTCAAGGGGCATGTTGAAATATTGCTCTGAACCAAGGGTGTAACACCCATGAAGTTTCCACGCTTGGCTGCTGGTCATGGCTTGGCGACTGGTATTTTCCCCAGTCATACATGAATAAGTTTGAGATTGATAGATAACTTACCCATAAAGATAGTTTGGTGCGTCGTTGTCATAGAGGTAGAAGTTCTGCTCCTCGCCATAATAAAGCTGAACGATAGTGATGATAACAGAAACATCAGAAAATACCCCTAACTTACCATCGGTATTCCTGGCAAGACCAGAGTAGTGATGAAAGTTGCCAATACGCTCCGTTGTGTTCCATTTTCGATGCTGGGCCAACGAAATACATCGAAATTACTTGTTCCATACATATTCCGAGGGTCCACAAGTCCGGTATTTGCGTTGAGGAAATCATTGCTAACGAACATCTGGTTCCAGGCTGTGATGAAGTTGGTGTCGACATCATATGCGACTGCGAGATTTCCATCCATTCCCAGGAACCTAGTAAGGGCACGATATATGGAGTAATGAAAGGCTACTCCATCTAGGACATTTAAGGAAGGATCGCGAAGAAAATAGTTATCTTGAGGGGTGATATTTGCGGCAGCCAAGAAGCCAGGAGGAAGCTGGGTTGGCGTGCGACCACGCCCGCTACAGAAGACGATGAGAATAACCCATCAACGATGGAATATCAAATCCAACCCACATATATAAGGACCCAAAAGTATCACCTCCGGTGACTTCGCCAGTGATGAGGAAGTTGTCCTTTCCAAGAGCTGTTGCACAGGCGCGGGTACTTGAGGACCACTGAGCTAGAGCATCGACGGTCACCTGTGTGGCTTTGTCAACGCGAATAGCGTCAAGGTCCAATGCTTTGATTGTCAAGCATGAAAAAACCGTGAGTTTCTTCATGACTTCAGGCTTCCACTCCCGGAGGCGATCTTGCACTGACGCAAATTTGGACAACTGACGTTGCCAATCCGGATGGACACCGAAAGCCTCCATGTCACCATATTGATCAAAATCAGACAACAAGCAGCCGTTGGTTTCGACCGTCACAACCTCGCCACTGTCTTGCCAAAAGGTAGGTAAGCGACAAGATTCGTTGCGTTGGTTGATTATCTGTTGATCATGAGCAGAAAGGCCACACGAAGAAGGAATGGACTAACATTGAAGTCGCGATACTCGGTAAAATTCCATGGCATGTAACGAGGATTTTTCCAGAATGACGTGTGCTCACTGAGGTCGAAAGGCGCGCTGGTATTGAGATAGCTGTAGGAAAAGTAGGGTAGGCACCAAATTCATAGGCGGATGAATCAAGCGTTGCACCAACCCTGCGAACCCAATTAAGTCGGACATAGTACCGATGGTGAAATCCGCCATAATGTACATGCCACGTTCATGAATTTTATCAATGGCGTCGCGCCAGTCCATAATTGTTCCCCAGTGAGGGTCCAGCACAGTAAAGTCCAAAGGAGAGTAACCTAGAATAAGGTGAGCATGAAGTGAGTGTGGTGAGGATGGCCTAGAGAGGTGTCTAACTGTCAGCTTGCCAGATCATGTTCAAAAACGGGGTGCCGGAAATAAACACGGTTCTGACACCCATACCGTGGAGATAATCTAGTCGCGAGACTAGGCCTTTCAGATCGCCTCCATAGCGAAGTCTGGTCTCGCGATAGTCGCTCTCGAAGGGTGTGCCAAAAAAATCATTGTTCGAAGGATCTCCGTCGGCGAACTTGTCAAGAAGAACGGTGTAGACCGGAAGTGCGCGCCAGTTGTCGGGAGAGGGGGTATACTTGAAGTCTGGACGTGAAGAGTCATATTCAAGTGGCGAGCGAGCATCTCGGTTAACGTTGAGATTATAGTCGAGGAGATCTTCACGGTAAGGTGATGCATCGCTCGGGGGCAAGAAGGGGAAGATGGCAAGGAAACAGGCAATTGAGGCTAGTGGCAGGGAGAGGAGGGGTCGCATGGATGAGCGACAGAAAGAACGGGCAACTATTGTGAGGGTGAGAATGCTATCCAGCACAGGGTCGGGAAAAGCCTGCTGCTCGCTGGAGATTTATTTTTGAATTTAAGCTTGATCCACGTTCCTTCCTGGTTCTCGCCGTTCTTTCTGCCAAAACGCGTGACTTGCCACGTCCTGCCTCCTGCATCGATTCCACCAGGTTAGGGAAGTGATTGAAAGGCGCTGGTGGGGTGGTAGACAACCGTGGTCTTTTTAAAAAAGTATCGCCAGAGGGTGCCAGAGGCCTGTTCAATTATCTCCTGAAGATACTTAAACTGTAGCAAATTATTTAATACGTAAAGGTTGTGTTGTGCACTTACTTGGGGGTGGCTAATATCATAGGGGTGGTGGATGCACGTGAGTCACTTTCGCGTCCATTACTTACTGTATGGCTGCATTCTATAGCAGCGAGGCGTCCTCTCACTCACCTCCCAAACCCTCCTCTCCTGCTTCTCCCACCTCCCAATCCGGTCCCAGATCATTCATGAACCTTCATCCTACGATCCGTGGGCAGACTGCACCCTTCCCTGCAACCCCAACGTCTGCTCACTCCAACAGCCTTCTCGAACCGCCGCCTGGCATACAATATATCGATTTCGTCAGGACTTGGTCTGATAATCATGTTGCTCGCTGGCTAACTGACATCAAATGCGGGACTCATGCTTCTTCGTTCAAGATGAACGATATCAGAGGTGACATCCTTTTAGAACTGGACCAGCAAACATTGAAGGAAATGGGCGTCTCCAGTATCGGTGATAGGGTCAGGATCGCGAATGCAGTCAAAGCTTTGAGACAGCGAGTTGCGTCCCGCGCCTCTGGAACACCTATTGTCGAGCGGCCAAGGCTAGATCACGTCGGAGAGGGAAGGTCTTTGCCGTCCCATGGCAGGAGTACTCCAGATAAGAACCTGCGCGACAGAACGGAGCCTGTCCAGATTACAAGATTGGCTTCTCGAAGCGCGAGACCTGCGCCGCTCCAGCTTAACCCGAGTCCTAATAGGAGTGATCTTCCTCATATCGAGCCTGAGTCCGCCAGTAGAGCTGCAAATCACAATTCACGACCCCTGCCACTACCGAACACGACTACGACGCAATCCAATACTCAATCAGTAGGTGCATTTGGTGGAACCTCTTCTGTCCTTCCTTCGCGGACACATCTTCCGCCCCTTCCGCCGCCACCAGCTGGCAAGCCTCCGCCTCCCCCTGGTCGTCCCCCAATCCGGTCTTCGAATGGTTCAAATATCAGCGGCAGGAGAACACCTACACAATCCGACCCTCCTGGTTACACTTCTCAAGCGTTGCCGCCAGCTCCTCAAGGGCGAGACCTTCTCACACCCTCATCCCTTAATAACTGGGCTGGGTATGGTCTACCACTTGATCCACGACCTGGAAATGCTGGACCAAACAAGGGCAATCCTCCCCGATCGACATCTCCGCTACTACCTGGTCGAGCACGGCCGTCTGGCAATAGCAACCTTTCGCATGCACGCAATACTTCTGTTGGTCTGAGCTCGCAAGGAGGACAGAGCATTACCACTAAACTACCAGCACGTCCATCCACTGGCAATAGCCATCCATACGCCAATGCACAATTAGCACCGCTCTCACAACAAGCGCAGACTCAGAACTTCAACCTTTCTCCTATTGCGGAATCCTTTATCACACAACACAGCTCTTCCGGAACTCCGTCTCCTCCCTTGGCAGCATATACAATGGGTCGTGGCGCCTTCAATTCCCCTTCACTATCTCATGGTAGTCTAGCAGTTCCCCTCGAGACCCTGCGACGCAAGCTGGTTAAATTTGTCCTTCCCGATGAAGGTCTTTCATCAACCATAGATGTTGCCACATGTGCTGGAGGCGTCGAGATACTCGAGAAAGTTTTGAAGAAGTTCGGTAAGGGAGCTCCAAGGGGCACGGATGATGTTGGGGATCACATCCAGTTAGAAGAAGGGGGCTTGAGCATCGATGGTTGGGGCGCCTATCTGGGTGACGGCCCCGGTATGCTCATTATCCCTCCTGCTTGACCACTATTGAAGTTCCGCCATAGGTGCACCCCTGACTGAGGCGGAGCTTTTGTCAATATGTCACGCGCCGCCTGACCATCCAACTCGTGAACATGGCCTGACCGTCCGTAAGATCGCAAAAGCTAAGTTGTATGACAACGAAATCGGCTCCTTTATGCAAAGCAAATTTCTCACCCCGCAGATGAGCAAAAGCACTAAACGAGCAAGTTCCATCAGCATCTTGAGTGGTCTGGGAGTCCGGGATCCAGAAAAAGCGTTGGACCCACCTTCGCCGACATCTAGCACCCTGAGCCCTGCTGCTCAAATTGCAAAACGGCCTTCCAAGCTTCGCAACTTTTTTGGACAACGGCCGCCCAGTGAACTCATCACGACTCATTTGACGGAATACTTTCCTACCATCGAGAAGAAAGTGCTCGAGCGGACTGCGCGGCATAGCATGATGTTGCGAACAAGCGTGACGAGACGCGATAGCACATTATCATTCAATCTGACCCCGCAGTCACGATTTAGCAGCAGTACCTTGGGTTCACAAGGGTCACAGACGAGGGCAACGAGTCCACCACCACAGTCCTCGTTGTCGTCAAACCCACCCATCTCGACCTCAGAACAGTCCGAACCAAGCGATTCTGAAGAAAATACAAACGACAATATTCCCCGAATGTCCCTTTCTACAGATGATGGGCACTCGGTCGATCTACATCCGCAAGATGCTGGCGATCCAATTCCATCGACAACTTCGCCGCCACAACTTCTGCCTCCCATACCCTTCCCTGAGGCGCCTTTCTCCGAATCTTTTGATAATATCACTAGTCGCCGCATTTCTAGAACAAGCTCTACTTCTTCTAGACGCATGAGCTACATGACAGAATTACGCAGTAAAAGGGATCGTTCTGACACCGCAAGTCTTATGACTGTTGACGAGATCACTGTGGAGGTTGAGAGTCGGAGAGCAAGCACGAGCGTTGATCCTGGTTCCGATACAGATGATTGGACGAGGGTGGACTCTGACGATGCATTAGAACACGGTGTAGTGGAAGATGCCTCGGAAGATACTTTGCCAGAAGAAGTGGCACCAGCAGAGGTTGTCGAAGCTCTAGAAGATGAAGACGAAGATGAAGTGGACGCGGATGACGATTGTCCTGAAGCTGTGACTTCTCGTGGTGGCAAGTCTCATGCAACCTACATATATCTCCGAATCTGACTTGACCGTAGGAAACAAGTGGATAAAGGGGGCTCTCATCGGTGCTGGGTCATTCGGCAAAGTCTATCTTGGCATGGACGCATCAAATGGGCTTTTGATGGCTGTCAAACAAGTCGAGCTTCCCACCGGGTCAGCACCCAATCAAGAACGCAAAAAGAGCATGCTCAGCGCTCTGGAGCGGGAAATTGAACTCTTGAAAGATCTCCAGCATGTCAACATTGTGCAATACCTTTGTTAGTGACGTCATATCCTCGACTCTTGCTGGAGGCTAATGAATCTTTCTAGACTCATCACTTGACGATGAATACTTGAACATCTTCTTGGAGTATGTACCCGGTGGTTCGGTCACTGCGTTGCTTCGAAACTATGGTGCTTTTGAGGAACCTTTAGTGAAGAACTTTGTTCGCCAGATCCTGGAAGGACTGAATTATCTACATGAGAGAGATATTATCCACCGTGATATCAAAGGTGCCAATATCCTTGTCGACAACAAAGGGGGTATCAAAATTTCTGACTTTGGGATATCCAAGAAGGTTGATGATAGTGGGTGCTTCTGTTCATATCTTCTGGTACACAACGTGAGCCATTATCGCAGACCTCCTTACCGGAAATCGGGTGAATCGGCCGTCGCTTCAAGGCTCCGTTTTCTGGATGGCACCAGAAGTTGTAAAACAGAGTGCGCATACACAAAAAGCCGATATATGGAGTGTAGGATGTTTGGTTGTCGAAATGCTGACGGGAGAACATCCGTGGGCTCAGTTGACTCAGATGCAAGCAATCTTCAAGGTGCACTAGATTCTCTGCAGAGAGCCGGGTTTCTGACCCTTCTCGTTAAACAGATTGGCTCGTCCGCAAAACCAACAATCCCATCCGACATCTCGACCGAGGCTCAAGCCTTCCTGCGGCTCACCTTTGAATTAGATCACGAGGCGAGGCCATCGGCCGCCGAACTATTACAACACCCTTGGATACTCAAGAAGAAGGGGGGCGCCGCGAAACAAAATACTCAATCGGCGGAGACTGCATTATAAGCTCTTTCTCTGATGAATGGTGTAGATGTTATAATTAGTAATACTCTGGCAGGTTGGTGCTGGTCATACCGCAGGTTCTTATAAGCTGTGCATGTTGAAATAAGATGCTATTTATTTAATTTCCTAACTATGTACGTACCTACATAATGTACCACCATGTAATACAATACGAGATCAGTCGTCGTCATAACCCCGTTTGCGCTTTGTTTTCCCACCAGTGACGGCTTTTGTTCCAGGACCCCAGTGGCTGGTCGGGTTCTCCTGATATCTAACCAGTTTTATCTTCCCAGATGATGTTGTAGAGTCGGGGTGTCTTCGAAAGTCTGCTTCAAAGCTGCGAACGGTTGCGTCAATTCACACTTTGCAAATTGGAGAGGTGTCTGTACTCAGGTTCTTTCGCGAGCAGCCGTCGTGCAGGCGAGGCTTCTGATACATTCTCCAATTTTACTGGGTTTGACTTTATCCAGGAACGGAAGACACTGTGGATATCTCGACGGTTGGCTGAAGTTTTTAGAGAACCAGGACAGGCATGAGAGCGCGAGATTTGATGACCAGCGTGAAGCAAAGCCGACCTGCACGCCAATATACAAAAGCGTTCTTGAAGATATGATCCGAGAAACCTACGCTATATCTTCAAGTGATGGAGTTGTGCAATGGAAGAAGCTCGCAACCTTGGACGGTGTAAAATAAAATGGCGTCTGAAGCTCCTTTGGAAGGAATTCAGGTATCATAATCTTATCCCAGGAAGACTCTAACCTCTTTGGCCACCGTAAGCATTCCTTTCATGCGCACTGCAGTTCCGTATTTGTCCACATTTGCCTCTAGGTGCTCCAGGACTCCAGCGATGAAGTCTGTCTTGTGTAAGGGACCAGACCACATAGGGCCTGCCATCTAGTCAAATATATTCAGAACAAAGAAACTGTAGGTAATAGTGAAAACCTACATGCAGAACTGAGTCGCATTCAGGACACCTATTCTCAACTGTGGGTCCTGCGTGAATTCTGACAAGGTAATTCACATTTCCAGCCGCGTGTATCTTCTCTATCATCCTCCCGAGCGGTTGGTCGTAGAAGGATTGACAGGCGGAGCAGACGTAAAATGTAGAGGTCTTACTGTGCATGAAAGATCAATCAAGAATAGGAAGTGATGGCAGATTACGACTCACGTGAGTGCTTTTTTCACTTCTGAAGGGGAGCTTTTTACGCGAACAAAAAGGCGTACATAGAAATCTATTGATAATGACAGAAGCGGTTCGATATACCGCCCGTATCTCGAGGCTGATGTCGAAAGACTGTGAAGCACTAGTCTGAGAGCCTTAGAAAATTTCAATGAAACGATATAACCATGGAAGATAATCTTCCTACTGCTTCATGGCAATATTCTGCCTTAACAGGTACTCCGCCGTAATTGGAAAAGCTACAATAATATAGGAATATAAGGATCCAGGGGAGGTGGCGCGATGACTGACCATTTTTCCGGGTAATTTGTAGTCGCAAGGACCGAAAGATCGGTGCAGGTCACACAAAGAAGCCCTGTTGTCGGAGGCACTTAATGTCTGGAATATGAATCAATAAATATGGAGGAATGACCATTATCCTTGACACATTGTATCGCAGCATCGATAAAAGGTGCTGCTGTGCCATACGGATCGAGATCAACAACATCTACTCGATTGCTCTCATCCCGATGAGAGTACATGAGGGTGCTAAACGGGTGCTCTTCAGAAATATGGAGGACAGACACCGGAGAGCTCACCATGCATCTCCTTCACTGATCTTAACCTTCTCTGTCGAACCATCTGGAACCGATTCAAGTCCATTGATTGCAACATTACGTCTCATAGCTTCTGTAGCAGCCGAAGAGAGGTCATTTGCAATAACGTACCTAGTCGGAAACTTATAGAACATTTCTGGCGAGAAGGAATAATACTCACTTTACATGGGGAATTTCCTTTGCATATCGAATCGAACGAAGGCCTGTAGCAGAAAGTGCTTCAAGAAGCACAAATTTGTAAGGCTGTTATAGGACGACCATGAATAAAATGACAATGTACAAGGCAAACCATTTACCTGCATGATCGATCCTTCAATTTTCACCTCACTAACAATTGGATGCACATTATTTGAAGGTTCCGACTGAACGTCTCCGCTCTGCACTACACTTCGCATTGTCAAGAGCTCGTAAAGGTAAAACTAGACATACGTTTGCGTTTCTTAGCCTTCTTTTCCTGAGTCTGCACCCACCTAGCCTCTTTGACTTTGTTCAATTCCTCGCTCCATACCCTGATGCACGCAACGCTGAGGTCACGATTAAACTCTTGGACTGGGTTAAGAAAAGCTTCATTTGAGGCCAAAAGGATGTGAGAAGTGTTTTCAGTGTGTAGAGTGTATCCATCAGGGATAGTTAAATCGCTTCTTGTTGACATATTGATTCGTCCAAGGAGATGGAGCGCCTTGTTCGAATGGCGCAAAGGCCAAAATACGGCCAGACAGGTCGACGTTTTGGCAATTTCGAGAGTCCACGACTCCAGGTGACTCTCCTGCAAAAATAAGTACTTACCGAGTGCGAAAAACATTATTACGTAATAATATAGTGCACTCCTCACTCCGGTCTTTGGTAAATACTCGAAATAGTCCATGACCGGTACTGGTGAAGGTTATGTTGCAGTCAGATCGTCGGCGAACAGAGCCTATCCTCCTGCACGGTATTCCGATGAATCCGACGAAGACCCTTTGCGAGACCTCGAAATTTCCGAACGGCCAAGCGAGGCTCCTGCGAGGCTCGGGCGGTACGTTGTGACACGACAGAGGAAGAAGATTCTTATACGAACCTTAGGGCCCGATCCTACTCCATCGCTGGTTTCGAATTTCAGCGCGACCTCGTGAGCACCTGAATTGTTCTCTAGCAGCATGAACACCATTAACAAGTTGAATCATAGCTCCCATTGACTACGAGCCTAATCGAACCCCAGGTCGCATTTGGACAAGGCAAGGAGAAGAGCGTCGGATTGGTCAACGGTGAGCATGGGACTATTCGAACAGTCGAGCAGTATTAATTGCTATGGTGAAGGAATTGCACTTATTGTGGGTTCACAGGTCAGTGATAGGTGTTATTCATAAAATACGCCAATTTCATACGTTCCAACAGATTGGATCAGGCATCTTGTGAGCAATGTTTACTTTCAACGAATATTCGAGGCCAACATGTCCAAGCTCATCCCCTGGAATCATCGTTTCTAATACTAATAGCGTTGGCGCCAGTCTTGTCGTTTGGTTGGTGTCTGGTCTTCTAGGATGGACAGGTGCAAGTAGTTTCGCTGAGTTGGGATCGGCCATTCCATTAAACGGCGGCGCGCAAGCGTATCTCTCGTACGCGTATGGACCTTTGATCTCTTACCTATTTGCCTGGACAGCAATTGTCGCCCTAAAGCCCGGTACGTTCTATATCTTCCATCTTAGTGATATAATGGATTTACCTCGAATGATACAGGTTCGAATGCCGTGATAAGCCTTATTTTCTCGGAGTATCTCAATCGCATTTTATGGTGGTCAGCGCGCGATGAGGTATCACCAGATGATATACCTCAATGGGCTATCAAACTCACAGCAGTTGGGGCAATAGCAATTGTAACCATCTTGTGTATAGCTGCCCAGAAGCTGGGCTCGCGAGCCGCGGTTTTTTTCACTTCTGTGAAGGTAAGTATGACATAGACTCATGGGATATATTTCTAAGATCTTTCATTGAGGTTCTCGCTTTAGTGTGTCTATCCGTGGCTACTAGGGACTGGCAATATACTCATTTGGAACTACAACAGCTTTTGATCATGATATTAGGACTTGTGCAGCTTATACGCGGCAAAGCTTCAAATGCACTGAAGCAGCCACTCTTTGCCAGCACAAGCACAAGTCCTTCCTCTTGGTCATTGGCGCTGTATTCAGGTTTGTGGGCTTTCGACGGTTGGGATCAAGCAAACTATGTAGGTGGGGACATGGCACACCCTGAAAGAAACATTCCCAGGGCCATCCACTCCAGCATGATCAGTGTCATAGTCGGTCTTGTTCCATCTGTCTGCACTCAAATCTCAAGGACCAATAGGTCCTATTCGTCTTGGCCAATGTGTCATACTTCGTTGTTCTTGACAAAGTAAGACCATGTGAATGGAACATCACGGTTAGACTGATCTTTGACAAGGCAACTGTCAGCTCGAGCAATACCGTTGCGCTAGATTTTGGCCGAGCTCTTTTTGGTAACTTTGGTGGTTTGATTTTCGCTTTCATGGTCGCTTTTTCATGTTTTGGGGCCCTGAACAGTAAGTATTGCGCCCTACAACAGAATATTGTAGCCTTATATTCAGCAGGTTCATTTTTTACGACATCGCGACTGATTTGCGCGGCGGGCCAGGAGGGGTATTTGCCTGCCGTATTCGGTCATCTCCATACTACGAGGAAGACCCCTTTGAATGCAGCACTGTTGCAATCCACAATTACTATATGTTTCATCACCATCGGGGGTGGCTTTAGATCGCTGATTAACTTTGCTGTTGTGGCTTCTTGGGCTTTCTACTTCCTAACGGTGCGTCATCAAATTCAAGAAATCCTGGCGTGCATCGTGTTTAGATTCTTTTCTCTTCAGGTCCTTGGACTAATACTGCTCCGTGTGAAGGAACCGATGTTGGAAAGGCAGGTGGTCATGTTTCAAGCCAATCGTTCAAGTGCTCAGACTCTCTACAGGCCTTATAAAACATGGATTATCACGCCCGTCGTCTTCTGCGTTGTAAGTCCTTATTGGTATTCATCTTCCTCCTCATTTCTTCCCCAGGTTGCTTTATTCCTTCTTTGCATGCCCGTCATAGCGGCACCTATGCAGGCCACGGCCGTTTTAGGTCTGTCATGATAGGATTGTTCCTCGTTGACAAACACACTCAAGATATGTTCGCCACAGGTTTTGTGCTAGCCGGCATTCCAGTATTCTACCTTACCCGCCGAAAGGATGACAGAGAGCCTTGGATCTCCTGTGTGTCTTGGATATATTTATGCTCTTCCTTGGCGTGACTCTTTTTTTTTTTTTTTTTTTTGCAGTCTGGCTTTCATGGGGTATTCACCGCGTCCGCGGAAACCAGCCTGCTGACGATGGATGGGAAGCTGTTGGCACAGAGGGTGACGAGCCCATAGAATTGTCAGAAGGCAGGCAACATTCATGACCATGAGGTATTTGGCTACTCAGGTCGAGCTTGTTTGGAAACATTTAGTTAGACCAGAAAACCATGGGTTTGTCCTAGTCTCTCTCGTTCCCAGACGTTGTACATGGTTTCTCAGGCTGAGGAAGGCTACGGAATTTGGGACTGTTATTCTGGGCGAGCATGCATCGCCCGCCCCATCTTAGGCGAGCCAGGTCGGACATAAGGGGACCACAGATGCGCACCTCTCAGAGGGACCTTACGGCGTGTGGGTCGCACCTCAGGAGCGCGGGCAGTTGCAAGAGCCGCAATACAGTGCTTTGCATTTGCAGTGTTGAAACGAATTCAATCGGCCCGAGCCTGACATCTACATTGGTAATAACATGATGGTAGATGCGATAACCGTGTTCCTTCTCATTCTTATAAAGCTTGAACTTTGCTTGATCCAAATCATCGGCCACTCCTCGTTTCCTATCACCAAGCATAATAAGCACAAGTGAGCGGAATAAGCTCTATATGAGTTCCTGACCTGTACTCAACTGCTCCTTGCCTCTATAGCATCAGATCATCGTAACATGACGGTGCGGACGAGTATTTCTTCAGATTGTTAATATGCTTCTGACAAGCCAACAGGAACACAGATACAAATTCGATGTCAAGGTACTCGAAAGTGCAGAAGCTGTACGGACCGACTGAGCCCATTGATAGATGACATGCGCTGGTTGTTCTGGTGCTGTCACACGCGTCCTTGAGAAAGCGAAAACCGAGGGTGGTAAGTTAGTCCTAGTATTCGGAATCACTGGCTTTAACTTCATTCGAGATGTGTCTGGATTCACTGTCGACCTCACGACGCAGGAAGTCATCGTGACAACCTCTTCGCCATACGATGATATTCTGGCCAAAATCAAGAAGACAGGAAAAGAGGTAGGTCCACTGTCAAATCACACTTTCTCGACTTGACAGCTCCGTGAAAGGTTAGGTCAGGAGTCGAGGTCAAATTAGATTGACCGCTGTAACTTATCGATGCATTTGCATGGGTGTTGCGTGTGTCATTTATTCCTCATAACACTCTGAAATCCATTTGTTCCTATGGTCTTGGGCTCCTATTGACTCGATTTCATAGGAGCAGGCTGGCTCCAGTAAATACAGTACGAGTAAAACAGAGGTGGAATGACTATAGAATTGCAACCGCGATGGTCTATCCATTCTGATTGATTGATTAATCGTGGTGTTGCGAAGTCACCTTGAAAGGTATTGGCTGTTCATGGAGGAGCTCTTACTAAGTACTGCTGCTAGTCATCATCGCCTCTCTTGGAAGCTAATTCGAGATGCCGCGCGCTCTCCATCATGATTTTGACCTTTTCCCATTGCATATCTATTACCTTTCGTTCGTCCAGCCATTCGCAGATGCCATCAGCATCGTCAAGATCTTTAGGGGGCCTTTTTCCTCCAGCGTAGGCTATCCGGAAGAAACCTCCTGACTGATTTGAAGCATGAAGATCGTCGACTTCGTCTCGTATACATTTGAACAGATTGTACTAATACAGAAGCTTAATGAGTTAATCTCCGATGAATTACAAAAATGACGCACCTCCCAGTGTGTGAACTCATGATAAACTCTTGTTCGTCGAGCACAGAAGCGCCCAAGATTGTATTCTATGGTCTTGGATGGCTTGTTAGGTTGAAAATTGCTGTCATCGCTAGACCCATGATCATCATCAGAGCCATCGTTGCTGGCCAAAAATTCGTCCTAGAAAGCTTTCATGGTTTCCAGTCGGTTTGGATGATACGTGACGCACAATTGTTTCAAATCCAGAACGGTCATAGGGTAACCCACTTAATCTTCCAATAAGGGTCGACAGTCTTCCACCAAGATGGCAAGCATCACAGGCTGGCACTGCAAAATCGAGGGGTATCAAATCAAACTCCGGATATGTTTCAAGAGGCCGCTTGAAATCGGGCCGCCAAACCGATGAAGCGACGAGGGAATCGCGTAGACCGGATAATTTTCGACGAGCTACCTGTAGTGGAATCGAAAAGTATTCTTCTTCTATAGACAACATGATAAAGCACTGAAAATAACTTAGGATTATACGCACTTAGCAACTGTTCCTTCATAAATTCCTGCCTTTCTTTGGCGGGTCGAACAGCAATGTGCACGAAGAACTGGAATACTTTCTTGAACTGGTGATCAAGGTCTTGATGCGTTTCCATACTGAACTGCGTTGGTAAGGGGGTTGGTACCGGATCATCATCTTCCACGATGAAATCGGATGAATGACTGGCATCTGAGCCTTCGTCGAAAAGGCTGTCATAGTCGGAGGTAGGTTTAGCGCCTTCGAAGACTTGCTCTTCGTTAGTATCTGTCCCGTCGCCCGGATTTGAAGATGATGATTTTGAAGGTCTTTTTTGCTTCCGCCCTTTTTCTGCTTGAGTCTCGCATCACTGAAGATCAGATATGTAGAAAATTCACTCTTTAATCTTTCGAGATTCTTTTGAAACGTTGTCATCTTGTTACGAATACGAAGTCGACTGCTAATGATACCTGGAAGTATATCGATTAGTCTTGAGTTTCTCGAATGTGTAACCAGCTCACGGTCTTTCTCAACTTCAACATCGAGATCGTCAGACGAAGATTCAACAGCTCGTCTCTTCCCTTTGACGAGTTTGCGTCGCCGAGGGGATGGTTTCTCCTCTTCTTCTGAAGTGTTCGAATGTTGCCGCTTCCCGATAAGTTGTCGTCGTTGGATAACTGAAGTGTTGTCATCTGAGACGGACGGTTTCCTGCCTGGGCAAAGATTGTCCTTGTCTGATTCATCGGCTAACTTTCTAATAGATTTCTTGGGTTCAAGTTTGATAGCGCCTAGGCCCTCATGCTCGCTCTCATCATCCGACAGCAATTGCGATCGGAGGACGAGTCGGCGGGAACTACGCCTTTGAACCATCGAGCTAGGCTTCTGCAATGACTGCTGATGGTCGAACAGGGATCTTTGCCTCAACGATTGGCTTTTCTTTTTGGGTGGCATTTAGCGTCGGCAGTGAGAGTGGTAGTTGATGTAGTTTATGTCTATGTAATCATACATCAACCTCAGCATGAATCCGCCAGTCGGAAGCCCTAGTCAAGTTCCAGCAATGGATGTCGCCACGACAGGTTTCAACTTTTCTGTGGAGTCCCCCACGATAGCCAAATCACCTTCTCTTTCTGCATCTCGTCCTCTCTCGCCGCAGCCTCTAAAGATCAATAACAAAGCACGCAATGAATCTCGGAAACTGCTTGCACATGTGTTGAGTCAATTGGAACACAGAAGTTTGCCCCCACCGTTCCACGATATCCTGGAATATACGGAGAGTCAGGCGTCAGACAGACTCGAAGTAATCATGGAGACAGTAAAAGATGCCGTCCGGCTTGGGAACAAGAAAAGAGATGCCAAAGAGGTTAATCGACCTTCTTGGATGGTAGATGATGATTCCGAGTCGGACGATGTTGAGGGAAGCGTATTCTCGACAGATGAAACCTATGATCTTATGATACAGCTTAAAGACGTGCTGATCATGTCAGTTACTCAAGCTTGGCATATTTTCGGTGATAGCGGCGATGGGTGCGAGCTCGTCGAACTGTAATTTTCTTGTAACTCACTTTCTACTACTAGCGACGGGATACAGCAACACCAAGGAATCAGTGAGAAACCTGCTTCACCGTTCCGCCGGTCAACAAGTGGCCTACAACCTGGAGGCAACCATTCCCGGTCACCCTCACCGGTATACAGAAGACAGATTCAGGAACCTGAGCTGCTTTCCTTGTGTATATCAACCCTCGCATCTGTCATCTTCGAAGACTGTCGATATAAAATCGCCTCACCCAGACCCTCACGGCCTCCAAATGCTTTGCAGAGTTTGACTCTGGATGTGGCACAATTTCTTTTACATACTCATGCCCACGACCCCAACGTCACGGCCAAAATAGGGTTCGCTATCATTCCCGCCTTTACGACGTTTCAACCAGAAATGCATAGCCGCCTGTTGAATTTCTTCGAGAATGCAATATTGAGACCTATGTTAAATAACCTCAGACAGATACAAGGCGTTGATGGCATCTTCCCGCACTCTGATGGTACGTCAATTGAATCTTTTTTTTCTGGCTTTGGATTCAACCTCAGTTTAGAGCTATGCAGTAACGGTGATTCCCCCCAGGTCTCAATATCAATAGATACCGTCCAGGAGAACCCAGATACGATGACCCATTCTCATTGGGTTTCGTGGACTACCTCATCTTCACAGTCGCTGAGATTGTATTCCACAGCTGCCCCTCTTCAGTCGTTGTCGCTTTATTGCTTATCCTCTTTGGTCCCCCCTTTGCTCATGGCGATTCTGGACTCTGTTGATCTTGTTCCAAATTCGGCTGATTCCGATGTTTTTCATTGTTTCCGCCACCTGGTACATTTGATCTTGGACAAAAAGCCGGATGCCTACAATGACCTCCTGCAAGTAGTGGCATATCATACCCCAAGGGCTAGACAACATGCCATCGATGTACTTCGTACGTTCTGGCCCAGAGCTATTGGCCACATCATCATCAGTAGACCACTTCAACAGCCGTTGCATCTCAAGAAGCCGGGGTTTGAGACCCCACAGTCCACTGCCCAGTCACGGCCCCATCAATTTACCCCGTGGCGCTTCGCCTCCGAATCTGATAACGTTCATAATGGTGGCTTTTCACCCTATGACTGTCGCTCTTGCGGAAAACCCCTTCATGGTTTTGGTCTACTCTGCCCTTTTTGTATGTGTGGAGTGCACTTTGACTGCTTTGATCATCCAGAAGGGAGTCATTTTGTTCAGTATGCTCTGGAGTCAGATCCGAACATTAGGCGCGTCGCCATGTATCGCTTTTCGGGTATTTTGATCAATGGGATTGGTACCGAAACAGGAACAGTTTCAATAGACGGTCATATCTTTAGGCACGTCAATCTATTCACTCTCACTCTCTGTTTCCTTTGCCAGAGACCGCTATGGGGTCATACTCTGCAGGGTTGGAACTGTGCCTCTTGCATGCACTTCGTCCATTTCGGCTGCCTGTCCTCTGAGAAGGAACTTCCGTTGTGTTCCTCCACGCATCATAATGCCGAAGATATCATCATCGATTGGGATGACTTGCGGAACTCTTGCAATGATTTCTACGGGGGTATTCTCGAACTATCTCGCGAGGACTTAAGAGCTCGGACTTTCGAAGAGATTAATATTCTTTACACGGCTATGTGGATCCAGTTACAACTGGTCACCAATGGGTTAGCCCTTGGTTCCATTGTCGTCATGCCGAAAGGAAAGGATGCCGATCACGCGAAAGCGCACCAGCTAGAAGAATTTGAACTCCATTCCTTTGTTAAGCGGTGTGAGGCGCACCTCCTAAATGATGACCTACCGTTGTCAGCCGCTTTGGAGGATTACTTGATCGAAAACAGTCTGGAACGGCGAAGTCATCTCATCATGTTTGACTGGTCGAATCTCGTGTATATCTGCTCAGTCATCAAGTCACTGCCAACATCGCAACACGTCACACCCTCACCCTCTGACTATCTTACTGTCACTCAGCCAGATTTTTTTGCCAACCATCGTAATGTGTCCTCACAGCCTGTCGAAGTTGTTTCCCTCTCTTACCTACGCGATGTTCTGAGGCAAGAATTCAATATTCAATCCGATCTCGCCGCAAGGATCATATTGTCATACTTGAACCAAGTTGGCCTATTCGATCGCTTAGATTACAAACCCCTTCTTTTCAACGACAACGATTTCAAGACGGCTCATGCTATCTTTCCGCTCCCATTGGGTCTCGACTTGTCTGCGGACGTCGGGATGCTTATTTCGACAGTGGAGGTATGCCTTTCAGACCTTGACCTCTCTATGAACGAGACCGGGTTTTTATTGCTCCGGCGGGGTCTTTGGCCGAACGGTCTTGCCTCAGAGTACACTTTACGAAGACTCACACAATCTATTGTGGTCTGGCTATTGGCTGAGGTAGACGTTGAATCTATCAGCCTTTGTATCCAGTCTAACTGCCATACTTAGGACAACAAACTAGCCATTGTTCTTCGCGACCACCTGACGAAGCAGACACTTTCTCCTGGTGTGCGGTCGGATCATGACAAAGACCGGTGGCTTTCTTCGCCAAACATATGGCCCACAAGTTCCATGACCAACGGAGGTGATTACATTGCCACGAGGCGTGCTCTCCTAAATCGATACGCTATCCCGTGGCTCCTGAGTCTGCATGCCAAAGACTCCGTCGCCTCTGTTCTGCTGATTTACGAAGCATGTGCTGGAATGGAACATGCCGAGCTAGAAAGTACTATGAACAACGACGGCACGAGGAATGTAAGTATGTACAATACTGATTGACGTATCGAGGAACTGAGGTCCAAACTGCAGGAACATAACGATTGTGACAGCAAGCTACGAGCGATCGTCAAAGTCGCCCAAGCATCCGCTCCGCTCAGTATCTTTGATGAGCTATTCCTCTCGTGGCTCAACTGTCTTTCAGACTCCGGATTTCCAGAGGAAGTAGGTTGCACAAAGCCACCAGTCTTGTTCATGATTTGACATTCAACATCAAACACTTAGCCTATTCCTTCCCTAGTAAAGTTGTTCGCCCGCGAAATCGATAGTTTCCAGAGCCACCACCAAAATGACAACCTTGACCAGGCTATCAATTCACGATCAGATCTAGACCCGTGGCGTGTTATTCTCCGCATTGCCTATGAAGGCAAAGAAGGCCTTTCGCGCGGCTTGTCATGGTTGTATTTTCTAGCTCGTTCTGCTATCCATATACCTCGAGCAACTTTCATGCGATTTTCAGCTTTAGTGACACGACCTGACAGTTCCTTGAATGACTCGATTTTACTGGCTAAAGCTGCCTTGTGTTCGTCATGGGTGGAAACCACGGGTCGCCAGGAGCTGCAAACACTCTTTTCTGAACTCCATGGTCGGCTGGCGCAGCACATTGCAGATTGCCTCAAACGGAAAGATCAGGTGCTCGAAAGGTGAGCCTGGGCCGATAGCTGGTCAGTGCGCTTCACCAGCGACTCCTAGCGAATCCTTCATCCGTATCTCCTTTGGTGCTTGTTTGTTACTGTACGGCTGTGATAGACACAAGATTATGGACCTACACATGATCAATCAAGATGATCTCAAGGGGCTTCCATCGCGGTAGGCCGAGTATTCGCTTCACATGACAGTGATGCTGATGAAATATCAGGAGAAAGAAGAACTCCTGGGGTTCAGCTATGGTGGATCCCATGATCATTGACCCTCGACTAATGGCGGCCATCGAACTTTACATCTCAAGTAATATGGATGATGTTTTGTGCCTTGTTGCGAAGTTTTTGCACACATTTATGACTGACTCGCCGTATTTGGAATCTTATGAAATCGACAATTTCATACTGCGTAATGGCAGGATTTTGGCTGCTTGGTAGGTGAAATGTTGATATCGAAGCGGTTTTCTCATCACTCCAAATTAGTGCTTGGCAATTCTATGACATGCAAAGTCATGAAATCTCAAATCTTCGGACCAGTTTCTTGTTACGGACACTGGTCGTAGACTCCGAACCTTTCCAAGACGTGCTACGAAGGTCGTTACTTACCACAAGCGGTTGGGAGTGTCGGTATGTCTTAACTTGCTCGTGTGATCGGCAAGTAACAGATCATGACGCACAGTCTTCATGCGGTTACGTGCTTGTCCCGAGTAATTCTGGATGTTACCAGCCCTGGCTTCAACGTAGAAGATCGACAATGGCAGCCTAGTGTCTCAGAAATCTTCTATCGCTTTTTTACTGCAATGCTGTCAGACGAGAGGGTAAGCAGCATCATTAAAAACGAGAGTTGATCAACCTCAGCTTGAATTGGACGTTCCAGGAAGAAGTCCGACTGGCAGTATATGGATTTTCATCAAGCTTATTTTCAACGCATTTTGATGTGATCTCTGTTTGTTGGAATGCATCACTAACAATATCCCCCATAAAGGAACGCATAAGACTCATCTCGTTCCTTGTACAGCTTCATCCATATTTTCCGACGTGGAAAGGTGACGGGGTAGCTTCAGTCACATTCAGTATCCTGTTTAACCCCGCCTTTAAGTCCTTGCGTGGGACACCATCTTAGAAGCGCTTTCGGACCCCGGAGTTGCAGATCCCTTTGGATTCGGCAGGCATGCCGCTGCCGCGCCTGTGGTAAAGTTATCATATCTTATTAGCATGTTACGCTCATTAGACATGTCCTTAGTCCCTCTATAGTCTCTCTCCAGGTGAAACCGGAAGACGATCTGTAGATTCAGAGATGTCTCTTTTGCGGGCAAGTCACGTCATCGCTCATTTTGCCAATGACTAAATTCATCGACGTTAGATATCGATCCTACAACTCAGTTTGCAGTTGATGGCGGATGGTGTCGCAATCGACGCTTCCATACTTCTCAAGATCAAATTTCATCTTGCTCAAGCAATCGGGTTCGGCAATGTTTTGACAATGCCTTCCCCAAACGGATATCCATTCCTCGTTCAATTGGGAGATTTTAACGAGATCCCCGAGATTGCACTTCCATGCATCACTCAGTTTTTCCGTGTATTCGATGCTCGCCATTCTGTCGAATTGGTGCCTTCAGCGATGAACGGTCAAGTCCTGCAAGAAGAAAAACCAGTATCGGTTTTGGTTGGGTCTGCCTTCGTGGACATATTTCTTGTCATGTTTTCCACAATCAGGGACTTCACATCCATTCCCTTACTGACTTTCAAAAGCCTCCTGGAAACCCTTTGCGTGATAATCTACAAGCATGATTTCGAAAGCAAAGTACTGCGGCATCTTCAACAGCCTCTGCGTCGAGCAGTATCCCGAGTTCTGGACATGTTATCCGAGGACGTTAGTTATGATGTGCGCCAATTGGAATTATCGCTCGTCCAAGCATTCATCAAACGATGGTATACCTTCATGGGTTCGATTATTTAGTGTGTCAACTTACGTTGTGAATGATTGGGTCTAACGGAACTGGTTATTACAGCACGGCAATCGAGTCCGCTGCAAAATTAACTGCTTCTTTGCAGCAGTATGGCCACGACGCACTCGTCATGCAAGCCAATGCGTTCATAAATATGGCGCTGACAATGTTCGCATAAGACTTCTACTTTTTCCAAGTTTCTGATGGTGCAAACACAGGTATGCACAAAATGGGCTGTTTTACAACCTGCTTAAAGTAAGCAATGGACGTTCCTCGTCACTATGTAGATCATGCCGAATTATGATCATCACATTCTAGCGTCAACTGGATTCAGACTTCTTTGTTGCCCTGAAACATGTGATGGACACGAGCCAAAAGAGCAAACGCACTATTGCCCAACAGAGTTTACCAGAGTTATTGCTTCGCGATGTTCTTGGACGCCTGGTTGATAGTGACCAGGCAGGTTTTCAGACGACATTAAGCAACCTTCAATCCTACATAGAAGTTGTGTTTCATCAGAACTATACCGCAGACCTTTTGCTTTGTGAGTCCAAGTGGCATTACCAGCGTTTTGCTTTTAATTGCTTTCCAGACGCATGCCAACACCTGTCCTATATTGCTCGACGAACCTCCGAAATGGCTCCTGGTGCCGTTGATGCCAACCCTGTCCTCCTCATCTGTGCGACCTTAATTCAGCATAATAAACCTCACAGCCGAGTGAGTGTTGTATTTTTATCTTCAATTTGCTTCGTTGAATTCACCACGCTGAAATCTCTAGAACCTTGTGCCTTACATCGATACAATTTTGCGAATCCTCTTGAATCGTACGAACATCGCCGCCAGTAGTTTGATCAGACTTCTTCGAATAACTAGGACGTTGTTCCGACACCCCCAGCCCGATAATCCCTCCCAAGTGCCTAATAACATCCTCCTTCTAATGTTTGAGGTCTTGGGGGACGCTTTAAAGCTAAAATCACGGATGCTTCCATCAACGCTAAGGTCGATACTTGAAGTATGTTATTCTATATCTCGTGGTGTGATATCATGACGCACTCTCCTTCAATCTAGGCCATTACGCAATTCGGTAGTATAGGATCGCTGGCACATCTTCCATCCTTGTTAGGGTTGGTGGATCCGGCAATTCACTTCCTTCGGACATCCATTTGGCTTGAGGTCAATTCGGAGAGTGATTTTTCAGCAAGCTTGGCCATCTCGAGAATGCTTCTGCAAGTCGCAAGACATGACTTATCTCCAATAGCAAAACTATCAGAGCGTAGTGGAGAGGTTTGTCTTCTCGTTTTGTCAAGTAGCTGCCTTTAAAACTGATATACATGTGAGAAACCCCCCCACACGGGCCTAAGAATCCGCGCTTGGAATATGCTAGCCGTAGCAGCCATTTTAGAGCCGGACGAAGATTGGATCGCCATCCTTCTTGAACACCTTCCAAGTTTTTCGCGCACGTATCACACGGGAATGCGGGTCTATGCAAAGTCAGAAACCATTGCTCCAGAACCCTCGGCTGGCGATATCAATCATGCCTTTATCGCTATCAAACTCTGGATTCTCATGGCACACAGGATGTCAACGGTCAAAAGTACCGCAGATTCACAGTTATTTTGCATTTGGAATGAATTATGGCCCCCCTTCGAGGGTCTCGTCAGCACTTTTGAAGCCGAAGCGCGAGCAGGCCAGTATCTGGTGAGTCTGACAAGCAGGCTCCTTGTCACGTCCTGATGAATATATTTCAGACGCTGTGGACACTGGTCGTATCATCTGTGGCGGATCTTTTTGTCTTTCTACGGACTTTGAACACTCCGATTACGGTTAACACCTCGACCCAGCTTGCGACACTCAATCGTTTGCGAGATCTCGGGCAAGGAGAAACGCTCACTGCAAAGGTAACTTAACGCGTTAATTTTATAGCCAAGACATTGACTAGACTACAGTTAATTCGAGCGATAAAATACATGTCAGAGGCACCACCAGAGATGGCCTTCAGTAATCTGGCGAGTCAGGTGGCGAAGGATATTGTGGCGGCGGAGAAATTTAGAGTGC
Source organism: Entoloma clypeatum (assembly GCA_963565915.1). Taxonomy (NCBI): domain Eukaryota; kingdom Fungi; phylum Basidiomycota; class Agaricomycetes; order Agaricales; family Entolomataceae; genus Entoloma; species Entoloma clypeatum. Next base: position 3,489,846 of record OY751487.1, on the reverse strand, counting down.
TGGAAACGAGACCCCTGCAAGACCGGCGAATGCTAGAGAGACCTCCTCATAAGGAAATGCGCAACGACATCTTGAAATGATTTCTGTTACTCCTACGTAGGTAGACATTGTGAGGGCTGTTGTAAATATGACCGTCTGGCGCTACCATCGGTGCGATGTTTGAAATGTGAACAGCACACTGTTTGTTTCCTCATGCGGTGCGCAGCCTTTCCCGCTGCGCCCTTTTCCTATTTTCCTTGACAATGGTGGATCCGACAAAAATCCCCACGGCGGACAAGCCAATGACAAGTATGAATGCAGGAAGCCTGACGGCCCATTCTCGGGAGGGAAAATAGATATGGAGATGGCTAGAAGGGTGGAAGAAAGGCTATCCAAGTGACAATACGTTGAATTTTAGTGCCCAGGAACGGACAGATATGAGACTCACCAGTAGAATTGCCCATGTGGTATAGTAAACGAAGACGGTAGAAGCCACGAGGAGCATGGCTCCTCCCAGGGCCTTATCGCTTGTACCCTGCATTTTCAATGTCTACCGAAGACCGGGAACGAGCATTCTCAGTAAAGCACGTACCATGGGCTGATACCGTTAGCTGGATATACACATGCATAAACAATATTGATACGAGTCAAAACCAACTCAAGAGGCTGATAACTATGGATGCTCATGCTTTTGCATCACTAGCCCATGTCCGAATCCTCTTGGTGCCCGTGGCCAGCATCTCGCCACCTTCCTTTGAGAAATACGCCTCCTTGATACGCAATTTCGAGTCCATACGACTCGGGGATATCCCTGCGGACCATAACGATGAAAGAGGTGAGCGCTGTTCGAACGAGCTTCTCATAACTTTAACATTCGTCTTGGGCAGCCCGGTTCATGCCTAACCCCCTGGCGACAGGTTATCTGCAATTGAATTTTCCGACACATCCACCGCCCCGTTCAGACCTTCCTCTTTCTCTCATTTGTCCGTCTCACTTTCCTTTGGCCGTCGTCGGTGTAGCAGAATGTTCTAAAGGCGATACCACATCGGCCATCTCTTCTCAGTTCAACTCGTCTCTCATCGACATATTCCCTTCGGGTGGAATATACCCCTTGGCAAAGACCTGTTTTGTATTTGGAGACAACGACGATACGGATCTTGATGAAGGACATAAGATGCCCGCCCTTGTCATAATTCCGAACGTGATGGGAAACAAGAAGCTCTACATTGGAACTCTCTTGGCGGATCTCTGCTCACGGATACTTAGTGAATTCGGAGTCCTGGTCTGCAGACTCGCCTTAAATTAACTCCTGTCACTCACCTTGGAACAGATCCAAGCTCTGGAAAGCCCATTGGGCAATGAATATCTGAACTCAACCGTCTTACCTATCGTCCCGACTTTGTCGAGCATTCCGACACCCTTGAATGGAGCCAAACAAGATTCTTTGCCTCCCCTTCCCTCTCCCAATACTCATGCAGATGTTGGCAAGGCTACTTTTTCCATTACCGCTGCCCCAAATACAAAACGGACATCATCTGTCGGTCCAGTTTTCCGCCAAACGGCTGCTCTAAATGAGAGACTCCCTCGTAAACGACTCAGCAGCATTGGTGTTACCTCCTCTCATGCAAGGCTCTACAAGATATTAGGAGACCTATTGCTGCTCGCTGGAAGACCCCAAGATGCTTCAATCTGGTAGGTTCTTGTATGGCATCATGCTGAACTTCCGTGGCTAGCTGAAGGTAGGTATTTGGAAGCATTAGTCCTGTTTAGACCATCCCAAGATTTCGCATGGCACGCTGGTACCCTTGAGGGAATTGCTACGGCATCTATAATAGAAGCCTGGTCTGCGGGTAATGGTCCAGTTCGTTTTTTTATCTACGTGAATAACCTCACAACTCATACTTCCAACAGCAAAGCTATACCGGATCCAAGGAGCCGTGGACCGACCTCTCTGAGCAACTGGCACAGGCTACTGCCCTCTACTTCAAGTCGCCCACAAGCGAAGCAGAGCCGAACTATTCGTTGCTTGCTTATCTATATGCTCGTAGTGTTCTCCGACATGCTTCCCTGCTGTTCGCAATATGGTCGGCCAAAGGATGGGGTCCGCTTGCCTTCACGACCATGTTGCAACCAGCTTTGAAAACATATATCATTCCGACTGTTTCTCGAAATGAGGCCAATGACTGGGAAAATTTCGAACGCCTCAACTCCATCTCGGGGATTTCAAGGTCGTCAATCGCAAGTGTCCTCGCGCAGGTCCATGGTCCATGGCTCCTTCATCTCAGTGCAAGGGAGCGAATTGGAATTCTCGAAGCCACCTCAACTCTATATGCATCCCTTGGCTATCGGAGAAAGGAGGGTTATATTTTGCGTGAAGTTCTGGGTTGTATCATGGATTTGATGGTTTGTGGTCGTGAAGAGGATGGCCTTTCAAGGATGTCAAGTAACACTGGCACAGCCGGTTTGGGGATCCATGGATTGAACTCTTCAAATCTCGGGTCGGGTTGGAATGGTGTAGGGGTTCGGATCAGCGAAAGCGTCGAAGGTAACGAGAGCCTTTTAAGCCTCTTAAAATATGTATGCAAGGTTCTTGGTATCGACCTTGAGGCGGTCAAACGAGCCGAAGACACTCATACGACCAAGTCAATCGTGGACCACAACAACGATGCCATGGCGGACAATGTGGAACCATACGGATGGCCTGAACTCCAAGTCGGTGTTGTTCGGGAAGCGGTTGCTATTGCAGAAGCTTTACCAGGCAAGCATCCTAAATTTGTCGATTATCTTTGAATGATAAAAAAAATCGTTCAGATTTTCTCGCGGTTGCCCAATTCGCCCTTTCTGCGCTCAAGACTTTACACACCATCTTGTCTTCTGGAGACCAATATCATCTCTATGCTACGTCTTCCCGGGCATTGGCAACGGCCAAGAGAAGGGGCGACAACCATTCTATCGAATATTGGTCATGGCAGCCTGTCCTTGGTATCACATTGGCCCCGTTTGTAGATTAACCCCTATTTGTGACACTTACAAATCTCATCCTCTCTGCCAGGATCACTCTTCCGCTCCTACCTGTTGAGAAACCGATATCCGTTCTCCAACCTGGTCCACAGGACATTGTACCGATCCTGACTGGTGGCACGGATCTTTTCCTGTATAACCCACGTAAAAGTGCTGCAGGCCAAGTCGGTATAACCATCTAGAAATGACTTCCATGACTCATTATCCTTACAGGCAAAACCATTGGTTGTGGAGAATGAGGATCTTCAATTTGTTGTATCTTTGCAGAATCCATATATCTTTGACCTCGATTTACAAGCAGTATCTCTCAGGTAAGGATTTTCCCCCGGCTGTTCCACTTGTTAATCCGAGGAATTTCAGCACATCTGGTGTTCCTTTCGAGTCCAGTCCTCTCCATGTTCTGATCCCAGCGACCTCCTTTCAAGAAGTGATTGTATCTGGAAGAGCCCTAGAAACCGGCGTTTTGACCGTCCGGGGTTGCTTTCTCCAAGCTCCTGGCGGAGCTCCCCGAGAATTCCTTCTTCCGTTATTGTCGGATGAAGAGGAAGAAAGACTTTCTAAGAAGCGAAGCTGTCTAGCGTCTGAGTCAGGTCGTTCAAAGTATTCTGGCTTGGAATCATTTCTTCGAAAGAAGAGTCCCAAAAATATAAATTCCACTGCTGTCACCAAGAAATCTTTTCAGTTCCTGGAATGCAAGGTCATCCCTCAGCAGCCCCTGTTGCGAATAAGACGGACCTCCCTTACTCATGGTGCCATAATGCTGTACAATGGAGAGAAGTACGAATTTACAAACCTTTAGCTACCTTCGTAATGCTAAGCCTTCATAGGTTCACTATCCGGATAACCCTCGAGAACGTATCGCCCCTCCCTGTTGATTTTCTGCGATTGGCTTTTGAAGATTCTACTATTGCATCTGCTCAACAGGCTCTGGCCGAAGGGCAGTTGTCGGTATTTGATACATATGAAACTGAGTACAGCCTGATTCACCGACCGGTGTTTTCCTGGAATCAAGAGCAGGTCAAGGATATTCAGCCTAGGCAGAAGCTTACCATCCCCGTGACATGCACTGGTAAAGTCACCTGGTGAGAATTAACCCCCCTGTCGCAGCGATTTATTGAAGGCCCTTCGAAGCACAAACGGGACAATCTACTTTTCTTATTCATATGTCCATCGAGAAGAGGGTTCGGCTGAAGTGTTCCATACACGTCAAATCTCGTATCCAGTGATGGTCACTGTTTATGACATGCTTGAATGCCATGGGATGGACATTCTCCCATTCACTCTCTCTGGGGGTTTAAGTGCAGTCGATGCTGCAAGACTGCAAGCAGACGCGTTTTACGTTGACGAGGAGGGAAGTTGGTGCCTATTTTCGATCGAGGTTAGGAATACGTACGGCTTGCCATTCGACGTTACATTTGAGAGGGTTCAAGAAGGTCAGTTACGGCGCTTTTCAGCACTTTTCGTTGACATTCCACGACCCCAGGCGTCCCACCAGCCATAGTCAGCGAAATTGTCCCTCAAGGTTCAATGTCAAGGTCGATCCATCTCTCCAGTTGAATTCCCTTGCGAAACTGAACCGGCATTTCAGACTTGTCATTCCAATACGAAAATTCCTTCTTTCAGAGAAAGAAGTCCTGCAGCCCATACCTACATTATCTAATCGGCAATTTGTTGTGCAGGAGTGTCAACTTTCTGAGCCAGCAATAGAAAGTCAACGAAAACTGTTTTGGTACCGAGAACATCTATTCCGGTGCATACGTGGACACTGGCGAGAGGTGACTTGTCCATGAACGTGTACCCTTTCTTTACTCAGTAGTAACAGACAGGGGGGGTACGCTCCGGTGATCTATCGCTACGGCAACAACGTTTGTCTCTCCCTATGTTAGAAGCTCTGCAAATGGAGAATGCGCGCGTACGCATGTCTCTAGTTTTCCACGATGCCTCATCTTCAAAGGACGGGTCTGTTGCGGCATTTGACGGCAAGTTTTACCCGCCTGCAAATGAATTTGTCTACCTTCGGATGAAAATAACCAACGTGTCTCGTAGGTGATGCACGCCTAATCTGGTATTTTACTGAGCGTGTTTTTCGCAGCGCTCTCCCTGATATTCACTATAGATCTAGAAATGGAGCCATCGGAACATATCATTCATGAGGGTGTCGTTTCTGACATGGCAGTGGGTCATTTGCAAAGCGGTGAATCCCGGGAAGTGGAGACAGCGATTTGCTTCCTTGCAAATGGTCGTTTCGAGATATCTGCCGATGTGAGAGGCTCCAATCCTCCAGGAACAGGGCCTCGCGCAGGAACAGGCCACCTCATTGCAATTGTGAAGGAAGTTCTTGTGAGATGAAGGTGCGAAAGAAAATGTCGTGTGGGGTGAAGCGTTTGCATCCTCACAGACATGGTTGTTCATGGATAAATAAGAACCTGCTAATTGTACAACTTATCTGATAGCATTGCATTAATCGTACTCCAGATCCTCTGTGCGGAATGCAGCAGCATAAGCAAGCATAGTCCCGTAGACCAACCTATTACAATCTTGTTGATGATGAACACATTTTAGCGACAACAGCACGTACCCTCCTCCGATGATGGACATCACTGAAGCTTTGGGGACGATGATTTCTGAATGAGCCAGAACTATTGGCAGAGCAAAACCAGATACAACGATGATGGAGGTAATGAAACGGCCTGAATCGATGGGACCCGACCCTTCCCCATATTCATCTGAGGCACAGTGCGCAAAGACCGCGTTTGGCAGAGGAGCAACGACAAATGTTAACGCTGGAGGTATCGGTATGTCTCTGCCGTAGTTCTCAAAGGGAATCAACCAAGCGTACCAACAAGCAGAGGTAACCAATTATGCCAGAGGGCACATGAGAGTATGATCATAAGAAACCCGACGGCGAGGACAAAGGAAAGCAAAATGACGGCTATGTGAGTCACACTATCAGTGCACAGAACTTTGAACGAGGATAATTGCGTACTTTTGAGACCGGCTGCCATGACTTATGGAAGTCAACAATATTGCGACTTGCAAGACCGCTTATGTAAGATACTTGTAGTACACAACCAATAATTTACACGGCTCATCTACCGCCCCCTTCGCAGATTTCGAGTCGTGTAAACGTTTCTGGCGTCCGTCAATGTGCCCACAGAAGACATGACCCCCCGTTGTCCAGGCCCCACTTTGAACGGCCGTGTGCAGGTTGAAGATGTGGTGGACGACGCAACTATGGGCTCTCTAATGGGTACATTCTCTGTTTCAACCAGCGCCTCATCCTGGCTGTCCACATCCATCCCATCCTTTGTAGGAGGGGAGAGATTCTCATATAGCGATGTTTCACTCTCGACTTTGGAGCTGCCCTGCTCTCTCCACGCCTTCACAAGGGTCTCTCGAGGTTTGGTCAAGTTCCATTCGTCCTCGTAGTCCCAGGTTCGTCTGCGAGGAGTCGTGCCCGTTGACGTATCGTCTCGTGCACCTTCTTCAGACAAGGTCTTGGAGGCTGTTTGAAGATACCCAAGACTGGCTGAAGCAGTATTATGATATGCTTTGGTGGCACTGATAAGTGCACAAGCCTTTCCGAAAGTTGTAAAATGGCTGCAATGACCGACAAGTCACATTAAAAACGTACCTCAGAGCTAACTCTTTCTGTCATCGACTTGATATTTCGACAAACCGATGTGACATCACCTTGTATATGCCGATATTCTGATTGGACGCTGGAACCCAGTGAAGTCGTAGCCTCGACCCGCGCTCGCTTTGCTCGTGAGTGTTGTTCCGACGCTGCTTCAAAATGAGATTAATGGGCAACTCCAGGCCGACGCAACGTACCATCCTCCCAGGATCTGCTCATGGCCAGACTGTGTTTCTGTAACTGGGTCGAGTACGATGTGACCGATTCTGACACCACGCCATTGAGTTTGACAATCTGGCCGTTGAGTTGCGTCTTCGCATTGGATGTTGCCTAAAAGCGGAATTATGAGCGGGACCAATATTTAATCATCCATGATCGCTACCTTGAATACGTCGTCTCTAGTTCGTTTCCCCTCTCCGCTTCTCCGTTTCAGAGTCTCAATGACCACGGCACTGTCATTCTCCATTATTTCCATTATATCGTCATGCCCTTCGACAAGGGTCCGCATTGCTTCTCCGCCCTCGTCGTTCCCGTTTTGAAAAGTCTCAACTGCCTCTGCGAGACTCCTGTCCCTCTGCAATGCAAAATCGCTTAGGAAAGCCGACATCTGTTGAATCAGCTCGTCTTTCGCCTTGGATCCTCTCACCCTCTCAGCTTCCAATGTCCTTGATAGGAGATCGTTTTGCTCCCTTAATCGCATGATCTCGTTTTGCGATGCGCCCGCTACCAGCGACTTTGCTTGATGCACCAGGTCGCGTTCTGCATTGACATAATCAGTGACCTCTCGTATAACTGCTTCAGCCAAAGAGACGGCAGTTCTAAGTGTCGCCTCTACTGCGGCGAACGTCTCGGTACCTGTCGATGTGATTTCTTGGCTCATAGCTTCACTATTGTTCTTCAACATCGAGCACCAGGCACCAAAATCGACGGTAAAAGTTTGCTGCGTATCCTGGATGACTTTGTGAGCAACTTCTAGCGCTTCAGTCTCCAAATCGTCCTTGGCCTGAATGATGTTCAGCGCCTTCTGAAGTAGCTGCATCTGGTCATCCACTCGAGTGGACGTCAACGCTAGCGCATCAAGTTCCTTCATTGACAAATCCTCGGCTTCAGATCGAAACCTAACGATCCGCTGAGTTGATGAGCTGACGAACTCGTCGAGTGTATGTGTTAATGTGCGGCCCGCCAGAGAGATTGTGTTTCCCTGTGTTAGTACTGTGTGTGTATTCGAGCGGAGGACGGCAGTTTTACGTTCTGTGGCAATGTAAGAAGCAGGTAGGAGTATCGCACCAGAATTCACGCACCCAGTTTCTCGAACAGTGCTTTCAGATCCCGCACACTGTGTTGAGCGGCTTTTTTCAGTCCACTAGCGACCCGATCTAACACTAGCTCTGTATCCTGATGTGCGTGCCTAACTATGGTTTCCTCCTCCAAAGCATTGTTGAAAGCGACGAGTTCAGTTTCCTTCTTCTCTAGGACTTGTTCCGCGTCCTGTAAAGTTTTCTGGACATCTTTAAGCTCTTTTTCTCGCATTTTTAGCAGCCCAATACTCTGGTCAAATTCTTCCCTGACAACTCGCATCTTGCTTTCCACGATCTGAACTTGCTTCTTGGCTTCCTCCAATTCCGTGGTTCTCAATTCCTGCTCTGTGTTCATCTGATTCCAAGTTTCTTCAGAGAAAAAAATGCCATTTTTCTCTCTCGCTGCTACGAGGTCGGCTTTGAGCCGCTCGATTTCAGAAACATAATCCTTGAGGAGCGAGTTACGTGTTGTCCGTTGATTGAGCTCGGGTCTGTTCCGGATGGATTTCGCCCGAATGGCATAATCAAGAGTCGAAAGAGTCTCTTCCATGTTAGAGCGAGCGGGTGAGATCGTGGCAATGATACATGTTTTGGTTCGGCCACCAAGAGAGTCTTGAAGCAGGCGCGTGAGTTTCGACTCCCTGATGTACGTTAACAACACTACGTCCTTATCGACAGAGTCAAACGTACCGATAAGGTATATGAGACGCTTTATCCACAAGAGCGGTGATGACTCGGCCGAGAGTCAAGAGACTCTGATTGATCATGCCCGCTTCTCTCGCTCGTTTGTTCTCAGCTCCTGACCTTCCAATATTCTCTGACCCCGCCAAGTCAACAAGATTGAGCTTTCCGACTTTCAGAAGATCCTCTCCAACCATTCCAGCCTCTTTCACGTGTACAGTAAGAGAAAAAACGGAATGGGACCGGCTGGAGTGGTCATTGAACTTCGTTGCCGCAATTTGCCTTCGTAAGCTTCCTTTGGTCAACAAAGCCAGCGCTGCCTGGGAGTCCTTGACAACGACTTCCTCCAGACCCTGAATCGTGACACCGCGTTTGCTTGAATCGTCGAATATTTTCAGATTGTTATCTGCGGGTTTGCTGGGATCCTTGCTTGCCATTCCCATAGGCTGTGTCGATCCCAGGGGTGCAGAAAGATCATTTGCCAAGAGGTCTCGCAGTTCTTCGTTATAAAGCTCGATGTAGGAAACCTTGACACTATAGTCCGAGTTGGATTGTTCAAGGTGGTGAAAAAGTCGAAAAAGAACGCGGGGAACCATGCCGGCGTTGGCAGATGGATTACCCATCGGTGTTGGGTTCAAATCACCCTGCATTGTGTAACTGAAATGAAATACATAACTGTCATGAATCTTTACGAGCTGCTCACGTACGTTTTTCCTGTACCAGTCTGACCGTAGGCAAACAGTGTACAGTTATATCCCATGAGAACCTCGTCGAGCATAGGGGCAACGACTTCGTGATAGATCATGGCCTGGTCCGCTTCGGGCCCAAAGACGAGGTCGAAAGGGTACGTTCGGAGAGGTGGCAGCGTGACAACACCCATGCTCGATACAGGAGTGGATACCTCGATCGTGATGTCCTTGCTTTTGGCCCCCTTTGAGGTGACAATGCTTGGAGAGTTATCTTGTATCTCGCGCTCGGAGCGCTGTCGACAGCGGATAACAACTTGTATATTCTTCTCTGCATCGTCCAGAGCAGACGCGTGGTTTGCAACAAGTGTCGAAATTGTAGGAGCTGGATCCCTTGGTAGGGAAACATCGTGGAGACGCGTATTTGAGGCAGATCTGCACATGGCCGACCGGGATCTTGGAAGAGTGGGTATAGCAGCAGAGTTGGTGTTGTTGTTGACCCGTGCACGGGAAGAAGCTGGACGCCGTGTGGCCATGGCAGGTGGATGGGCAAGCAGGCCGGGAGCGACGACAGAGCGACGAGAAGGGTTGGTGTCCAGGACGAGGACTAAGTTGCCAGTGCCAGTGAGTATGTCATCAACATGAACGCGTCCGAGTCACGTGGAACCTGAAATCGGAGTCCACCATGGGCAAACGCAAAAAGTCATCCAGGAAACCGGCACCAGCGAGACAAAAAGTGCCATTGGGTACCGTTGTTGCATCCCTTCGCTCAACTATGGCTCAATGTGTATAGATACCACATTCACTTGTTTGTTCTGTCACCACGACAAGTCCGTCACCGTCCGGCTTGACAGAAAAGAAGGCGTCGCGCAGCTCGTGTGTCGAGTCTGCGATCAGCGTTATCAGAGCAAAGTGAACCGTGAGTTTTACAAGCCCCCTCCGATTCATTGTTATCTCAGAATTATTGTCAGACCTCACAGAAGCCGTTGACATCTATTCCGAATGGATCGACGCAGCAGACGCCGCTCAGAGAGAGGAGCATGTACCGCGTCGTCAAGCTGCATCTACCAGCAGCAGACCAGCCCCAGCCCCAGCCTCAGCCGATAGTGATGAAGATGAAGAGTAGTTGCGGGTGCTGAGGCATGCAGTTTTCCTTTTTATCTCAACACTAGAAACCCATAGTTTGGACTTGGCATCACAATGGCAATGTACAGTACGATAATGGCATCGAGTATTCTCAGATGCTCGTAGAGTCGTAGGCGAACATTCTGTAATCTGGCATTATGTATATTGTGTAACTTAACAACCGCAAACATCTCGTGAAAACACAAGTAGCGTGTTCATCCCAACGATTCTCACTCGTCAAGTTCCTTTCGTAGTAGGACGCCGCTATGGCAAGTTCAACCAACATCAAGGTCGTCTGTCGGTGCGCGTCTCCTAGCGTCAAGTCCCCCGACATGTACTTATTCCATGACACTCTAGATTCCGACCGACGAACGCGATTGAAGCCCGCGAGGGCGGTGAAATCTGTGTGAGCTTTGATGATAACCTTCAGACAGTTCAGTTGCGTTCTGCTGCTGTCGGATCAGGCCCCGAGAAGGATGGATTCACGTTCGATCGAGTCTTCCCAATCGGCACGAAGCAACACGAAGTGTTCGACTATGGCGTCAAAGAGTGAGGGGTCGACATCCACTCGTGCAACCGTAACATGCTGAATGTGATGTATTCAATTCCAGTATTGTCAAAGGTTACACTTGGCCTGGTTGCACTCTCTTCCATCAGTCTTATTGTTCTGCCACCTACCAGATGTTCTTGACGGGTATAATGGCACGGTTTTTGCCTATGGTCAGACGGGAAGTGGGAAGACGTTCACGATGATGGTATAGTATTGCTTTGTCCTTTTCTTTCATCGCTCAAGTTGTTTCGAGGGGGCGGACATCGACTCTGATGAGCTGAAAGGCATCATACCTCGTATCACGGAGCAGATCTTCCAATCAATCGTTGAAAGCGACGCACACCTGGAGTACCTTGTCAAAGTGTCATATATGGAAATTTATTTGGAACGGATCAGAGATTTACTCGCTCGTAGGTTCACCCACTGCCTATGTGATAGCGATACTGATTTTTCTTCGCATGGTTACTAGCCCAAAATGACAATTTGCAAGTCCACGAAGAGAAATCCAAAGGTGTTTATGTGAAAAATCTCTCAGATTATTATGTCAGTAGTGCTCGAGAGGTCTACGAGATCATGCGCACTGGAGGTGCAGCCAGAGTAATTTCGTCAACAAGTACGACATCTATACTGCTCATATTCAATTACAGCGTATTGAGTAGTCTTACAGACATGAACGCGGAGTCGTCTCGGTCGCATTCAATTTTTTTGATTACCATCCAACAAAGGAATACCGAAACAGGCGCGCTCAAGACGGGTAATCTCTACCTTGTCGATCTTGCTGGCTCGGAAAAAGTTGGCAAGACTGGAGCATCCGGTCAAACGCTCGAAGAGGCCAAGAAAATCAACAAATCACTCTCTGCACTTGGAATGGTCATTAATGCCTTGACGGACAGCAAGGTAGATTTCCTCGTTCCACCTTGCTTTATGTCTTCTTTTTTTTTTGAAGTGCCCCCTAATCTCGTACTTCCCCAGGCAAAACACATTCCCTATCGCGATTCCAAACTCACGCGCATTCTGCAAGAGTCTTTGGGTGGCAATTCTCGGACGACTCTCATTATTAATTGTTCGCCGTCGTCGTACAACGAAGCAGAAACTCTCTCCACATTGCGATTTGGTATCCGTGCGAAGTCCATTAAAAACACAGCACGTGTGAACGCCGAGTTGTCGCCCCTAGAGCTCAAAGGTCTGCTACAAAAGGCAAATGTTGCCAACACAAGTTACCAGAAATATATCGGTGCTCTAGAGGCCGAATTGGCGATTTGGCGCGCTGGTGGTCATGTCGAGCGGGCAGAATGGACTACGCCAACGAAAGCGGTCGCAGTCCCCTCAACCGCTCCGTCTAGAAAGCCACCAACATCTACCCCACCTCTTTCCAACTCACGTAGTATGACTCCTGTCATCCCAGCGATTGAGGGTCTTAGAAGTGACCTGGAAAGTCGTCCCCAGACTCCGACGGTGGTCGGGCTTGATAAAGACGAGAGAGACGATTTTTTGAAGCGGGAGAACGAGCTTAGTGATTCGCTTGCCGAAAGGGAATCAGCGCTTGCCGCTGCCGACAAACTCGTCAAGGAATTGAAGGAGGAACTGACTTTCTTAAAAGAGCAAGAGGCCTCAGTCAACAAGGTGAGCACATTCCTCTCTTCCCTCCGTCAGTATGGTCTCCTCATCTTGAATCCACTTCCTCGTAGGAGAATAAGGCGATGTCGAGCGAGCTCAATGAGCTGAGATTGCAATTAGAGAGGCTAGATTATGACAACAAGGAAGGCAATATCACCATTGATATCCTCAAAGAACAAAACCAAGATGCAAAGAACGAATTAGAGGAACTTAAAAAACAGATGTCCGATCTGAAGACTGCTCAAAAGGACGCCATCGTCGCTGGCGATAAGGAGAAACGCAAACAAGAAAAGATGGCGATGATGATGGCAAAGTTCGACACAGTCCGTTTATTTCACATTAGCATGACTCGAAAGCTAATCGGTCCCTTGCGCTCATTCAATAGCAAGGTGCATTTTCCGAAAAGGACGAACAGCTACGGCAACTTTTGGTGAAATTAGATAGCATAGACGCAGCAGGATCTCTGACCGCGGAAGACTTGACGTCAATCAGGAGGCAATTTTCTGAGGGCCAAAGCTTAGTACGAGAGACTGTCGATAGACTCAGGCAGAGTCAGGAAGAGAACGAAATGGTAATGCGACGGCGTGACGAGCTAGAAGCTCGAGTAGCTGCACTGGAGGCCGAGTACGAAGAGCTTTTGGGTCAGTGCATCTTTCAATCACGTATCCGGGGACTGCTGATCTTCGGTTCGGTAATGTCAGAAAAAACGATCCACGACGAAGAAACAAGTGATGTCGATTTGGCAGAGTCCATGGTGGAGCTCAAGGTTTGTCGAGATGCGCCGTTATGTTTTCCGTTACACTAACCTGATCTAGAACAAACTTGACGCACAATACGCCGCCAAACGTGATGCGCATTTGAGCGAGGTCACAGATCTCCGTCAACAACTGGAGTTGAAAGGCAACGAAGTCCGCAGTTTAAATGCCTCGATCGATAGCTTGAAAAGCGTGAACGAGGAGCTCAAGGTATGAGGTTTGAAAACGCACTTTGTCTTACGGGAGATGTCATCGTTACCATCCAGCGTGCCTTCGCTGTCACATCTGCTGGTATCGAGGGTGGAAAGAATTTGGCAGAAAGTGCGCAAGATCTTGAGCGGACGCGAAAGGCTATCAACGTTCAACTTGCGGAGTTTGATGGTGTCAAGAAATCCCTCATGCGCGATTTGCAAAACCGCTGTGAGAAGGTGAGAATGTCCTTTTCTTTCCGACATTGGCATGTTCTCATATCATCCCTTCCTTCAAGGTTGTGGAACTGGAAATCCAACTTGACGAGATCAAGGAGCAATACAACAACGTTATCCGTAACAGTAACAGTAAAGCTCAACAGAAGAAGATGGCCTTCCTCGAACGCAACCTCGAGCAGCTTACCTTAGTGCAGAAGCAGGTAATGTCCGCTTATCCTCCAAATATATATGTGGCGTTGATCTATTTTCGGCAAATAGCTTGTTGACCAGAACTCGACCTTGAAGAAGGAAGCGGGCATTGCTGAGCGCAAGCTGTTGGCACGCAATGAGCGGATACAAAATCTGGAAGCGCTGCTTCAAGATGCTGACCGCCGGTTGTCAATCCAGAACCAGAAATTCGAGGTTCAACTGCAGGCGGTCAAAGAACGATTGGATCAAGCTCGCGGTAAGTTGACGTTCATTTTACAACTTCTATGGACAAACTTACTTGGGGGTATCCTTCCCCAGCGCAAAAAGCAGCGGCAGCTTCACCACTTGCGTTTGGGCGGATTGCGAAGCCCTTGCGTGGCGGCGGAGGAAGTGCAACGCCCGGGTCAATGCCAACGCCCATCACGGGTGGAGGCGGCGCGGCGAACCCTTTGGGGAGATTACAAGCTGAAGAGGCAGGGTGGGTGTTTCCGTTTTGGGTTACTGCTTGGAGTTGACATATTCGGTTCCGTCCTTTTTTCTCTTACAGGTCTTGTGAGTATATTATCATTTGCCATGCATATCCTCAACGTGCTCACTTTGAAGTAGCGAAACGAGCGTCGTGGTTTTTCAACTCTCGATGAGTGGACTAACGATACGGGATACGCGCTGTATATGCATCTACATATAATACTAGTTGGAGCTACGTCTGTAATTTGAATTGGCCGGCTTTACGTCACGGCGGGGACCTGAGAAGCTGGAAAAGGAAAAGGCTTGCAATTTGGAATTGATCATGTTGAAACATAGTTATTGCCTCCGGACTCCCTCCCGCCCATGTATGCCAGGGCTACGGTGTCGCCATAACTCTTTTTGTCTCCCCACACTCCTTTTTACACGCCCAACCCAAACGCGCTAGCGCCGCGCCCTGAAATTTTGATCCAGCCGTCCCTTATTCTTGGTCTCGACGCGTTGCTTATTGTTTCTTTGCCATCCTCTTCATTGCCACCTGCTACTATCCCCCATATTTTTTCCGTGTAAGTTCGCACTCGTCGATGTCGTCCTCAGTGCTCACCTAGGAGCAGCATATAATTCAGTATAATGTCTGGCACCTCTTCGCGGAAGCCTTCTGGTTCCTCGACGAACTCACGGGCCCATTCTCCTCTCAGCTCTTCCAACCATGTACCCTTCTCGTCATCTCTGGTGTGTCTTTGGTTCATGTTAACTTGCAGACGCAGTCACATCGGAATTTGAGTCCCTCGAACATGTATGGGGTGGGAATTGGTAACAGCAATGGCCTCAAAAGCCTGAACTCCGGCTGGCAGGTTCGTATGACATGCGTACGTCGTGGTCTGCTTATGAGCCTCCCCGTTTCAGGTCTGGGGCTCTTCCGCGTCAATCGCAAAGAGGAATGCCTCGGTACACTCCGCACCAAATGGGACCGACTTACCACAACCCGACAATAATTATCGTACTCACTTAGGAGATGGATGGACTCAGTCGCGAAGCTCGAGCGGAGCTTGGGATGAAGAATTACAGCAGAAGGACTTTCCATCCATCGTGAGCCTACTTCCTACCGACGAAAGTCGTCTTATTGTTGTCTAGGACATACCTTCGCTCCCCGCGGTGTCGCACCACACAAGGCCACTGACCGTACATACATCAATGACACAGACTACCTTTTCAGCACCAGGAGGAGTATGTTTTGGCTGGAGTCTCTTCCTTGCATGAATGGCTAGATTGCTGACCTACTGTTCAAGGATGATCGATCCCTTGGGTCCAAAAGCGGGCCATATTCTCCCCATGGATGTGACACCAGTCTCAGCAAAGACGGCCCGCGTTTTCCACTGGCTCCCTCCCCCACACGGGTTTTTCCTATGGCATATTCGGACCAGTCAAGCACAACCCCGAACGGGCCTGTCCACCCACCCAGCGCCACGACAAATAATTTGGCTCCTCTGACCCTTGCTCTGCGTGGTATGGCTGTCGAGGATGGCAATAACACTCACCAAAATCCTCACCATTCTCGGCATCACCGTGGACCCCCCATGCCGCAGGCTCGACCGTATGGTGCCTTCACTCAAGGCGACTATAATGCATACTATCCCCACCCTGGACGTGAGCCATACCTGGATTATCAGTATGGATATCCTCCCTCTGATCCATCCCTGTATGGCTCGCCCGTTGTGACCGCGGCTCCTCTTTATCAAGGTGTGGCTGCACAAATTCCCCATCTTAACGCTGTCCCCGATATGCAACCCCAGCCGGGAATCTTTTACGAATTCAGAGGCGCTCGCCAAAATTCGCAGTTCTACTACCCTTCCCATCAGGCAGCCATGTATCCACATACTCTCTCTCCAATGGTAGCGAGTCGGGTTGCTGGCTCGCTGGCTGATAAGAAACATGAAATGCAGGTGTGTCCTTCTCATTTCCAACATTTGGTAAAAAATTCTTCTTCAAAACTCTACAACAGTTGGCTACGCAAGCTTTAGTTTATGGAACTGTGCGATCGACCCCATCTCCGCATCCGCAGATTTATCCGACACCCCTGGACTTCACCCCACCTCTGCCCATCATGATGTCAGGCCCAGTAGGAGTGTATGGGCTTAACCCACTGCATGTCTATCAGCAGAATATTCGTCCTGCACGTCGGAGTAATGTCATCAATCCAGTCACCACCCTGCGTAGCCGACTCTTGGATGAGTTTCGTGCAAACAAAGCTCGCAAATGGGAATTTAGGGTAAGCACATCGACGAACTATTCCGCATGTCTGATTATGAATCCACCTAGGACATTTTCGGATACATCGTCGAGTTTAGCGGTGACCAACACGGTTCGCGCTTCATACAACAAAAATTAGAAACTGCGACAACCGATGAAAAACAAACTGTATTCGATGAAATTGTTCCTGCCAACACTCTTCAACTAATCCAGGATGTTTTTGGCAATTATGTCAGTCTGCTGGTGGTTATCGACCGTCGTCTGAGAACTCAAATTGTCTGGCGAGGAATAGGTCATCCAGAAGCTATTCGAACATGGAACGCAGGTACAGAAGGCTTGCCTTGCAAATACAATGGAGGGACATGCACTATCTCTTTCGTTACAAATGTATGGTTGCCGCGTGGTACAGAAAGTAGGACTCACTTGGGACATTACTTGTCCAGCATTAACTTTGATTTTTGATAGGCAATCGAGTATATTTTACCAGAGCAACAAAACATTTTTGTCCGGGAACTCGAACCACACGTTCTCAGATGTGTCAAGGACTCGAATGGTAATCATGTACGTCATCTTTTCAATTCACATGTGACCTTTTGATAAGCATTTTGCATTGGTGCTATGAAGGTCATACAAAAGTTGATTGAAAGAGTATCTCCCGACCGTCTCGAATTTGTCCAAATGTTCCGTGGAAACGTTTTTGAACTTGCAACCCACCCATACGGTTGCCGTGTTCTCCAGCGATGTCTCGAACACCTTCCTGAGGACAATATGCGACCTCTGATGGACGAGCTCCACACCTCTGCCATAAATTTGATGCAAGATCAGTTTGGGGTATGTCTTCTGCTGAACCACTTGAATGTTGTATGTGAATCTCCCTCCAGAACTATGTCATTCAGTATGTCCTTGAACATGGAAAACCACAAGACCAGGCTATCGTAATCGCCAAGTTGCGTGGCCAGATGCTACAAATGGCAAGGCACAAATTTGCATCCAATGTTTGTGAAAAGGCTCTCGTCTGCGCCGAGTCAGAGATCCGTCGACTCCTAATCGATGAAATGATGATTTCTGCGGCAGACGGTGTCAGTCCGACCACCGCCATGATGAAGGACCAATATGCGAGTGAGTTGTGGAAGCTTGATGTTTCTATCCTCTGCTATGAACTCTAGCAGATTATGTCCTTCAACGTGCATTAACTGTCGCAGATGTTGATCAAAAGGAAGCACTCGTTAACAGGATCAAGCCTCAGCTCGCAAGCATGCGCAAGTATTCCAGCGCCTATAGCAAACATCTCACCTCGAGTACGTCGTATCGTTTAAGTAAGACCGCCAGACTGACGTATGTCGCAGTCGAACGAGTGATCGATAAACATGCCTTGCAAAAGTTCGATTCCAGCCTACCCCAACTGGCCGTTATCCCGCCTACCAATTGCTGAGCTAACTAAGCACACAACTAAGCACACATTCTTTTCCCATCCATTCGTTAATCAAGATGTGTTGCACCTTCCGATATTACGCCCTCCTTATAGTCCCTGTATCCTTCTCGTCAATACGCTACATCATTCGACATCATACATTCCATCGAACAGTTCTAATTGCAATTGCAACATACTATACCTTCATACTGAATACCTCGTGTTTCTGCTTGTCCATGCTTGTTGCTGCATACTCTTACTCAACCTGCATTTCGCTCTGTTTCCTACATACGGCACTTGGTAATCATGATGAGTGGGAATACTGTATAACCGAATTTAATCAGTACAAGTGACGTGTCGTACGCAAATCTCAACAAACATCCCGAACACAGAACCTTGGTCAAGGGTTGCTCTGGTTTCACATACCATGGCCAGTGTAGAGGCTGCAGCGTCGCTCTTTGGTTCCGAAGAGGCGTCCTCTGACCCATTCGCAGCCCTTGGTACGGACACAGTTTCTCAAGGATCCGTTGATGATCCGTTCTTCGGTGACAGAACGTCCACGAACACAGACTCTCATTTTCCCCTTGACGGAGCGGGCATACACAGGCAGTCGGATTCCGCCGCCAGATACTCCGCGCCTGAGGGCTTAAGCCCAACAGTCTCGCAACAGTCAGCATGGTATGGCACTCAGGCTCAGTCACAGAACGAAGGACGACCGTCCACCGTTAAGGAGGCAGTTTTGACGATAGGTGCGTTTCCGTGGAGTTCATTCATTTGGTTGCTTGATGGATTTTGTCTAGCGGAGCAAAATGCTTACACAGTACAACAGAACTACCCTGACACCAGTCACCGCAAGGTATATGATTCCTATCCACCAGCTACGGTGGTGAATGCACATTTATCTTTTGTCAATACACCAAGCTATCACCCAACGCAATACGACGCTTATGAGACTGCACCTCCATCAAACGGCGATTTTCCGCTTTCTCAGCCTGTGGCGCCCACGACCTCTTCTTATACGCCTTACGCTTATGCTCCGCCAGCACAGCATAGCACAACCTCATATTTTCATACTAATGCGGGATATGGTACACAAAATGCTACTTCTACCCCCTCAATACGGCCGTCCCCGGCAACAATGACGGTTCCGCCCCCTCCATCGACCGTTCCGACAGTCAATCGACCAAAACTCCCCAATGCTTATGATCCACCGTTTCCGACGTCTACCAAGTCAGCCAAACGGGGGGTGCGGAATGCGTCGGGTTCCCATTCATATGGGTATGGACCGCATGAGCCGTCCCCTCCTGCTTCGGGGCTGTTCCCAGTTGGACAGCCGTCTCAGACACCATCACATCCCTCCAGAGCTACGCCTTTAGCACCGCCGACAAACCCACCACCACCCCCTCCGCCACGCAGTGCTATGCGATCGATGCAAGTGCCCATTTCCAATGACGGTCAGGTCAATGGTAATGAGCGCACGTCAGAAGGAAACACTGTCAAACCCTCGGACATTGACTCTACACCAAGCAGTTACAGCGTGAATTCTATTCGGGATCATGGGTTGTACGGTGGTAGCTCATGGAACTCAAAAGGGGCAGAACTTGCAGCGTTTCAAGATGGCGGTCTATCACAATCTATGCCCTCGTCTCAGGGGCATGATCAAGGTTATCCAATGGAACCCAATACTTATACTGAGCCTGCGCAATCTCAGAGCCCCTCCCACCGGCGACAGACAGGTTCGCCGCTCTCCTCGAGGATGCCGCAATCAAGGGGTCCCTCTCCAGCCTACACCCATCATTCCGTTTTGGCCTCTTTTCGTACCACTGCTCCTGCTCAAGATGCTTCGACCCTGTCGCGAGCTCCACAACGGCATTGTAGTCCTTCCTGGGAGGCTCATGAAAACAGCAACAATAGAAGTCAATCCCTGAAGCTTGCCACCGAAACTGAACTGGAGCATCACGAAATGGATGTATACTCTTCTGCTGAAAACCATGCTACAGGAGGAACAACATCCATATCACAGACAGGCATTCTCGACCAGCGTACTTCATCCCCTGTACTGGCATGCCTTATAGGAAAGCCCAGTTCACCGGACGCAACAGTAACGCCGTACATTTCTATGGATGAGGAGCCTGCTGCACCTGCAAATACTTGGCATGGTCGACAGCATATGGCGAACCCGTATGAGCCTAAGGCCTATGCCAATGGCTTTCAAGAGGAACGAACTGCGTCTGCTGATTCAGTTGTTGAGCAGTATGAAGCAAAGCCACCCCTGCCAGTCATTTCTCATCCTCCTCTGAAGTTAGATCGCAATCGATCGATCTCGAATGGCTCCATATGGTCATCCACCGGTCAGGATGGTCCTTTGGGGTCCTTCCACCCAACGAAGCGCACGCGCCATGAATCTGACTATACGCCGAGCTACAGTATGGCTAATGGCCTTGAATTCAGCCACCATCCGCCAAATGAACACTCCCAAGACGTCTTGTTAAAACCATTTCACGCGTCATATGCGCCTTCTCCATCGCTCTTGGGGGCGAATGATCCCCTGGGACGCACGGCTGTACGCGTACCAATCTTCAGTTTCGGTTTCGGGGGTAAAGTTGCAACGTGTTTTCATGGAGCGGATTTGCTGAGTACTGGGTTCGATGTCGCATTGTCCTCTCGCAACTCCACTGGTATTCGCGTTCGTATGCTCAAGCACGTTATACCACAGTCGGCGCTTGATTGTTCGGCTGCTTCGTTTTCGGGACCACTATTTGCTGATCCGGGAACGACGAGTCTTGTTCGCACAGGCCCTACTTCGCAGACGAAGATAAAGAAGGCACAAGTCATGAATTATTTGTGTGAACGAACAGAAGAACTAGGTCTGGGTCTTCGTTACCTCGCGCCGGAAAGCCTTGAAAGTCGCCGAGCAGAAGGTAAAATCATTTTATTGAAAATCCTGCGGTTGATGGTGGAGTATGATGGGCGCCTCACTGGGAGGTATGCATATTTTCCTCGTCTGGCATCCCTTCTGATCAACATCGATGTCCAGCACCGAAGTTGAGGCGGCTGTCCGTATTGCACTTGTGCCTCGGTTGGAAGGGACTTCAACTCATGAGGAAAACACGACATCTGGCTTTGCTGCTCCCCTCAATTCGGCATTATACCTTCCATCTACTCAGTCCGATGAGGGGATAATCTCGACGATCAGCCTTCGTACCGCACATCTAGATAAGATACAAGACCTCCTGCTTCGGGGTGAACGCAAGCAAGCCTACCACTATGCTCTCGATGAAAAATTGTGGGCGCATGCCATGGTGATATCAAGCAGCATCGATAAAGAAGCATGGAAAGAAGTCGTCAACGAGTTTCTAAAGAATGAACTTGGGGTGCAGGATAATACTTATTCACGTTCTAACCAGTCTACACCTTTCATGAATAGGCGAGAGGGTTTGCGAGTTGCGTACAGCTTGTTTTCCGGTCAAGGGGCTGCCGCCGGTAGGAACCACTTACCTTGGCAATCATTGTTATTTATCGTGTTTCAGTCCAGGAATTAGTGCCCCAGAACTTGCTTTTGAGGGCCACGCGTGTGCAGCCTCCTCAAGTTCCGCCTCATTTGACTCCCAACACGCCGAATTTCGCCACAACAGCGCATGGCCCTTTATATGTTCCTGTCGAAGCAATAAAACAATGGCCAGAGACAGTTGCTATGATGCTGTCTTGTCATCTCTCGCAAGAGACGTCCGCTGCATTGACAAGCGTCGGCGACCAATTAGTAGCAAATCAGCTTATTGAAGCAGGGCACGTTTGGTGGGTGTTGTTTTTCTCCTCAGTCTAGCTTCTTTCGGTGCAGAACCTTTTCCACAAGCTATCTCTTAGCTCCCCAAACCTCGCCAATAGGAGGCGTTGGACATCCCACTGCTCGAATGGTGCTTGTTGGATCTCGAAGTCCACAAAGTTGGCCAAGCTTCTGCAAAGATCCGGATCCCCTCGTTTTCTCAGAAATCCTTGAGTTTGCCTTGTCTCTCACACCTCCGTCGAGGGGGCAGGAACCGTTTTCTGGTATGACTCATCTTCAAGCATACCGATTCATCCGGGCGATGTCGTTGGCGGAAATCGGTGATATTCGGCAGGCAAATAGGTTCGTTCATTGCATTGCATGTTCATCACCTTCTTTTCCAGACGTTGACTACAATGACTCTTAGGTATTGTGACGCGATAACCGCGACCATCAATCGCAGTTCTCCTTATTCAACGCCAGCACTAGTAGAGCAGCTGCAAGGCCTCTCTGATCGGATTGCTGGTGTCACACAAGCTGATAAATCATTCTGGACTGGAACGAAGATCGGCAAGCCTAGCCTTGATACAATCGGTGGATGGCTTGAGGGACGATTCACTAAGCTTGTCACGGGCGATTCCGAGACGGAAAAATCGGAAGAGATCGCAATTCAACCAGACAGCAAAGATTTTTCGGGTCCCTTTTCCCACTACAGTACCATTTCATCAACAACTCCTTCAGCAAGATCATCACCGCAGCCCTCCGTCACGAACTATAATGTTCTCCCTCCTGTGCGTACCGGCTCAGCGATGGCGTATTCTTCAGCTTACCCGGTCCCACAAATCGACCGAGCGTCTTCGGCGATCGATTACACGAGACGCAAGTCATCACCAACGCCCCGCATTGTATCAGCGAACGCGCCTACGGCCAACTTTTTCGACTCGCTGTCTATCACGGAAACTTCCAACAGTCAAAAATCCCAAGATCATCACAAACAGGACAGCGATGATCCCATAACCGCTCGGCCCTCGATAGTGCGGGGTGCTGGTGGTGAGATTGGCCAAGAGGCGACATGGTGGAGTTCAAGTACCTACGGGGAAGGCAATGCTGCGCAAACTCCGATTGCAGCGACATTCTTGCGTGTTGACGAGAACACTGTGGCTGAATCTTCAAATGGCTTCATATCGTTGATGGATAATACTTCTTCTGTAGCTCCGCAAGCTTCTTCTGGAAATAGCTTTGGAGTTTCTCACCCAGATGATGAAGAGGATCTCGGATTCGGTAATAGCAAGCCAAAGCCAAAGACGAGCGAGGAAACAGGAGGCAAAACTCCATCTACAGTAGAGCCCCCGAAAGCCGTTACACCTGCGCAACCTGGTAAGCCGGCTGTGTCTTTTTGTGTACAAATACTCAATGTCGTCCTCAAAGAAACAAAACCCGCTCCTGCAACCAAGGGTTGGCTCAGTCGTTGGTGGAAGAGTGATGGGCCTGGACCGATCAAAGCTAATTTAGGCAACGACTCGGACTTCCACTTTGATAAAGACCTTGGGCGCTGGGTCAATAGGAAGGTATGTAGGTGTTTGCCACCATATCTCATCTTGAATTCTGACATGTGATAAGGCTGGACCTGAACCACCCAAACCAGCTGCTCCACCTCCTCCGCCTTCAAGGGCTCAAACCGCATCACCGGGTATGACGGGCTCACGACCTCCATGTTCTGAGTCAACAACGCCACCACCTGCTCGCTCAGCATCCGCCATCGACTTGAGTACATCGCCCCCAAGTCGAACTATAATGCGTGTTCGATCCAACTTAGTTCCAACACCAGAGTCCGCGCCTAGTACACCCACTGGGACTAGGCTAGCCGCCCCAGCCCCGCCCCCTGGTCGCCCAAGATCTCAAGCCTCGAAACGGAATGTACGCAACCGTTACGTCAATGTGTTCCAGGAAGGCAGTGGTGCGTAAACAAAGCAGACGGCAATTTGTTAGGCTCGCCAGTTTATTTGCGGTTCACGTAGCAAATGTCTCTTAATCACAGAAAGCAAGTAAATTATTGGAAAGGGAAGGCTAATTCTCTTCTCCATTTTGCGGCCTACTCTACAAGAAAAGTTTGAAAGGATAGCCTGGCTCGGCATAGTGTCTGTGAGATCTTGCCCTGGCATTTGGGGTAATGGCGCACCTCTGTTCTTGATTCTGAACAAGGACACCAAGACAGAGTATACAATCATGAACACTCCTGTCCATAGATAAACTTGTAACCTCTGGCGCTGGGGAGACTTCTGGAATGGAACAAGCATAACAAGCATCAGAACCGCGGATGCTAGAAGGCCATCTACATCAAGGGTGAGGAAGTTACAGGGGAGAATGAACAAAAACAACCAACAGGTGAAAGCCACCACAGATACTTCTTGTCCAAACTGGTTTTGGTAGCCGGAAGCGATCCAGTGACCATCTGGGCCACTGTAAGGAGACCCTCGGATTCTGGTAAACATGTAACCTGAAGTCATGACAAGAGTGACAGTAATGGTGGACATGGCCCATGTCCATCGACTTTGGAAGATGGGTGCAATGAAACGCAAGGCAGATAAGAAGCCAAGGGCAAAGGTCAGGATGGTGATGTAATGGACCCAGTCTATAGGGTCTTTGTAGGGAATTGGGATGGGAGTGTGCTTGGACAGGCTCTCCGCTAGTGGGGCAGGGTCGAATCCACTGCAGGCGGCGTTTTAATAATATATAAAGCATGGTAATGGGGTGCTCTCACTAAGAGAAATCATATTTATATGGGGAAGTCCTTGCCGAGGCCCGAGAGCCTTGCGTGGCGGGATACACAAGGACTACCGGAGCAGATTGCAGAGAAAGCTAAGATGTGGCATGAGGGTGGTGAGGAACGCAAGACAGGAATAGCTTAGAAACCTTCTGAAACACATCCTGGCCGCTGTCGAAATCCAGCGTGGCGAAGAAATGGTTGTCGCGGTGGTCTCTGGCCACTTGTGACCAAGCCTTGGCGACGGCATTGAAGGAGGGATCGAACTCTCTGCAGGTACCTCAATCAATGCACATCATGTACGAGGGTGACACCTACTTGCATGGCAGACACCTGCGTCTGCTGTCTAGCGCGGTGAGGTGGACGGTCGCTGACCAGGTGCGACCGGGGGACGTAAGGACGTCGAATAAGGTAGAGTTAAGCTTGATGACACCATTTCCCGCCTGTGCGAGGTGGACGAGTCGGTCTTGGGAGGCGACAACGAGGGCAAAGGGGGCGGCGAGGAGGGCGAGTAAGGACTTCATCAGCGGTAGAAGGACAGAGTCCTGTGTGACTTTGAGGTAACGTGGTCGTTCCGGGTTTCTTGATGGCGTCCCATGCACTCCTCCTCCGTCTGTTCCTCTCCCCCTCATTCTTCTCCGTCCATGTAGCACTCAAATACCTTCTTGCATACTCGGAGAACATCGGAATCACTTACTACCTCACTGCCCGGCTCAGCCGGCTCGACGTAGCTGATTTGCACGACGTTTGGGGCTTCATATGGTGAACATGCTCTTCATCGCTGTACCAGTCCATTCACCACCCTGCCACCAGTCATCTCCTCGTTACACGTCCTTCCAAATCACGCGCTCTTGAATGTTTTGTCATAGAGCTCGCGCAACGATCGACCCATATTGCCATGATCGTACGCTCGGCCTTCACTGCATGTTTATTTTCTTAATGATCATGAATACAGACCTTATGGTTCATGCAAGCCGCTTTGAAGGACCTTTCGGCCTACGCCCACAATTCCTTAACATTTGTTATCTGCCGACGCGTCTTGCATGCGTGCCATGAAATCATCTTTTGTGACCCATCCGCCCCTCACGCGTCGCCGTATGGTACAATGAATATCCCTCTCAAATCCCGCTTTGCACGACGGAAAGTAAAACACAATGTTGAACCCGCAATGATAGGTATCGGCGTGGTCCTAGCTGGCACCCCAGCTATGCCCCAGATCACTGCAGTCATGGGCCGAGTTGCTATCGAGCAAGGACGTATGGAGGAAGGCTCGCATGACACGAGAACTTTTGCGGCCCAACAGGATGATATAGCACTTGGTAATCAAAGTCACCAGAGCTATATTGAAGAGGACAAAGACGAGGAGGACAGCCCCGATGCAGAGGATGCGTTTACCCCAGTTCCCGCCGCTCGTATGGCTAACATATCGACCGCGATGTTATCCAACCAGCCCAATCGTCGCACGGTAAAAGCTTCTCAGACTGTTCCTGCTTTACCCCTCCATTTACGACCTATACGGCGAACACGCGCCTCTGAAGATCCTTTCGATCAGCTGGATGGGGACATATCCGTGCCATATTCATCATCGCCTTCCGTATGCTCGGCCGGACCAAATGTAAACTCAGCTACCATGAGCCGTGCAGACGCGCTCCTAGCAAATTATGACACCCAATCTCAGATGCAGCTTCTGCGCAGTCATTACTGTCGCTCCGAGGTTCGTGTGTGCTCTTGGGGGGTGTCACAGAAAGCTTATACAGGAATAGGTTAATTTTCTGCTCAGTTTGGAGAATATCTGCAACCGGTTATTGGTCATCCCTCGCCCAGCTCGAGTAAGTGCTCTCAGAGCCGAATTGACTGCGTTGAATCACAAACTCCCAGCGGAGGTAAATGTCACTATGCGTCATTCATCGATTTCTTATTGGCTGTATTCAGGTCTGCATGCCCATGTGGTGCTGCTCATCAGATACACCAATTCATGGTCATACTCAGGCTCATCACCGCATCGTCCGGATACCTCCAGGAGAGAGCGTGGTTTTGAAC
Organism: Entoloma clypeatum; assembly: GCA_963565915.1. Taxonomy (NCBI): domain Eukaryota; kingdom Fungi; phylum Basidiomycota; class Agaricomycetes; order Agaricales; family Entolomataceae; genus Entoloma; species Entoloma clypeatum. The sequence continues at coordinate 3,463,187 of OY751487.1, read as the reverse complement.
TCGGCAGAACGTGCCCCTTATCTTCTACTCGTCGAGGTCCTCGACGAAGATCTTGACTTTCAACCAACTAAGAGGAGCAATAGAGAATTGTTGAAAAAAATTGTCGCCAAGGAGGATGAAAGAAAGGGAACTTCATCTGATCTAATCTCTTTCACCAATTCTTTCAGTTCACAATATCAAGGCAAACAAGTCTCCGTCCTCGAGTCTGAGGCATTACCAGAACTGATTTCATCGAAGCCTTCGATTCCTCCCATATATTTCCAATCTACCACAAGACCCAACGACGAAGAAGAGATAGATCTCGTGGAACAGCTATACGGTTCAGACTCTTCCCTTCTTTCGCGAAATGTTGATTTGTCTGAGTCAATCGTCTTGCCACCTCAGCCCAAGAACAAGGAACTCGACATGGCGGCGTGGTCACGGTCGTCGATACCTTCAACCCCAGCCATAGAAAATGTCCCAGTGTCCGCAGCACTCCCACTTACGCCTTCAGAGTCTGTTATGCCACCTCTCACAGCCTCAACAGTGGATGGGTGCTGCACCACGAATCTGAACGAGAGCTCCCCGCTGCTTTCACTGGACGATTATTCCGAACGAATGCGCACCGCCGCAATCATGCTTGCTCAACTTAATGCGAACTTGCGCGAACTCGTCAGTTCGGCCCCTCAACCGAACCCTCATATACAACAGCAGGCAAACTTGACAAGTTGGTTCCCAGGCTCAAGGTGGACCGGTGACTCTGATAACCCAGTTGCGAACGCTCCCATACATCCCCTACCCGATTATTCGATGCATCGCATGAAACTGCAGCAATCGGAAGCCTTTGCGATCCGTGATCGAATCATGCAGGAGATGATTGCTCTTGAGGAACAACGAATGCAACGTATGCGAGAAAACCATGAAGGCGATGATGACGTACGAGTCGACATCGGTAACAACGCCAGATCAGCTGAAGATGAAGGCATCATCAGACGGGAACTTAATAAGGCTGATCCCTCCGCTGTCGTCTTTAGTGAATCCTGGGTCGCTAAAAAGGTACCCTCGGTTCCTGAGAAGTAACAAGTCAATCTGATTTAGTGGGCAGAGTCGAATCCGGCACAATTCGCCCTATGGACATTTAGGTATACGTCTCTTACTGGAACTCACCTCGTTCTCAAATTTGCCTCAGCAAACTGGGATTGTGTTTCGATCATCGTCAAAACAGGCGGCGACTTGCGACAAGAGCAACTCGCTGTTCAATTGATTCGCGAGTTTCAACGAATATGGGAGGAAGAAAAATGCGCCTGTTGGGTCCGCTAGTACGTCACTCGATTTTTTAGAGATGACCGGCCGTACAATACTTGACAATTTACAGCTTTCGCATCTTGATTACTGGGGGGACATCTGGTTTAGTCGAGACCATCACGGACGCTGTGTCAATTCATTCCATCAAGAAGGCTGAATATGCCAGAAGAATTGCGGAAGGCCGATTTGGCCATGTTACGCTCCTTGATCATTTCAAATCAGTATGCACTACATTACACCTGTTCATCGCCTGTCCTGAAGTCACTCGCAGAGCTATGGAGACCCATCGTCCGCTAAATTTGCAAGGGCCCAGCGAAACTTTGCTAGATCATTAGCAGGTATGACTTTACAGTCTGAACTCGCTCCTAAAGTGGCCTACCAATCCAACAGGATATTCACTGGTTACATATCTTCTGCAAATCAAGGATCGCCACAACGGGAACATCCTGCTGGATCGTGATGGCCACCTAATACATATTGATTTCGGATTTATTCTGAGCAATACACCAGGAAATATCGGTTTTGAGGGGGCGCCGTTCAAATTACCTGCGGAATATATTGATGTGCTGGGCGGTGTAGACGGGGAACCCTTCTTGGAATTTAGGCGTCTTTTCAGAGAAGGGTTTGAGGCTGCACGCAAGCATTGCGATAGGGTTATTAGTAAGCACCGTTTCATCCCTTTGCATCCCCGAGAATGATGTCTTCCTAGCCCTCGTGGAGTTAATGCAGAAAGGTACTCCCGTCGCGCCTCCTGTTCGCGATGTGTAAGCTAATTATTCTGGTTTCTCGTTAGATTCCAGTTTGCCCTGCTTTGCTGCGTTTGGGGAACAGACTTCACTCCAAATCAGAGAACGATTCCAACCTCTTTTAACACATTCTCTAGTTGGTGGCTATGTCGATAGGTTGATCGACAGTTCACTTGGATCACATTGGACACGTTTATATGATACAGTAAGTCTTTGTTCAGAACCGTCTCACTAAATCTAACTATCTCCAGTACCAGTATTATTCGCAATCAATCCTATAATCCCATTGCTTACAATACCCGTCAAGGTTGAATACAACCATCATTACTCGTAGGCTCTGTCTCAAGAACACACAGGATTCAAATCAAGCAACCAGAAAGTGACATATGCTCGAGTACTTGTAGTCTACTGAAAAAGCGCGTCATATCTTTTCAAGCATGAATACCATTCATAGTCTGAAAATCAGTGAGCAAAAAAACAGTCATAAATCGATACAAAGCCATTACCGAAGTTCTGCGTTTCATCACACCAACATTTCCCCTTCGCATGGGCAGGACCTTGGGGACAGTGTTGAAACGGTTCGTGCCGATATCCTGTATCAGACTGATGAGCCTCAATTACTAACAACCAAAGAAGCCATGTATCACCGATGTCGTTGAAGAAATGCTAGGAGGAAGATACGTTAGTAGATACTCGCAAGATATTCATGCTAGGACGAACGATTTGATCTTTTTTGGCGAAAAGCGCTGCACCGATGCTGTGGACTGGAGCATCTCCCCATCGCTATGTAATTAATAAAGTGAGAAACAATACATCGGAGACGAGGAAAGTAGGAACCTCGTAGTAGAAACCGCCTTTCCGGTCAAGAAAATCGAAGAATTTCTGATATGCCTCAGCACGCCAGAAGTCCAAATCAGCGATTTCAAAATTGCTCCAAACTGGGCGCAGGGAAAGGGTCAACCCATGACAGAACAGGATACAAATATGCCCCACAATGACACAGATTGTATGTTTCACCGCCATCATCTGAGAGGAATGACATGGCATTGTCGGGTGAGACCAACTCCGGATGGGTCTTGGTAAACTCTGAAACAAAATGAATTTTGAGTATGAGAATGCCTACAAAAACGCAACCGATATCAAGTCACCTTTCGCGGTTTTCCACAGGGTTGGGATGGTGGCTTCGTATTCATACAGAGATACCGTAAAACCTGAGGAGAGTTGCAACCACATAAGACTGAGAAAAAGAAGGCGCCTGACCATAAACTTTTTTCTTATCTTGCATAAGAAGAAATGGATCATAATCAAGGTCACAGAAAAACTTGACACCGGGTCTGGAGAGATCAAAAAAACAAATGTATCGGAATGACGAGCCGAGAAGGGTCAACGTGCAACTTACTCAACCCTGCGTAATAATCAAAATCAATCGAAGTTTAGCGAAGGTAGAAAACCGTCGTACCTCCAATAGTATTTGTACGGTCTCATCAGTTCATGCCTCCAGAAGAACTAAAGGAGTGTGATACACCCCCCCCCCCAGAAACTCAGTAAAATTCACTCACGCCCGAGTTGAAACGACACATGTTTCGATATCTTGATGTAGAGATAAATAGCATAACGGATGCGGGTGTGAAGTGGCTTACGGAAGGCTTCCTGGGGTAAGACTCGTTCAGACGACGAGAATGAGCAACGATGGCACTCACCACCATATATAACCTTGTTGTTTGCCATGGTTTGACGAGCCTCAGAGGCCTTGGTTTCGTTGATCCAAGATGGTTGATTCCAATCATCGGAGGGTATAAGACCAAATTGTACTGATGCATCAGTGAGTTCCGCCACTCGTCTAAAATCCGGAACTCGTCAGGTGATGGAAGTTGTAAGGAAAAAAAGACCGACTTCTTGAAATTGTCGTCGAAAGGGGCATCATTAAGGAAGACATATGGATATTGAAACTTCTTATTGAACCGGTCTTCCATTTGCTTCATGCTGCTGACAACACCCTCCAAGTCAGTGTTTCGAGCTAAATATATGGTCAGACCCTTCAACCTCACGGGAACGATTTAGCAGGGTACCCAATAGGACGAATGCAGCATTTGCCTTCCGAGTGGGAGGCGATGTTATGTTGCCCTTGTAATAATACTCCTCCGGAACAGGTTCCTTGTACGGCGGTTCGTTTTTGTGTCCAGATAATTGTTCTTTTATATGTGAGATGGATGTGACTCGTCCATATCCTTCATGAGAGAAGCTGAGGATATAGTGGAAGCTGATCTGGATGGCATGGACTAAGAGAATGCCAATAGTAGAGGTAAATGGAAACAAACGATCATGGCCAGCGCAACCAGCGCATAGCGCATTTGTTTGATCATCGTAGATGGACGTTGTGTTCACCAAGTTATTTGTACATACTCATTTTGAACATTTCATTGAGGTGTTCAACTCACGTGACTCACAGCAGGAGACTCGAGCGACGAATATAGTTGACGTTTGAATTCAAAGTATACTTATATGTGGTACTTAAATTGTACGCGATCTGTTCTAGTTTCCTCTTACGGCGTAAAGAGGTTTTCGTACCTGCGCAGACAAGAATTCGGCGCATAGTCTACAAGTAGAACTTGTCAGACGATCGCGCTCAGACATAAAACGTTACTCACCAAAGCTATCTTTTGGGTCACACCCACACCGCCCCCGTCTCCACTCATCGCCTGATGGACAGTGCTGGAACGGGGAATGTCTATACCCAATATCGCGGAAAAAATGTATCTGGTCTTTGCGAGCGAAAAGCGACACTGCGATACTATGAACAGGGGCATCTCCCCAACGCTGCGATCACATGTCAATCCGCTATGTCCCCACAACAATTGCATGAACAAACCAACCTCATAATAAAACCCCCCTTTCGCCTCCAGATAACCAAAAAAAGCTTGATAGGCTTCGCTTCGCCAAAAGTCCATGTCAGCGATTTCAAAATTGCTCCAGTCTGTGTGCATGATGAATGGTGGTATATCGCAGAAATATATTCCAACGCACAGTGGCAGAGGTTGTATTTTTGGCCACCATCGTCAGACAAAAATCCCATGGAACTGTTAGGTTGCATGTATTGAGGATTTTCTTCGATGAAATCTACAACTCAGGGATCAACATTCTTCCAGACAGAAAAAGAATAGAATCCGACTTTTGACAGTGGACCATAAGGTTGGTATTGTAGCCTCCCATTCTACTAGAGAAATAGTGAAACCTGTGGTTGAGTCAACGACGGTGATTCACTCCGGGTGGGGAGGAAGGACATCGGACCGTAAACCTTGTCGTTGTCCGCCAAGTAAAGAAAAGGATCGTAGGATAGATCACAAAAGAACTTGACATCTGGTCTGTCGACAAATGTAGGTTTGTTGGATTGCGATCAACGACCAATAGAACCCGAATGGCACTGACTCGACTCTACGAATGCACTGTCACTCTATTTCCCCAAGCTGATGATTGGGGACTGACCTCCAGTAAAACCTGTATGGCTTCAATAATTCATGTTGGAAAAAAAACTTGGCTCATTGTGAGTTTGTCCTACCATAAAGAGGGAAGACTCACTCCAGAATTGAAGCGACACATATTCCTGTATCTATATCGGGAGTGAGAGTTGAACGACCGTTGCATTGATGAGTGAGACTGGACTCGCACGGGACGCTTCCTGAGGTGCGGTGCAAGCCGACTTCAGGGTCAATGAAAAAGAACAGATGCAGTACGTACCTCCATATATGGTATTCTGATATACCATTTTCATTCGTCCCTGCCTGGCCTTATTTTCATCGATCCAGTCCGGCTGATACCAGTGTTCTGCAGGGATTTGGCCAAATGTTAGAGGTGCGTCAGTGAGCACACTGACTCGACTAAAGCCTCTGTCAGCAATCAGAGACTTTCCAAGATGGAGGAGGCTCTGGTACTTTTTGAACTCCTCCGTAAAGGGCTCTTCATTCAGTAGCACCCATGGGTAGTTGTGGTCCTTATTAAAACGATCCTCCATCTGTTGGATGCTTGATGCGACGCCGTTCAAGTCACTATTTCGACATAGTAGAACAAAGGTCGCATTCGCTCGACGCTTAAAAGAAAAAGTAATGCCTCTTTGCTTTGTATTCAGGGAGGTCAAGTTGTTGGGAGGACGGCCTGGTATTCCAGTGCCACCTGCATTAAGCTTTGCGGGTTGGAATTGCCCAGTGGGGTGGGATGTGATGTCCGCGTAGTCCTGGAGCACTGAGCGGAGGATGTAGTGTATGCTCAGCTATGAACGATAAATAGTTTGAACGATGATGGAAAGAGGTCCGATCCGACTTACCACGACAGCAAACAGAACAATAATATGATATCGCTGGGGGGTCAACATCAGTTCGGGGACGAGAAAGTGAGCTTAGCATCCGGTATTTTATATCAAACATGTTGGAGCTATGTAACCCGGTCCATACGGAACTGTAAATCCAAAGAAAGGTCACATGACATGGCTTGTAGTTGTACATGTTTGGTTTAACTTTTTCTCCGTCGCGTCACTGAGGTTTGGTTCGGAATTGTCAGTGACATGGCTGCCACTGCACATTCTGGAAAGGTCGTCGTCGTCGACCCCCACACCTCCCATGCCCCCACACCTTCCAGGCCGCCTTTTTTCAATCCCATATCGCCACTTAAAAATGTCTTCGAGCGTATCACCCAGTTCAAAACCGACCTCGGCCTGCCACACCCAGGTACCGTTGAAAACCTGCAGAAGGAAGTCAAAGGTGGACTCCACTTGAGTTTCCCAAGACTTTTGCTGATCCTCCACTTCTCTATAGCAACACATCTAACCAATTACATGTTTGATGGCGCTCGCGCGGACTTGACCAAGAGTCTTTCAGCCAGCCCACTGTTCCAAGTCACGCATTCGTTTGCTCTGGGTTCGCAAACTCTTCCTTCATCATATAACTTTGGGGCAATATTCGCCAATCAGCAGGTGCTCTTAGACATGTCATCGCGGGGTAGCACCTGTCTCAACTGATTTTCCTAGGTGTTCCTTCAGGGAGGAGTTGACCATGACGGCAATGTCAATGCCCGTATGAACCAAGGGTGGACGCCGAACAATGTCACGAAGGTTCAAGCTCAAGTAGGTCTATCTCGCCGTCGTGATATAATGAAAACATAACTCTGTCATTCCAGTTTTCGTCTCAGCCATCCCAAAACATGATTCAGCTAGAGCATGATTATCAAGGCCAGGACTTCAGTCTCAATGCCAAGGTGGTAAACCCTTGGCTGGTAGACTTCACGGGTATCTATATTGGCAGTTATCTACAATCCCTCACCAAAAATCTCGCGCTCGGAGTCGAGACTGTCTGCCAACGGCCCTCGCCTGGCCTTTCGGAAGTTTCAACCTCATACTTGGCTAAAATCACTGGAACAGACAAGAACTGGATTGCAACTGCTCAATTCCAACCAGCTGGCGTCTTGCAGGCGACATACTGGCAGAAACTAAGCGAGAAGGTAGAAGTGGCTGCTGATCTGCAGGTGATTGCGGCGCCAGCCAGGAGAGACGCGATCGCGACACTGGGTGCCAAATATGATCTTCGGCTGTCCACATTCAGAGCACAGGTTGACTCGACAGGAAAAGTCTCAGCATTGCTAGAACAACGGTTTACACCTGCATTTGCATTCTTGGTATCAGGAGAGATTGATCATTTTAAGGTATGAGCGTCATCGTCCTCGCTTTTCTGGTACTGGCTCATGTGAGGGGCAGAATGCTGCAAAGGTTGGGGTTGGGGTAATGATTGAGAGTACTTCCTTAACGCCGGAGGAGATGGGCATTCCCCCTCAGATATAGTTGTATAACTTATAATCTCGCACTGCTTTAATGACGCGGAAATGGATCGCATCCGGGAGCATAGATCCTGTGAGCTGGAAAGAATGAAGGCGTGGATTGATAACAATCCAAGTTCACCCCAACCATGAGCCAACCTCTTCTCGAACTTCGCGACGTTTCCTGCTCGAAGGACAACTCGTCGCTCTTCACGAATGTCAATCTCACGATGAATGAAGGTTCGTCCAGGCGAATCATGATAGCCTGTATTGTTGATTTTCTTGTCGGGCAACAGGCGACATCGTCGTTCTACGCGGAAAGAGTGGTTCAGGCAAAACAACCCTCCTCAAATGCATTGCTCATCTTATCCTCCATGACGGTCAAATTTTTTATCGAGGAAGGTGGGATATTTATGTTGGGCTGTGGCCTCGGGCGTCGTCCATTCTCACAGCTACTGGGCCATAGAACTCCCAAGTCACTCGGTCAGCCCCAACATTCCAGAAATGAGAATATCAAATGGATAAATATCCCCGTCTCCCAAAATCCAAGGTATACCCTTATTTAGGACTCGAGTTCTCTATGTCCCTCAGCGTCCTTCGATGTTGCCTGGATCACCCAAAGACTTTCTTACGACAATAACCTCACTCGAATCTCACAAGGTTGGTAATCAATACTCTGGAAGGAAGGACGCCGATGATTCGCTTCGACGAGCAACGGAAGTATCCAAGGAATGGGATATTGATCCGCAGCTCTGGGAACGGCATTGGTCAAGTCTCAGCGGTGGTGAAGCTCAGAGGCTCGCGTTGGCTATTGCAGTCGGCCTAGATACGGCTGAGGTCATCCTTCTCGACGGTAAGTTTCAAGTTCGTCGAGGTGCTCATATGTAATGATTGCACGGACAGAACCAACCTCAGCGTTGGACCCTGTCTCCTCTGCACTTTTAGAGAAGTTCATGGTCACTGAACTTCACGCGCCGAACAGAACATTAAAGTCAATCCTGTGGATCACGCATTCTGAGGAACAGGGCAGCAGGATTGGAACCAGGTTCATCCAATTGTCCGCTGGTGGGTGTTGTGAAGAAGCAGTGCCGTTAGTGTGAGTAATCCTAGAGAAGTGATACCTTTTTCTCGCACACTGTATTACATATGGACTCCGGACTACATACGCTTCTGGCTTTTTTTCTTATTTGTCGTTCGTTTCTTGAAGGTCAAAAAATGCCCATGCTGAGGGTCGAACTCAGGACCCTTGCATCATTTTTGACACAATGGATCAATTTAACCTCATAAGTACAATGCTCTACCACTGAGCTACACAGGCTGGAAATTCTTGCAGTAGTTCAGCATACAGCTCTCTAAAGTAGGGGACATCTGCCAAAAAAAACAAAAATTTTTTTGAAACGAGAAGGGTGATTTATACGAAGGCATTTCAATGGTGCCAACAACATGCATGTACCAGAGATAAACTTGAGGGGGAGGGAGAGCTGTTGAAACATTGAATATTGAAGGTTTGCCACTAATGTCTGAAACGGCAAAAAAAAAAAAAAAAAAAAAGAGAAATCCAGTTATATTACCATCCAAATTAATAGTAAAAAAAGAAAAAAGAGAAGAGAAAAAAAAAACACGTTACCCAGAAGCCATGTAAGTAAAAAAAAAAAAAAAAAAAGTTATACACAGGGGGACAGTTGAATGCTCCCTACCTTCCTCTTCCTCTAACCACCATCATCATTGTGCATCACGGTGTTTTTACACTGTGATCTTTGGCAATCTTGTTGGTTGTAGTGTATCTTAGCTCAACATGTCTTTTCATAACAAGCCCCCCTCTTCCTCTGCTGGTGGGCGAGTCTCAAACATCAGCAAACCCTGATTGACCCTGGGAGTACTACGGAGCACTCTGTAGTGCTGTAGTGCAGTAGAACAGGGTATTTGAAACAGGGTGCTCTGTAGTGACCCTGGTCACTACAGAGGACCCCAGTAGGCTGGCAGGCCACTCTGTAGCATTCTGTAGTGTCCTGTAGCAGGCAGCCAGTACTATAAACAGATACTCTGGGTCCACAACCATGTTGTCAGAATCACACTGTTCAGATGATGATGTGGCACGAGAATTAAAATTATCATAAAATTCCTATGCTACGAACATGTAAATAAGTCCCTTGGCTCTCTAGGTATTGGTTCACCCCTGCGTTTGTCCCATGCCCCCAGGGTCCCCATCCCTCCTGGGGACTCCCGGTCTCGCCTGTCGTTGGGGGGCATCAGCGGGCTCGCGTGAGTGATGCAGCAGGGTGCTTACCTGGCAAGTACCGTGTATGCACAGCTGTCCTGTCCCGACTCCCGTCCGTCTCGTCCTCGCCTCATGTCATGTGGCCCCCCACTCCTGTCCCCGCCCCTTCCCTTCATGTCCCCCATGTGGTCTAGCCTGTGGCCACAAACGGGTGGAAGGGTGTGGTGAAAGGTGGGGATGGGACCAGGGATGTCGTGTGCCGCCCACCATTCTCGTGGCTTCTGTGCCATTTTTTGAGCGTCTTCCTCTCTTCTCATGTCCCTCACCCATGTGTCGTCCCTCCCATGGTTCTTGCGTTGTGCACCTCCTGCGTTCGTGAGTGGTCAGCTGTGACTTGGGTGGTATGGTGCGTACCTATGGCATCATCCCTCCTGCCGTTCTCATGTGTCCCGCTGCTCACGCATGTTTTGCATGCCTACCGGTTCCCGCTATTCGTGTGCTGCCGTTCTCGCATGTTTCGTGAGCGGTGTGCTATGATGTTGAAGGCGGGGTACTGTTATGCGTAACAAACCGTTCCAAGGTTCGGGCAGAGTATGCAGGAAGATGGAAGGGCGAAGAGCAATGTGATTGCTAAATCTAAGGAATGTAGCTATGGTACATGAGGTTTATATAGTACTGACTATGAGCGGTAGCGAATGAGTCAGTAACTGCGGAAGGCAGTGCGCATGAGTAAGGCGACTGCGGAAGGCTATGCACTAATGAGTAAGCTGACTGCGGAATGAGTCAGACAGCTGCGGAAAGTGAGTCAGCGCGGGAGCGAAGTATACTAAAAGGAAATAAAGTATAATATGATATGTGTAAGCGGGGGCCGATGAGTAAAAGTGAAAAAGTAAGCGTATACGTCCGTAGTCGTTAGTCCGTAACATGTTCCCCTCCTCAAGGTCTGTGTCCTCACAGACTACCTACTCCCATCCATCGTTGCCATTTGGATCGGCCCAGGCAGGGTCAACTCAGTTACCCCAATCCTTTATCAGTTCATCGTTTACCGCCGTGGCAAACTCTAAACCTCGAACGGCGAGGCGAAGGCGTCGATTCTCGACAGCAAGGGTGTTGGTATAGTTTTTGAGGATGAGCTTCTCCTCAGCGGTGGGGGTGGTTGGTAAATCGGAGAGGGTATGAAGGCGGATATGCATCTGCCGGTGGAGGATGTCGGCGACAGAGGTTTCGAGCGCATGGATCTGGTCGCGCATGGAGAGCGCTTCGCCGATGAGGGTGGTGACGGTGGGGTTGATATCGGAAGCATCGGTGGAGGCGGCGGTGATGTTGGACATGGCAGAAATGATGTTTGAAAGGTATAAGAAGAACGGCGTGTTGGGCAAGAAGAGTTGGAGCGGGGAACTCAATGTGACAGAAGTCGATGTGGAAAATGGTTCTCAAAGTTTGTTCTTTTATTGTGGACGCGATGGATTTTGCCGATGAAAATCTCGGATCAAGTCTTGAGCATTCTGAACATTAGTCCGAGGTTCCCACGTGTTCTCTTCTGGGCCATACCCTTCCCATTGGACAAGGTATTGGATCTTTCCACGGAATTTCCGAGAGTCCAGGATCGTGGAGACATGGTATTCTTCTCGTCCTTCGACGATGATTGGATCAGGGGCTGGCTTCTTTTTCTGAATGGCATACTTCGGGGTTTCGTATGGCGATAACAGGGTTTTGTTGAACACAGGGTGGATCATCTTCCAGGTTTTGGGAAGATCAAGACGGTATGCGCTAGCTCCTTTTTTCTCTAGAACTTTGAACGGTCTGTGTCGGAGGGCGTCAAGTTTCTTTGAGGGACGATCAGTCCTGATGTTAGTCCCTTCCAGCCACACCTTGTCTCCGTTGCGGTAATTCCGAGACGGGCTTCGTCGTGTGTCAACTGTCTTCTTCATCTGATCCTGGGCCTGTTTCAGTGCTGCGTTGGCTTCTTCTCGTGCCTGTTTGAGTTTTTTCAAGAAGTTGTTTGCCGCTGGATTGGTGTCTTCCAACACAAGTTCTCCCTTCCAAGGATGCAGACCGTAGTTGAGATAGAATGGTGTGTACTTTGTCGCTTGATGTTCTTTGTCATTGTACTGGAATTCTGCGATTGCGATCCATTCCGCCCAATCATCTTGTAGATGGTTGACAAAGTTTCATAAGAACACCTCGGTTTCCTGATGCGATCGTTCGGCTTGTCCATGCAGTGGACAGGTTTCTCTTGATTCCCAACATGCGGCAAAGTATCTCCATGAACTTCGCGGCAAACTGTGGTCCTCTGTCGCTAATGATCTTCTTAGGGATCCCATGAAGCTTCCATATCTGGTCCCGATAGATCTTGGCTAATCCTTCAGCCGATAGTTCCACGGTTGTCGGGATGAGATGAAGCATCTTTGAATGTCTGTCCGTGATGACCAGAATTGCGTTCTTCCCATCAGATTCTGGTATCGGTCCCACGACGTCAATCCCTATGTCTTCCCATGGTTGACTTGGCGCGGCGTTAGGGTGTAGAGGGGCGTGTCTCCTTTGGCGGCTGATCTTGTTACGTTGACAGGTGTCACAACCTTTCACATACTTCTTTACGTCATGTAGGATGGTGGGCCACCAGTAGGTGCGAGTGAGGAGTTCATGTGTTCGATATTGTCCTGGATGTCCTGCCACTGGTGCGTCGTGCGCTTCAAACATCAGTTCTTGGCGCAATTGTGGGTCTGGTGGAACATAGACTCGTTCTCCTGCATAGGTGATGCCATTTTCCTGCTGGTACCAGTGAGGATTCTTCTTCAGACCCTGGGCTACTTCTGTCTCCATGCGATTTGAGGCCTTGATGCGTGCGATCCATGGGTTTTCGATGGTTGTGATGTTTCTGATTTTGATGGAATCAGATGTTTCACCCCCTTCAAAGAATTGTTCCTCCGTGAACATCTCCATTTGTATCACATCTTCTGATTCCAATCGTTTCAAAAATAGCCCCTCCTTGAGCATTTGGTCACTGTCCTGCGGCTCGAGTTCCGTCTCATACCAGGGTAAACGTGACAGGATGTCTGCTTTCGCGTTTGTCTTCCCAGGTACATGTCGCAATTCGAAGTCATAGTCTTGTAACTTCATCTTCCAGCGCCTCTGTCGTTGGTTTAGGTCCTGAGGACGCCGGAAATACTCCAGGTTTTTGTGATCGGTTAAGATCTCGAAACGTTCCTTGGCTTCAAGTAGATAATGTCGCCAGTCCTTCAGTGCTTCCATGACTGCCAAGAGTTCCTTGTCATATATCTCGTAATTCTGTTCGGCCGCGGACATGGTCCGCGACAAGAACACGATAGGATGCCACTTGTCGTCTTGTTTCTGTGAAAGTACCGCTCCAATCGCATAACCCGATGCATTGGTTTCGACCCTGAACTGTCCGTCCGGTTTGGGCAATGCCAAGACTGGTGCCATCGTGATTGCCCGTATGAGACCTTCAAATGCTTCTTGCGCCGCTGGTCCCCACGTGAATGCTGTATTTCCCGTAAGTGTTGTGAGTGGCTTTGCGATGTTTGAGTATCCTTCAATGAAGCGTCAATAAAAATTGGCAAATCCCAGGAACCTCTGGACTTCCTTTTTTGAAGTGGGTACTCACCAGTTCCGGATTGTGTCCACCTTTTCAGTTTCCATCTCAACACGTCCTTCTCCAACGACATATCTCAATATGGGGCATTTCGTTACTTCCCAAAGACACTTCTTCTCCTTTAGGAACAGGTCATTGTCTGACAGAATCTGCAAGATCTCTTCGGTGTTCCGGGCGAGTTCTTCCTTGGTTTTACCAATAACCACTATGTCATCCATGTAAATCACACAGATGCGCCGACGGATCTGATCCCTGAATAGGCTGGCCATCATCCGAGAGAACGTTCCCGGGGAGTTGCAGAGACCGAAAAACATGACTAATGGTTCGAACAATCCTCGGCTGGTCAGGAAGGTGGCTTTCCATTCGTCACCCTTCTTGATCCGCACATTATTGTATCCCCACATGATGTCCATTTTGTTGAAGTAGACTGCGTCCTTCAATACATCCAAGAGGTCGTTGATGCGTGGGAGTGGGAATTTGTCCTTAACCGTGAATTTATTGACCGTGCGATAATCCTGTACCAATTGTTTGGAACCGTCTTTCTTGTTAATGAAGAAGCAGGGTGATGCATAAGGGGATTTGGATGGTCGGATCTTTCCGGTTGCCAGGCCTTCATCGATGAATTCGTCCAGTTCTTCTTGCTCCTTTTGGGTCATAGGATACGTGTTTCCTCCTAGCTCCTTTGGTGCGTCCGGTGTAAGTTCAATGCCGTGGTCCCATTCTCTTTCCTTTGGGATCTTGTCAAAGTTTTCTTTTTCAAAGAGATGGGCAAAACGTTCAACGTATGAGGGTCGTTTGGTTGTGGGAGGTGGTGTGGGAGTAACTGCTTCCAATATGGGGTCTCCGGGCTCCCATTTCTGATCCGATTTCTTGGGCGCGTCCTTGTCTCGTACTTCCACCATGCGAACCCGATGTTTGCGACCATTAAGGTTAACCCTGAAATCCGAGTGTTTTGTTTGACATGTTGATGGGCACCGGTTGAATGTTACAGCGCCGGTCGTCCAATTGATTGTGGGGTTGTGGTGCACCAACCAGTCATGTCCCAAAAGCATGTCCGTTCTCCCAATGTCCAATATCATTGCTTCCATGGTTTCCTGGTGTGTTCCTAAGTCCAGTTTGACTTCGGCAAGTTTTTCTGCTTTCTGTTGTCGGTTCGGCGATCCATCCGCATTTAGGATTGATATGGGCTTTATTCCACGTGTGGGAAGGTTTTGTTCACGTACTATTCTGGGATGGATACATGTGCGTTCACATCCGCTATCAACCTCAGGTCGAATGGCCTTTGGTCCTCGTCATGTTTTGATCTGAGCTTGCAGCTTGATCTCTCGTCGTTTCGGAGGTTTATCTCCCTTGACAATCTTAGTTGACACAACGGCTCGTTTTGCAGGGATAACATGGGTTGTATTGTCTGTAGCTGCACTGTTGAAGTTCCACCTGGGCGCTAGCCACAGGTGTACTGAGCAACATAGCTATAGTGGAAGTACTCTACGATACCGCTATGGTCACTTACATGGTTTGGAGGGGGTAAGGCTAGTGAGAGCGGTTGAGGCTGGTGAGAGCGATGGAGCTGGTTAAGAGTCAAGAGACAACTTGTTGATATTGACAGTTTCCTGGTCTTATATACCGTACTACTGTTTGTACCAACCAAACAAGTATGTAATGAAGATATGTAAAGGTCACGTGATGTAATCTAATCTAATCTAATCTACGTGATGGGAAAAGTTTCAACACCCCCCCATATTTAGTACATACTTCTAAATACATCTTACTTTTTCCCACATATATATATAGGTACTCTGTTTCGCCTAGTTTTTTATCAATCTGAAGTACGGGATAAACTTGGAAAAGAGGATTTTTCCCAGATTCTTAGTTAAAAGGTCTGCAGGGTTGTTCACTCCTTCAATGAATTCGACCGTAATTATCCCTTTGGAGACTTTTTCTCTGACGAAGTGGAATCGCACGTCAATGTGCTTGGATCGCTTCTCAGTTACAGGGTTGGATGCGATGAAGACGGAGCCGTTGTTATCTCCATAGATCGGTACTGATCCGATCTGCATTCCAAGTTCGGCAAGCATGCTTCTCAGCCATGTTGCTGCGCGACTGCAGTCTGATAACGCCATATACTCTGCTTCTGTGGAAGAGAGGGCGATGGTCTTTTGCGCCGATGATACCCATGTTACTGCTCCAGACGCCAGTGATATGAAGAAGCCAGTGGTAGACCTCCTCATGTTTTCATCTGACGCCCAGTCGACTGATTCAGCATTTTCCCTTTGAGGCACCCCATGCAGCTTTCCTGTGATTTCTCACGTACTAACGTTCTGGGTACTCCTTTGGTACTAGTGGGAATTTTATTGAGCGCCTGGTCATTTGGGTGGCCAAGACGTTTATGCCAGGTTTCGACAGTGATTTCGCTAGAGATCGTGTGGATTTGGTCATAGCATATTTCAGTGTCTAACCAATAAATGGTTTGTCCGAGAATGTGAGGCGAGAACTGTATTTTGTTCTGTCCTTTGGAGATGTTGATTTCTCCACGCATTCCGTCTACTTTGTAACCATGATTGAGGAAGACGCCTAGGGACAATAGGCGTGTGTCCATGTCCGGAATGTAGAATACAGGTCGGAGAAGGTGGGTTTTTATTTCCCCATTTAGGGTATGCTGCACTGGAACGGCCCCAACTCCGAGAATTTCCAGTTTCTTTCCCTTTGCAGCTGTTTGGACAAATCGCTTAGCCTTGAGAGGCCTGTAATACGCGAAGTCTTTGAACTCATGGGTAAAGTGTAATGATGCGCCGGAATCTAAGATCCACTGAGCGCGTTCTCTCTCTTTGCAGTGTGTGCAGGACGCGAAATGTTTGATATATTTTTTGTACAGATCATCACTAAAGAGATCTATACTATCTGCATTGGTACTAGCTAATATATATTCAAACGTCTGTGCGTGATTATTAGCGTTTCCCATTTGGTCAAGTTTGAGAGAAGAATGTGACAAACCGTCAAGTTCGATCAGCCCATCTTCGAATTGTTCCGGCCCCATCCGCTCGCTTTGATGGTCTATGTCCATCATCTTCAGCGATTCTTCTATCAACGGGGCTACGCGACGCTGTTTAGCCGGCCTTTCGTCGATGTCAGGAATGATGGTATCTAGGATACGAAGGTTCGATCCAGAGGGACGAGCACCAATGTTCCGCGCGAGTTTGCGGATGTGATCGTTCTTTTTCCACGCAGACGGCTTGCCCGAAGGAAGCCCGGTGTACTGGGATGGAGGCGGGTTCATTCGCTGAAGGAGCGACTGCATTCTTTGAGAGTCTGGCTGGGCGGTACTCATCGTTTTTCTGCGCCCAGTGACGGTTGTGAAGGATGGCGGCGGAAGAGGAGGGAAGTGGATGGCGGGAGCAACAAACTCAACCGTTTCTTCCACATGGTCGGACGTGTTGTCCGCATTGTTAGCGCTTTTCTTCTGATTGCGCCAACGTCCCTTTCCCTTCTTCTTCTCAGAAGCGGTACTTGGATCGGCCGAGTTAGGCTGCTCGTCAGCATCGTTCTGCGAGGTACTCGGCTTTTGCTGCCTTTCCCATTTGGGGTCCTGCCCCTTTCGCTTTGTCCCGGAAATTTTCCGGGCCTGCTCATTGGACGCACGAGTAGACCCGACCGAATACTTGCGCCTGTACTCCGAGATGATGCTCTCGGCGACGGCTTTGTAGGTGAAATCGTCGGCGTCGTAGACCTGGAAAAGGGCAGTGGAGAGTGACGACCAGGCGTCGGGAATCGCATTGGCCAGGATCATTGCCTGCATCAGATCAGGGACGACAAAGTTCGAATCGGCGAGCCGAGCGAAAAGAGACCCCAGGCATTCGATTTCAGGCACGGGGTCGCGTCCAGACAGCTTGAAGGTGGCGGCGGTCTTGAAGTCGCCGAAGATGACGGCCGGGGATACCTTGGAGTAGTTATCTTTTAGCGTTTTCCACACGTCAAGTGCCGAGGTGCTGTCCTTGATGTGGCGTCTGATCGCCTCAGAGACCTTCAGGTGTATCGCCCCGAGAGCTATGTCGTCGTCCCTGATCCAGGCTTTTTCTTCCTTACGAAAGCCGGGCTGGTCGATCATGGTAGCCAGTACAGGGGGAGCAGCGGCAGTGGCACCAGGGGTGGAGACCGTGGTGGTGAAGTCGGCGATGACAGGGCGGACGATGTCGCCAGAAACCAGGCGCCAGACTCCTTGATGGAGGAGGTAGGACTTCATTTTTTCGGCCCAGCTCTGGTAGTCGATGCCGTCGAAGGGGGTGATGATGTCAAGAGCAGAGCGAGAGGTAGACATTGTAGATGAATCTAAAAAAGGGTTCCCAATCAGTGATGTGTTATGAATATGATTCAAGAAAACAATTAAATGATTCCTTATGACATATTCCCTTTAGGAATAGCGGTCACGGGAAAACCCTTTATTTGTCAGAAACGTATAAGGTGCGATCAACGTTTCCACATGGAGTGTACTAGATCAATCCCCTTAGGGACATCTCATGACAGGTACTTGTCGTAATGACGTTCCCAGGTTCATATGTGAAGAAGTAAGACTCAGAACCTAGATCTTTTGATCGGTTCTTTGCCAACCAGGGTAGAGTGGGCAGGTACTCGCTGTTGCCAGCGTTTCCCAAGTCCCTCTGCTATCCGGGGCCCATAACCTGTTGAAGTTCCACCTGGGCGCTAGCCACAGGTGTACTGAGCAACATAGCTACAGTGGAAGTACTCTACGATACCGCTATGGTCACTTACATGGTTTGGAGGGGGTAAGGCTAGTGAGAGCGGTTGAGGCTGGTGAGAGCGATGGAGCTGGTTAAGAGTCAAGAGACAACTTGTTGATATTGACAGTTTCCTGGTCTTATATACCGTACTACTGTTTGTACCAACCAAACAAGTATGTAATAAAGATATGTAAAGGTCACGTGATGTAATCTAATCTAATCTAATCTACGTGATGGGAAAAGTTTCAACATGCACCAGGCAAGCGAGTTCGTTTAATGGATAAGGGTCGCGACTTAGCGTCGTTTAATCAGACCCTTCGGGAAAATCCTTCTCATCGGTCTCTATGGTGATGGTTTCATCATCATCGGTATCTCCATCAGACACCTTCCTAATCTTTCCAGAGTTCTTCTTCGGCTTGCGGCAGTTGCGCGCGATATGTCCTTCTTGGTCGCAGTTGAAACACTTACGACCATCTTTCTTCTTTGGGGCTTTGCAGTCTTTGGCAAGGTGACCAAAGCGCTGACAGTTGTAGCAACGGGCTACTCCTGCTTTGTCAATCTCCATGGCTTTGCCTTGACCACCATAAGTGGTGCCCGATCCAGTGCGTGTGTCGCCACCCCCTCGGATGACTAATGCATGTCCCTCCATCTGTCGTCCCTTGTTTCGGATCTCCTTTGCGTAATCAGTGTACGTCTTGCCATCACTAGCCACTTGTTCAGAAATTCTGCAGTTGACGTTCTTTTCCAGGATGTATTTCCCAGTTTCTTCGCCAAGGTTTGACAGCTTCAAGAGCTCTTCGAATTCGTCCAAGAATTCGTCGATGGTGCGTTTCTCCTGTTTCAGGACTTCGAGTCTCGCCTTGGCCGCTGCCGACTTGTTGGCAATAGAGAATCACATAGCGATGTCGTCTGAGAACCCTAACCAGGTGATGTTCTCGCCATCGGTGGCAAGGTCGTCTAATTTGTTGCTGGCCCAGTGTTTACCAGACCCTTCCATCATGCGGGATAACACTGCAAGAATTTTCTGATCGTCGGACAGGCCCTTCTGGAACCTGATGTATAATTTGGTGGCTTTCCACCACTCGTCGAAGGTGTGTCTGTCTTTGAACATCCCAGGATCTTTGATGATCTTGGATGTATCCATTGTTTGTACTGTCGGTGCTTCTGCCATGTCTAGAACCTGCGGAGTAGGAGAGGTGTCGGATTGTTGGGATGAAGATGGGGTTCGGGATACAGGTAGGGGTTGAAAATCAGTCCCTGTTCTAGGCGTCTGTTCGGTATCTGACTGCGCGGAGTCAAAAGTAAATTCGTCAGGGGACTCGTCGGCGGAATCGGTGGCAAAACGTTCGGGGTATTTCCTCTGTAGATCTCTAAGGAATCTCTGTTCCTGCGCGTCTGTTGGTCGCGAGAAGGGGTCAAGTCTCTCGTTTCGTGCCCAACAGTTGTACTCGGTCTGTTGCTTGTTGGTGGTGAAGTGGGCGTAGATCTGCTGCTTCGAGTAAGACGTGGTGATGCGGCTCTGGGACGTCTCGATGTGAGCATCCTAATCAATCTTCTGATAACGGTTGTCTGGACACCGATAAACTCTCTGATCTCTGTGATCCGACCTGTCTGAGGTCCTTCTTGAACGCGAAAGCTTTCGAGTTCGTTCTGTCGGGCATTGTAACGCGCGATCTGGTGTTGCCGAGCAAGATGGATGCTCTCTGCTATCTCGCCGTGGGGGCGATGCTCGTCGTTGTCTAGTTCTTCGTCAAGCACCTGCTGTAGGATGTGACGGATCTCCGATTCGATGTACTGCTGGATAAGCGTAAAATCGATACTGTCTCGAGGACTTAGCTCCTCCTGTCGGGCTTCTGGCATGCTGAATGGGTTACTGGTGAAGTCTTCAAAGAAGCGCGACGTCTTGACTCGTCTGGTAGTTGCTTTCTTCGCTCTGGGCGAACCTAACGAGATTTAGCAACTTGTTATGCGTAACAAACCGTTCCAAGGTTCGGGCAGAGTATGCAGGAAGATGGAAGGGCGAAGAGCAATGTGATTGCTAAATCTAAGGAATGTAGCTATGGTACATGAGGTTTATATAGTACTGACTATGAGCGGTAGCGAATGAGTCAGTAACTGCGGAAGGCAGTGCGCATGAGTAAGGCAACTGCGGAAGGCTATGCACTAATGAGTAAGCTGACTGCGGAATGAGTCAGACAGCTGCGGAAAGCGAGTCAGCGCGGGAGCGAAGTATACTAAAAGGAAATAAAGTATAATACGATATGTGTAAGCGGGGGCCGATGAGTAAAAGTGAAAAAGTAAGCGTATACGTCCGTAGTCGTTAGTCCGTAACAGGTACTTACCTATTGTGGGCAGCCCTTGTGTTAACGGCGGGGCAATCGACAGAGGGACGAGGGAGAGACGATGGAGGGAGGCCAGAGGAGTGAATGGGGACTCAAGAAGTCTTGTACCACTTTCAGTGAATATATAAATTCAGCAGGTTCCGGGCCCCATGGTGGAGTAACGGAACTTGCTGAGAGCGGCAACGGCTGAAAATCAAACGATCTCTCTAAGCCCCATCCCATCATCTCTCCCCTCCCCCCATCATCTCTTCCTCTTCCCTCTGTTGATTGCCCCTCCGTTGACACGAGGGCCACACACAATAGGTAAGTACCCTACCTTCAACATCATAGCACACCGCTCACGAAACACATGAGAATGGCAGCATGCGAATAACGGGAACCGGCAGGTATGCACCACTCACAAAACGCAGGAGGCGCACAACACAAGAACCGTGGGAGGGACGACACATGGGTGAGGCATCCATGTCACACCACTCACCTAACACGTGAGAACAGCAGCACACAAATTGTGGGAGGTGGCAGGTGCATGTGAAACACGCGAGAACAAGACACGCGAACGGCAGCAGACATGAGGACACAGAGAGGTGGGAGGCTCACGGCATGAGAAACAGTGGCAGATGCAGGGCCATTGAGAGGTGGGAGGCACCCGATGTGAGAAACAGCAGCAGACAAGGGGACACTGAGAGGCGGGAGGTGCACGACACGAGAAACGGCGCATGACATGAGAAGCAATGCGAGAACGACGGGACACTGACGCCAGTACGACCCGACCATAGTAGTTCGATGTAGTAAATATAAACTTGTTTTTGTTACACATCACAAGCAGTGCATTCAGGAGTTGACATATCACAGCAAACTTCTGTGCTGCAACAGGGCTACTCATTTTCTAGGACACTATAGCAATACAAGCCTACAGTGCTACAACTCACTACATCACAACAGGTTGCTACAGGTCACTACTGTGCTACGTACCATGCTACCAGACTACAGTACTACCATGCTACAGAATGCTACAGGTCACTACAAGTTTGGGTGTGTTTACTACCATTTGCTACTGTCAAAAATTGGGGTTTGCTGATGAAGCCTCCAACCATTGGTAGATCAGTCAGGATCAACACTCAATCTGTTGCAAAACCTCCCCCATCCTCTCATGATCTGCTGGATAGACCAGCAGATCGCTTCCCATCGCCATCCTCTCCTGTATCATCTGGTAAGCAAGGGGGTGGCGGAACAGAAAAGATATACCGGGGGTCGAACTTTTTTTTTCAGGCCAGCTTATGGCCTCTTTTGAGTTGTCTGGCCCCCAGGAGTTCACTCAGAGCTCCCTTTTTTGGGATGAGCTGGCACCTTTGCTGCCAGCTGGCATTTCCTTATATGGAAATGATTTCTGAGCCATTCCATCATGTTGAACATGTTGAAAAGTCTCTCGAAAGACTTGAGGTCCAGTTCTTGTGAACTGGAGACCTCGTCTGTATATTCTGCATGTACTACACTACATGTACCCACATCCAGTAATTATACTGTTGACTTGACTGCCTCGTTGCAGTCAACTTATGTCAAACCGAGAATTCAGTATTGAGATACTATTCACAGAGTTGCGAAGGAGATGCCGTGGCTGGACCACAGGCTAATCATGGATTTTGAGATGGAACTATGGTCCATTGTTCCGACGGTTATCAATAATGACCATCTCAAGTATATGAGCTACGAAGCTCATAGATTCACTCTCGCAAGTGTGAATGAGGTGTATGGTCGTGATACACTATGCAACAATAGAGAGTATATTGACCACTTTAAGTGGTCATTTGTCTGTGAACTCAATATGGAGTTGGACAGGTGCACAAAGCCATATGCACCTATAGAGGCTCATAAACCTCTAGCATATTACAAGGACCTCTATGGAGAAGTGGTCCAACATGTCGAGCATGTCTTTGAGATGAAGAGGAAGGCTGTGAAGTCTTCCGAAATGAATGCAAACATCCTGAAGGCTCATGAAGAACCTTCTAACATCCATGCGGAAAGTTTGCAACATGTTTATTATGTTGCGCGTGAAGAAATGGCTCATCATGAACCATCTGAACCTCTCAACAGTTGGAGAGGTGACTCAGAATATCACTCCGTTCAACAGAACAGAGATATGAAGACAGTTATGTCTTCAAACGGAGAAGCTGCGCAACATCAGGATATTGTTGTGGAAAGAAACCATGAGACTTATGAGCCTCATCAACTTCTGAACCACGGAGATGGTGTTGACCACTCCAAAGTGGATTGTGAAGAAGTGAAGACTATTAAGTCTTCAATTAAAAGTTCAGTAAGTCCGCGACATGTAGTCAATGGACTAGAACGGAAGACTTATAAGTCTTCCAATTCTCTCGTAGAGTCTAGAGAAGGAACGGGAACATTTCCATTAATATGAATCAAGAAACGGAGGTTAAAATAACCTCCTTCAGAGTCAATGAAGAGACTCCGGAAATCATCACCAAATTGAAAACGGCAAAGGAAGACAACAACAGTTGTCTCGAAATATGGAGTAAAGACTCCATAGGTCCCGTTTGCAAAAGAGACAAAGATAGTCTTGATGGAACACAAGTTCCGTCAATGTCAAAAGAAGGTCTGGAAATTCCAAGACCTTTATCAAAGGCAGATCAACAGCCTTTGTGGCGGTCGGAATGGGTTGCTAAATTACCACCAACCCATAGAACGGGACCACCAACAATGGAAACAAGAGTTCCGAGGGTACCTTTACCCTCAACAGAAGAATCGGCACCATATTTGTGGTCCAAAAGACACCGTCAACTGCAAATGCATGGCAAGAGCCCAAAATGGGCTGGAAGTTCTCTGAACTTCCAAAGTTCACAAAAGCCGTGGCGACAAAATTGTTGCCCACATGAAAATCATAGCTGAGAGGGTTCTAATAACCCTCAAGATGAAAAGATCTCATTGCCCAGAAATGATGGGTCAAATAGACCACATTGGACTGCGAGTAACGAACAACAGGTTTGTTATCGATGACAACAAGATCATCAAAATAAATGCAAACATCTGGGTCAACATAACCCAGGCAAGAATGATACTCAACGGTGAAATATTCACCGTCAAAGAGACAATGAGAAAGAGAGACAGAGTACAGAAGACTCTGTCACAGTAGAGAAGAAGAGACGGTGACGAAAACACTGTCATCAACATTGCAAGAGTAGCAAAAGTTGACAACATCTGGGTGTTTGGCTAGCCGAGCTGCATCAAGCCGGGTGATCGGCTCACCAAGCTGAGCCAAGCCATGTCTTCGGCTTGCTGCAGCTCCGGAGCCACTTACAAGCCGGCTCAAGCCGGCTTCGTGATGGTATACATATCAAAGAATATTTATTGGTGCAAAAGAACAAACAAATGATAACAAAATGATTATTAATTGACGGCTGGAATTGAGGGGAGGCTGTTGGGCACTACAGAGGGCCGTTGGGCATGCGGAACGGCGCTTGGTGTCGATGGGAGGCCGTTGGGCACATGGGGCAATGGTTGGGGGTCGAGGGCAGGCCGTTGGGCGTTACAGATGGCCGTTGGGCACGCGGAAGGGTGCTTGATGTCGATGGAAGGGTGTTGGGCATGCGGGACAAGGGTTGGAGTCAAGGGGAGGCTGTTGGGCACGCGGGGCGAGGGTTCAGGTCAATGGTGTTGAACATATCGCCAGATATGTCGCACCATGTGCTTGTCACAGAAAGTGACTATAAAGTCACTATTACCATATATGTGAGTTTATGGTACAACCACGGACGCATGACTTGTTTATGCATTGTTTGTACAATGGTCCGTGCGCATATTGGATTAGTATAAATACCCATGTATTTAGTACGATAAATCCTAACTCTTGAACACCCAGTTCTCTGAGACGTTGTAGCTAGTTAGCTTCTTCATTCCACTAACGTCTCTTAACCAGGTTAGTCTAGCTTCCATATGCCTTCGTACCGCTACGTCTTGAGCGCCCTTTGGGCAGCCTACGTCGGTTACATCATTAGGTTATGGGCCCCGGCCCTAGCGCCGCATGCTCTAAGTATCCTAGCTTTTGCGCTATTATTGGCAGCATCCGCTTTGTATACTAGCCTGGAGACTGGTTTCCTCAGCATCGAATACATCGAGCTCGACGGTTCCCTCGACGGTGAACCTCGCAGCATTCGAGGTATTGAATGTACCTTTCAATGGGCCATTCTTGATCGATTGCTTGAGAGAATTC
Organism: Entoloma clypeatum; assembly: GCA_963565915.1. Lineage (NCBI taxonomy): Eukaryota > Fungi > Basidiomycota > Agaricomycetes > Agaricales > Entolomataceae > Entoloma > Entoloma clypeatum. The sequence goes on along the minus strand of OY751487.1, from coordinate 3,438,227 downwards.
CTATTACAATGATCGTATCACGAGAGCAAGTCCATATGGTGCCAACGGCACAGGGCTCAGTCCCTTCAGGTCTTGATGACAATGGACGCATCGTTGCTCGTTGCGGAGTGTGTCGACAACTCGTTGTTGACAGTCAGCATTGCCCGAGGCATTGCATAGACAACACTACCTTTGACTACTCGTGTACTACGTGTGATGCAGGAGGAGCAAGGACTCGAGCTTTGAACCGCAGATGGCGTAATCGCCGTACTGAGGTACCTGTTGCGGTACCTACCCAAGATGGAGATCCTACGGATCCTCCGCCCGTGTATGTTGATGATGGGACCATCCCTGAAGCACACGGCGCACCTCCTCGAGCGAATGAAGTCATGCTCCCTATTCAGGAAGGATCTTGCACCTGTGGGCAACACAGCACTCAGGGTGCACATGACGATTGGGTAGAACTAGTGATGGCATTTCATATGCTACCACTAGACCAAACAGGGGACGAAGAATGATGACCGACAAGGCAGCTCGTCTATTTATTTTTCTGATGCGCTTTTTCGAAAAAACACATGCTGATTCTATTTATGTTTCGCAGCATCATCATGTCCTCAAACTCCAAACTCGACCTCGCTTCTTCCGTTCCCAAACTCACCACCACCAACTTCTCCGTCTATCAGGAGAAGATGAGCGCCTACCTTAAGGCAGCTAAAGTGTGGAGGATCGTCACCGGCGACAAAAAGTTCCCGGCTGACCCCAAAGAGACAGATTTCCAAGACAAGTTAAACACTTGGCATGAGCAGGACGATCAGGCCCAAGGCCTAATTCAGATGTCCATTTCGGACTCTCTCGTCCACCACATCAAGGGAGCTAAAACCTCCAAGGAGATGTGGGACCTGATCGCCACAAAACTGTCCACGGTTGGTCCGTCCACCGTCTTTGCTGATTTCCAGCAACTCCTCCGCACCTCTCTTTCTCCCGCCGATCCTTTATCTGGCATCGATAAGATGCAGACCCTTTTCCAACGACTCGAGCATAACCATATAGACATCCCCAAGTTCGTCCGGATCATGATGATCCTGAATGGACTGCCTCAGGGCTACGATGGTCTTGTGCACAGCATCCTCTTTGATGCAGTACACTATGTGGCGCCTGGCGGCAATCAGTCCACAGTACTCGAGATCGGGAAAGTAATCGAGCAGGTACGCTCGGAATACTTCCGTAAAAACCCGCACGCTCCACAGTCCCAAGGAGGTGCTCACGCAAATAAGATTTCTGCGGTAAAACGCGCTCGGCCCAACCCCCCGAAGTACCAGCCTCGCACTGGACCCTCTCAGGGATCTTCGGAAGGACCGGCTACTAACCAGCAGCATTCGCATCAGCACTCCAAGCCCTGGAAAGGCAAGGGACGTGGGACTTCCGCTGGGAAGACCAAGGGCAAAGGACCCTGGAAAGGTAAAGAGAAGGCGCACTTTGCTTCCTCTGCCATGGATAGCGCCCCTGATGGGCAGCTTCCAATCCAGACCTTACCCAACACGGTCATTTACGGAAATGGGTCCATCTTCACTCCGCACCCCTCATCATCCACCGATTGGAGGATAAGGAACAACCAATCGCTTGCGATTGGTAATATTCCTGGCCCAGGCCCTTTCACGGACCTGGATGGAGCGCGCACACTGGCTAACAGCATTGGTGTCCCTCCAACAGCGCAGAATCTGACTCGCCTCGTCGATGTCCCCGCACTTCAACGTAATGAAGCTGCGACGTCAAGGCCGCTCTCAGCGCCTCCGACAATGGACCCCCGGAATCACCGCATTCCGGTTTTCGAAGAAACGCCGAGTAGAATCAGCTGGGCCGATGAGATGGATACAGAAGACATAGCCCCCACCATAAGGGGCTATTACGATGAAGGATACGTCAACGACTATATGGAGTATGAAGTTTCCCGTGGTGATGGAAACAACAACGACATGGGGTATGTTTCACATTCAGAAGCACGTACAATGCAGTTAACAAATACTTCACAGGAGCCTCTTTGGAGACGAGTGAATGGACGGCGGTCCAATGTATTTATATCACCTGCTGTACACGCGCTTATAGCGCAAATAAATTCTCATTATGCGAATTGTGCTGAATGTAAGAAACAGAATCAATCCAATTGGATTCTTGATTCAGGTGCATCGTTGCACTTTACCTTTGACATCAATGATTTCATTGAATATACCCCATTAAAAGATCGTCAATCTGTGCAAATTGCACAGAAAGGTCACACTATTCAGATCCTTGGACAAGGAACGGTGTTGATTAATCACACCATCAAGAAAAACGGGCGAGAACAAAATAAAATAACTCGTCTATCACCCGTTTATTACATACCAGATTTAGACGTTCGTCTTTTATCTGTAGGCGAGATTCTTAAACAAGGAAATGAAATTAGCGGACGATTTGGTTCGATCGCGCTAAAGACCAATTCAGGTCTTCCTTTGTTTATGTGTTATCCTCATAAGGCAAATGAATCGATTTATTGGCTAAATGCCACGATCATTAAAGAGGAACGAATACACTTGGTTAGTCTTAGTGTCTCACAATCTGTTGATTATGACACCTGGCACAAGCGATTCGGACACCCTTCACATGAAGTACTGCGACATGCTTCTAAACATGTCAAAGGTTTCAATGGAGTGGACAAACCGTCCACTGAGCGACCCTGCAAAGGATGCGCTCTTGGAAAGATGCCTTCAAAATCTTTCCCACCATCTCAGACACGCGCTAAAGCACCTCTTGAGCTAATCCATTCGGATTTAAAGCAATTTAAGAAGGCGACTTATGGCAAATATAATTATTATATCAGCTTTGTTGATGACTACACGTCACACGCCTGGATCTCTTTATTGAGACTAAAATCCGATGCACACTCTGCACTTCGTGATTTTAATGCCATGGTTAAAAACCAATTCAATACGACAATTAAAACTTGGCGTTTTGATGGCGGCGGTGAGTTTGTCCCTTTCCAAGCAGATATGCGTGAGATGGGAATCCAGGGTGAAGTTACTGTGCCGCACCAACCACAACAAAACGGTCGAGCGGAACGTTTTAACAGAACTTTAATGGATAAAGCACTTGCTATGTTGCATGATGCTTGCCTACCCGAAATATGGATTCAATTTGCGGTAGAACATGCACTTCACTTGTATAACCGAACTCCATTGAAAAGACATGGATGGCTTACTCCGTATGAGTCCCTTAAAAAGGAAAAGCCTGATGTGTCGAACCTACACGTTTTTGGATGTGGTGCTTATGTCTTTCTTCCAAAAGAAATTCGTACTACCACCGCTAAATCCGAGCTGATGATCTTCATCGGATTTAAAACTGGAACTAAAGGTTACCGGTTTATGCGGATACCAAACAACGTAGTCTTCATAGGTGTCACAGCAATGTTTGATGAACAGCTGTTCCCAAAATGTTCTACAATGAACAAAATACCTTCGATAACACAATACCATGATCCAACATCAGACGATATGGGAAACGATGATGTAGATGGACATGATGGCCCGTCTGTTTTACCAACCGACGATTTCCATTCGGAAAACAATGATGCACATGGTCCTGGCGGTTCACATTACCCGTCTAATCCAGGAACCCATGATGACAATCATAACCTCCCTGATACAAATAGCGACCAAACTGGTCAGCTTCCCGAAGGTTCCAGTCAGACTTCTGATGGAACAAACAGACAGGACACCGCTGAGAATCAGCAGTGGGTTCCCCGGACTCGCAATCCAGGGAAACGTGTGCGCATAGATGCACCAAACGATGATCGTACCTTACCAGGCGATTATCGTCCACAAACTGATCGTCCTCGTCGTACTCGGGTTATACCCCAGCGTCCTGGAAATGTTTACGGGAACAACCCGGCTGAGGCCTTGCGTCAAAATCAGCGTGATTGGAGCAGAACCGTTCAGGAGGATTCACGGCGATACGCCTATAATCCCCGATCGGAGACCAGACCCCAGCAATCTGGCGCTGTTCCATCAACTAGCTCCGCTGATCCTCAGATGTATCAGAACAATTCCAATCCGAATCCGGATATAGATATGGAGGAATTACTCTATATTAGGGAAGGGGGAGGACAGTCACAAATGCTTGCGCACTTGCTATCTAAAGCAATCCCTGCATATGACGAAATTCCACAAGACCCAAAGTCTTGGCAAATGAAGGACATAAATAAGCTACCTGAAAAGGAAAAGCTTGAATGGAAAGCAGCATGCCGTGAGGAATTAGAAGCTCTCCGGAAGCGCAATGTCTTTAAGTTGGTTGACCTACCTAAAGGTCGTAAAACCATCAGAAATCGATGGGTATTCGACGTCAAGACTGACGGACGAAAGAAGGCACGACTCGTTGCCAAGGGTTTCTCACAGATCGAGGGTATCGATTTTGATGAGATCTTCTCACCTGTGATACGTTTCGAGACTATCCGAATCCTCTTCGCCGTAGCTGCGCTTGAAGGATGGGTGATTGAAGGAGTAGATGTCAAATCAGCTTTTCTCTATGGAGAGCTCGATGAGGAAATCTATATGAATCAACCCGAAGGCTTTGTTGTCAAAGGCCAAGAACGGAAGGTCATCCGTTTATTAAAAGCACTCTATGGCCTAAAACAGGCTGCGAGAGCGTGGTGGATCGTGCTCAATGCATCAATGGAGAAGCTAGGTTTTACTCGATGTAGAACTGACTCAGGCGTCTTTGTTTACCACAACAAACAATCAGGTGATTTGATAATCGCTTTGATCTATGTTGATGACGGCCTGTTCATGGGATCAAACCCAGATCTTGTTCGCAAGATAAAATCTGACTTTAAAAATAAATGGGAAAGTCGTGATCTTGGTATTGCTAAAGAATTCTTGCGTATGAGAATACGACAAGATTCGGAAAAGCAGATCGTAACAATCGATCAGTCAGAATACCTGAAGAAGATCATTAAGCGCTTTGGCTTAGAAAATGCAAAGGCTGCTGACACTCCACTCCCAAAGGGTTATTACCCTGCACCAAATGAGGGGGAGGTGGATCCCACACTCAAAACAAGGTACCAAATGATCATTGGATCGTTGTTGTACTTGTCCATTGGAACGAGACCGGACATTGCTTTTGCAGTTGCAAAAATGTCACAAATGTCTGCAAACCCTTCCAAAGAGCATGAGAAATACGCTCTGCGGATTATCAGATATCTTGTCGGTACTCAAGACTATTCTATAATCTATGATGGTCGATCCAAAGCTTCCTTTGAAGCATGGACAGATTCAGACTGGGCATCAGACCCATCTGATAGAAAATCCCAATCGGGATATTTCCTTAAGCTTGCAGGAGGACTTGTTCTTTGGAAAAGTCGCAAGCAAAAAACAGTGGCACATTCGTCCACTGAGGCGGAAATGGTTGCTGCCAGTGAATGTTCGCGGGAGTGCGAATGGGTTACTCATCTCTTCAAAGAGCTTGGACTACAGGACATTACCAAAATGCCGTTCCATGTAGATAACCAAGGCGCGATTTTCAATGCGCAAAACCCAGTCACTGAAGGCAGAACCAAACATATGGCAATCCATCATTTTGCTATACGCGATAGAGTTCAAGATGGATTGATCGAACCACGGTTCGTTCCGGGAACAGAGAATCCGGCTGATATGTTTACCAAGCCACTTGGTCGCCAGGAATTTGAAAAATTCCGCGCTCTACTCCGAATGGAGTTTAAAGAGCCTTATACTCCACTTACGAAACCTACCCGGGATTCTAAGTGAGGGGGAGTGTTGAACATATCGCCAGATATGTCGCACCATGTGCTTGTCACAGAAAGTGACTATAAAGTCACTATTACCATATATGTGAGTTTATGGTACAACCACGGACGCATGACTTGTTTATGCATTGTTTGTACAATGGTCCGTGCGCATATTGGATTAGTATAAATACCCATGTATTTAGTACGATAAATCCTAACTCTTGAACACCCAGTTCTCTGAGACGTTGTAGCTAGTTAGCTTCTTCATTCCACTAACGTCTCTTAACCAGGTTAGTCTAGCTTCCATATGCCTTCGTACCGCTACGTCTTGAGCGCCCTTTGGGCAGCCTACGTCGGTTACATCATTAAATGGGAGGCAGTTGGGCACACGGGACGAGGGTTGGAGTCGAGGGGAGGCCGTTGGGCATGTGGGGCGACAGTTGAGGGTCGAGGGCAGAGGCCGTTTGGGCGCTACAGAGGGCCGTTGGGCACGCGGAACAACGCTTGGTGTCAATGGGAGGCCGTTGGGCTTGCGCGGCGACGGTTGGGGTTGAGGGCAGGCCATTGGGCATGCAGGGTGACGGTTGGGCTCGAGGGGAGGCCGTTGGGCGCTACAGGTGTGTGGTGGGCATGCGAGGTGACGGTTTGGCATGCAAGGCGACTGTTGGAGAGGAGAGGCGACAAGAGGGGAAAGGACTCACATTGGAGGGGGAGATGGTGGGGGTAAGAGAGCAAGAGAAAAAAACCATGTGAATGATCTGCTGACTTCGTTGATATCCTCAAATGACGGATGCTGCCGGCAATACCCGGTTTGCTGTTATTTGGTCTGCTTCTCATTGACAAACTGGGTACTGCTGGGGGCATCCGTTATTCCAGTATATCAGCAGATCATTCACACGGTTTTTTTCTCTTGCTCTCTTACCCCCACCATCTCCCTCTCCAATGTGAGTCCTTTCCCCTCTCGTCGCCTCTCCTCTCCAACAGTCGCCTTGCGTGCCAAACCGTCACCTCGCATGCCCACCGCACGCCTGTAGCGCCCAACGGCCTCCCCTCGACCCCAACCATCGCCCCGCATGCCCAATGGCCTGCCCTCGACCCCCAACCGTCGCCCGACGTGCCCAACGGCCTCCCCTCGACTCCAATCCTCGTCCCACGTGCCCAACTGGCTCCCATTGACATCAAGCGCCCTTCCGCGTGCCCAACGGCCATCTGTAACGCCCAACGGCCTGCCCTCGACCTCCAACCGTCGCCCCACATGCCCAACGGCCTCCCCTCGACTCCAACCCTCGTCCCGCGTGCCCAACTGCCTCCCATCGACATCAAGCACCCTTCCGCGTGCCCAACGGCCTGCCCTCGACCCCCAACCATCGCCCCACATGCCCAACGGCCTCCCCTCAACTCCAACCCTCATCCCGCGTGCCCAACTGCCTCCCATCGACCCGAACCCTCGCCCGCGTGCCCAACGGCCTCCCCTCGACCCCAATACTTGTTCCCTGTACCCGCCTGGCATGCCCAACCCTCGCGCCGCGGTTGTGATACATAATTAGTTATTTTTAATGTCCTTGTTATTACAATAAATACTTTTCATATACCATCACGAAGCCGGCTTGAGCCGGCTTCCGAGCCAGAGCTGGAGCTTCAATCAGCTTGGCTCTGATGAGAATTTGCCTTCCACGGCTCGGCTGCGGCTCCCCGATGGCTTGGCTCCAGCTCTAGCCGGCTCAGAGCCTGAGCCGCGGCAACACTAGCTGGCGTAATGTCAAGCAACTGCGACGATTGCGAGCAAGCTTGGCAGGTTCATCATCCTCAGGGGCAGTGATGCCAGCGGCTCTGGGAGTCCTTCTGTCCAATATGCAACAGCATGTAACTACAGTGTATACAATGATGAGGGCGGCAAAACTGCCCGCCATAAGGGCCAGCAGGGCCCATAACCTGTTGAATGTATCGAGGTGCGCCATGTGGGACGACATACAAAGTAGTTAGTATGGGTGGATAAAGGATTAGGAATTGAGTAGCTTGTTAAGCTAGAGGAGAGTTTAGAGACAACTGACGTGGTAGAAACTGGAAGAGTTCTTATTCTGCAACTACGTTACAGGTCTACTATTTATACTAATATATGTGCACGGACCATATTGTGGTCTGTTTGTGTGTTTCTACAATAAACTCACATATATAGTAACTCATGGAATGTTCCAGAGAATGACATCATGGATGATGTCAGAGATACATCATAATGACATAGTGATCACGTGCTGGATCCAGTAGTTCCAACACCTTCCATAAATGGCTAAAAAGTTGTTTTTCAATACCAGCTCGCCAGTGTGGTCCTTGTGTGCGTCTCGCTCTTCAGTCCAGTATTTCTTCAAGACACTGAAGATAACAACATCAAGGCCTTGGTATTTGTGGGTGGTGTGGGATAGGTAGCATATGACGTTGATGTTGTGTGCGCAGGCATAGAGGAGAAATTTGATTGTGTAATGAGAGACATGCCCATCAACAATAAGAACCCTACCGCAACCTTGTGCTTTCGCCCTTGTCTTCTTGTTAAAGTCCTCAATCCAAGCACGCCCAATCTCGCTGTTTGTCCATCCCTTCTTAGAATTTCCAAGAGTAAATGTTCAATCAACTATTCAACTACTCGGTAACCTGATTATGCACAGAGAAACTTACGATGCCTTGAGTGGATTATTCTCCCCCCACTTTGGGAAAAAACCATCACCTTTGTAGATCACTGCAGGTGGGATGCTGCTTCCATCAGCTCCAATTGTCACGATTACTGTAATAGTCTCCTGATTTCCCTCTTGCTGCTGCATTGTGGCCTTTGTCCCTCTCCTTCCAATAAATCGCTCCTTCAAACCAGTCCCTGGTTGGAAGCCAGTCTTATCAGCAGCCCAGATGCAGTCTGGATCAACCCCTTCAATGGCCTCCCCCAGTAGCTCAAACCACTCATTGTGATTAGTCTTGTTCACTGCCTGCATGCAACAGTGTTCCAGTGGGCATGACCATGTCGTCTTGAGCTTATCTGAGTGCCTGTCAATGAAATGACCTGTCCAATTCTCACCCACACCAGAAAAATCGGCACCAAGACGAGCATGCAAGATGAGGTTAGCATGTTCCCAAAGTTGCCGAAGGCTCAAAGGAAATCCACAATCGGCACATTTGAGGCGATAGTCAATGACCTGTGTCTCCTCCTCTGCAGAAAGAAGGGCCTTCTCCGAATTGAACTGGTTGATTGACTTCATTCCCTGGACCCGATTGAGAAGTGTGTTGTGATTGAGCTTTACTGTGTGCCCAGTTTCCTGACAATATTCATTCTCCACCTTCTTGCAGACTTTTTGAAGGCCCAGAGGCTTTTGTTCAGTCTGGTGCTGCTCCTTGTGATACAGCTTGACAGCTCTGTCCATTAGCTCATTGGCCTCCACCTTCTCATTGCACTGTTTTTTCTCCTTCAACTGTGGCTTTCCAACCATGGTGAACCTAGACACAGCAGAATGTGACCAGAGGATGAAATCAGGAGCTTAGGATAGTTTGAGATACAGCTAGGCATGGCTTTCATTTGTCAATATGCTCCCTGTGTTTTGCACGTGTTGCTACCACTGTTATGATTGTACTTTCACTTTTCACCTTATCTAATCTAATCTAATCTACATCTTATCACATCTTATCTTCATCATATCATATCTCATCATATCTATGGCTGTGCGACACATGTACACCACATGTATTACAGTATATAAGTAGCCCACTCTCCCTTGTATTCATTAGCTTGTTCTCTTGAGATTCCCACTGGGTCTCTTGGCAATACAGTTCTCTTATCATCTTTCCACTTTATTCCTAAGTTTAGACTCACGACGTCATTTGACTTAGTGTCACCTCAACAGAAGAACAATCTCTCTCTCTCTACTCACCTGCCCAAACACACACTTCCCACACCATCATCACTATCCCCGCTGTTTTGCACTTTTGCATTAAAAGTTGCACTTCATTATTACACGCGGACCCTAGCATTAAGGGGGATCTCCCAGACTTCAGGGATAAGAAGAGAAACGCTCAGTGCACCCACTATATCTAGTGTTGCCGTTCAAGACACAAATGGAAATGTTGAGCCTGTCCTGTGTCGAGGTGACCAAAGGCCGATGCAACTGACCTTCGGGAAAGCTGCTGGCATGTGTGACGGTTTGGAAGAGAAGACCGTACATGTCTAGATCACAACAGGTGTTCTGACCTCCAACCTCCCCTGACCTCTTGACCAGTCCAGTGCATGTAGGGGGTTTGACCGTGTGGACTTCATTTTTTTCCTAGATCTTCCTTTGCTCAGGTAAATCGGCTACCTGGGTAAACAGATCGTTCTTTGGGTTTTCTTTTTTAGATTTTTAAGTGTCAGAACAGGGTCATGCGCCCGACGCAAGGTACTATTGTTCAAAACAAACCACTCCCACTATGGCCGAAGGCACCAATGCCCAGTTTGAGGAAGAATTCCAACAACAGCATGCACCCACTCCCTTACCTCCATTCGATCATGTCCCCTCCCCCCCCCCACCACCACATAACAACCGTGGAAGGAAATTAGAGGTAGCCACAGACCCCAGCAAATACAATGGGTCCAAAGCTATATTCACAGTATAGTGGACAAAGATGCTTGCTTGGCTCAGGGTCAACTGAGAGCTCTTTAATGGAGAAGAAGAAGTTTGCATCACAGTGTGGTCATGCTTGGATGGACCCACAACGGGAGTCTACGGAGAAACCTGATTAAACCAATGTATAGAAACAGAGGACTGGCCAACATACAGAGAGCTGGTCAGCGAAATCACAATGAGGTTTTGTCCCACCACCAAGATCGAATAGGCCCGATCCAAAATCGAGAGCTTTAAGCAAGGTTCAATAAAGACCGATGATTGGATCACACAATTCGGGACCCTGGTGATCAAGGGAAAGATTGAGGAAAGGCACGGTGTGATCCTTTTGAAAAGAAACGCCAAAGATTCAATCATGCAACAACTCTTCCAGCAAGGAAGGAGAAAGTCCACGGTGCAGGGCACTAGTGTTCGAGGGTTCGGTTCAGTTCGGTTTTTTGCCTCCGAGAGGGATGGACCGAGACCGAGACCGGTCTTTCAATACCACAAAAACGTAAACAACTGGACCGGTCCATCACACCCACAGAGGGTGGACCAAACCAGTCTGCACCGGTCTGAACCGGTTTTGTATTATATATTGTGTCTAAATATATACATGCTGTATGTAATGTCAGTGGGCATGAGTGGGAGGGTGTTGCGCGCGAGAAGGGGCCGTTTGGCTCAAAGAAAGGGCATTGCGTGCGAGTTGGAGGGCGTTAGGCACGAAAGGAGGGGGCTGTTGGGCACAGGTCGCAGCAGCTGGGCACAAGAGGGGGCCGTAGGGCTTGAAGGAAACATGTTGCGATGAAAGGGTGTCGTTGGGGGCAAGAGAGGGCCGTGGGGCGCGAGAAGGTGCTGTTGGGTGTCAGAGAGGGCCGTTGGGCGCTAGTAAGGGCAGGATGCCGTTGGGCGTGAGTGGGAGGCCGTTGGGCGCTAGAGGGAGCCGTTCGAGGGCGTTGGGCGTGAGTCGCAGTTGTTGGGTGCGAGTGGGAGGCCGTTGGGCGTTAGAGGGAGCCGTTGGGCACATTGGGCGCGAGTGGACATCGTTGGAGCCATTCAAGGGCGTTGGGCGTGAGTCGCGGTCGTTGGGCGCGAGTGGATGCTGTTGGACATTAGAGGGAGCCGTTGGGCATGTTGGGCATGAGTCGTGGTCGTTGGGCGCGAGTGGATGCTGTTGGGCATTAGAGGGAGCCGTTGGGCATGTTGGGCATGAGTTGTGGTCGTTGGGCGCGAGTGGACGCCGTTGGGTGTTAGAGGGAGCTGTTGGGCGCGAGTGGATGCTGTTGGGCATTAGAGGGAGCCGTTGGGCATGTTGGGCATGAGTTGTGGTTGTTGGGCGCGAGTGGACGCCGTTGGGTGTTAGAGGGAGCTGTTGGGCACGTTGGGCGCGAGTGGATGCCGTTGGGCGTGAGTGGGAGGCAGTTGGGCGCTATAGGGGGTCGTTGTGCATGAGGGGCGGGCATTGGGGGGGGGAAGTGGCTGGGTGGAGTAAAGGTGGGGGATAAAAAAAGTGTGGGAACGTTGGGCTGGCTGTCGACTTATGTATGGTTCGACTTTTGGCAATTGCCGAGAGTGCTTGGCATCAATGCCGAACAACGCGCGTCGTTGAAACTCGCGCCTTCAATGCCCGATCCGTGGCACTGTAAGTCCTAAAAATAGTTTGTAACTTATGTAGAGATACTTAGAAGCTAATAGTAAGCATATAACCAGTTAAATATATGAGCTATGTAGGTAGAATTCTGAAATGATGCATCAAAACAATGGCACACTGTAAATTGTGATCAACAGGGCATCATCATGGGTTTTCTCAAACACAAAAACAATCTTTTCTTACTTCCTCCCTTCCACAACCACTGTAGTCTATATGTACTGTATATATACTATTGTAACATTGTATGTAAATCTACTCAGACCATTCAAATCAAGCCCAAGGGCTTAATAAGGTGAATAGAAGCAAAATACAGTGCCTCACAAAACTGATTCAATGTTTGTTGCTTTTTGAATACCTTCAAGATAACTCTGCAAAGAATACCAATTGAATTAAACCTTTGGTATATAATTGAAAGCCCTACTTCAGGGCTTTCAGAATATGATTTAGATCAGAATCCATGGAGATATGATTAAATTAAATCAGCAACTCATTGAATCAGTTTTGTGAGTACCTATGGCAATTATCAGAATCAAATGCTTCACTGGTTGTATGGTAACCAGTTGTCATGACTTACTGATGGAACTTGAATAGAACCCTGATGGGTTGTCAAGGAAAGTTGTATAAGAAGAATCCAACCTCAACAGCCTCCATAATTAATCATGCGCCCTATCTCCTCTTCCCACAAGGAAAACATTCTTTCTCTGGCCTCCAATAGTCACTCCACTCGTCATATTGCCTCTAACCTGGGTGTCAGCCAACCAACTGTCTCCAGAGTGCTTCAGAATCTTCTTCCTCATCGCAATCTCTCTTCTGGTGGTCGTCCATCCAAGCTTTCTCCCACCAACACACAAAACATACTTTCACAAATCACCTCAGGGAGAGCTTCCAATGCTGTGCAGGCTACCAAACACATCAACACTGTCATCTCCAATCCTGTCTCCCCAGAAACTGCGCGGCATAGCCAGGTGCCCAGAATCACCATTCTGTCATGCTCTTGGGCTGCATCATGGATGTGACACCCTTGTGATGTGATTTGGGATCTCAAGGAAAGGATAGGCTCCAGGATGGGAACGACACTCAAAGTTAGCATTCTTTCGATGCCAATTGGTTGCCTGAAGATACCCCTCAAGATTTATGAACACCAAGATCTCATATTTTGTCAAGTGCTGTTGTTATCAGGGCTGGAAGTGTTCAGATTTGTCCCCAAAATCCCATCAACTCAACCCTCATCACGCATCAGTTGCTCATGATCCCTCTCGAGCCTCTGGACATCTCCCTACACCCTAGTTCCACAGTTCCACAGTTTGGAGTACTTAGATATCAAGGAAATACAATAATTGGCTACTGTACAAAGGAGTGGGGGTGTACAAAGGACTGATAGATGGCTGTATTATTTATTTATTTATTTAATTTCAGGCAGTTTTTTTTAAAGAACACTATCATACAGGACTATAACACGAGACATAACTTACATTCAGATGTAAAATGTGAAAAGGTCCTTCAGGCTTGACCAGTCTCAGTACCCTGCTCTATCCGTTGAGATATTGTCTCGACCATCTGAAGAGTAAGTGAAAGTTTGCCCCATAATGTCTTGTACATTTCCTGGCTCTGATTTCGCAGCATTTCTTGCACTTGATGGCGCAGCTCTTCTACTAGGGGCTGGACACTCTCACGAACCATATCCAGAACTGGTTCTTGAATGTAATGAAGGAGGTGTTCCTGTGTGAGGCGGGATGTTGGGGCTTTGGAAGTATACATTTCAATGGCTTTTTCCAAGGCATCCATTTCAAAACGGTCCTTTGCCCGAGCATCCATGTAACCTTGAAGCTGCTGTTGTAGCTGTGCAACCCAACGGGTCAGTGAAAGAAAACAATGCTGTCATGGTGTATATACCTTGACTCGAACTCGATTTGACTCTTCGAGTTGATGCCTCACTTGGTTCAACTCCGTTTCCTGAGCCTTCGACGCGAGGATCAGGTTTCCAACATCCCCTGCCAACTCTTCAATGTCCTTTCCAGTTGTCTCGATGTTCTCTTTGATTTCTTGCAGCTGATCCTCGGACGCTGTGGCGGGAGACTGGAGCGATGTTTGTGAAACTAACCGTTGGAAAGTGCTTTCCACTCGTTCTTCCACCTCGAACTTCATATCTTCGTCCCGTGTAATCATTCCATTCTCGAAATTTGAGAAAGAGCCTTCTAACTCGGCGATCTTTTCACGAACGCGATCGAAATCGAAATCCTCCGAGACAGGTAGTGGCGTGGGCTGCTCTCCATTAGAAAGACGCCTGCGCTTTTTGGGGCGATCGCCTTGTAGATCGACATCCATTGCTGAAGCATCTGCGTCTGTCGCGGAAGTCCTGACTTGTTGCAGAACGTTCAGGATGCTGTTCATCCTGGACGCTGTTTCGGCGAGTTCCTCAATGTACTTGATCATCTCCTGTCGGTGGTCGGTTTCGCGTTCTTCCACATCCGAGGAAGGATTGACAGGCCAGTTGCCTTCTTTTATCAGCTGAGATACACTGTCATCGAGCTTCCCTTTCGCTTCCTCCATGTCAGTTTGACGCTTGGCTAAATAAGCATTGACTTGCTGCTGGCTATCTTCTGAAGAAGCAGAGTACCGCGTAAGGTTCTTGAGGTGTTCGCTATCTTTCATGTCCTCCTTGACTTTGTTGAAATCCTGGCGACGAGTGACGCAGGCTGCCAAAAGGCTGGTTGAGGAGTGAGCGAGAGGGAATGTCGGACGAAAGTGGTTGGAAGCTCACCTGACTCTATTTTCCCATGTTTTCCGGAGTTCTTCGGGGGATACGAGGGTGGCAGGGGTGGGTGGAGGGAGGGAGGGCGGTGGACGTGGGGGTGGATGGCGAACGCTCGGGTTGGATGATGGGGGCAACGGAGCAGACGGCGGGGGTGGAGGTACAGGAGGGTGTGACAGCATGGATGTAGTGGAGGGCGAGGGCGAGGGCAACGGAGCGAACGATGGTGGAGTGGGGGGAGGTGCTGGGATGGAAGACTCGGTGTGTGCGTGCGAACTAGAGAAGGAATCGTTGCGGGGACGCGGTGCACTGGAGCGGGTTCTGGACCAATCGGGACTGTGGTCGAGCGATGATGTGGAAGACTGGCCACGGCGGTGGAGGGGTGGAGGAGAACGAGAGGGAGGGGATCGGCGGCGCCGGGTATGTTCACGTGCGGAGCGGAGGCGGGCGGGAACAAAGGACGGCTCGGGGGCGTGATTCCAGTCGGTGTTGGTCGGATGGACGTAACGACACCTGTCGCGGAGTGGACAACCACTACCCCGCGGACGACCGTCGAAATCAAAGTACTGTGACAGTGAGTCACTGCTTGAGCAACTTATAATATATCACGTACAAAACATCTCGTCGCCATCGATGGAGGAAGGAGGAAAAACAATGCAAGTGGCTGTGCTTCCTACTACAAAAGTAATACTCTTACTCTTCCCACACATTCACCACCTCAGACTCGTGCGTCATCACCGCAACATCTCTGCGGATCGGATTCACCCGCGGATACACAAACTGCAGCACAAGGTAGTCAATATCACATACATCTTGACAGAGAGCCACAACCATACCCCTTCATTGTACTCGTGCATCACTTCGGCAGCGATGATCTCCTTATCTTTCAGCAACGCACTATATGAATAAGTCATCGCTGACAGCTGTTCAGCCCGCGTCAACTACGATCCGCACAACGCCGACTGCAGGAGACTCACTTGCGCGCTGACCAGGCCCATCACGGCAACCATCGTCATCCAATTGGACGTCCCGGTAGCCATCCACAAAACCGCATGCGCAGGGGAATACAAAGTGAACAGGACCATTTCAAACTGTGCAGGCGACCACACCTCTAGTTGTTGGACGCGGGCCGTCCTCCCTGGCAGTTGTCCAGACCGGGAGGGTAATTGGAAGCCCAATAGGAAACGCCACGAGTAAGAGAATCCGAACCACATGGCGGAGCGGACACGGGAGCCAAGCGAGGGCGGTTGCAGAGGCTCAAAGTCCAGCTGTGCGGAGACGAACCGGGCATTTGGGGAAGACACGGGCTCCGGGTGATGGTGCAGACGGTAGAGTCTGATGCGTGTGAAGAGGTAGAAGGCGTTGAGAAAAGAGGCGACGAGCAGAATGAACGAGATAGGAGCTGTCTGAAGCACGACCGGGTTGTAAGTGCGGATCAAACAAAGAAAAAAAGGGCACTGACCCAGTCGAACCAAGAATCTCCCTCTCCTTCTCGGTACATATCTTCCCACCCCAAGTCTGAGTCTCGAACTTTTCGCACTTGGGTGATGCGCACACAAAGGTGCACAAAGTGCATGAGACCACCCACAATTCTCGCTGACGTCTTGGGTGACGGAAGAGGAACATTATGAGGGAAGAGAGCAATTTCGAAGGCGATGGTGGATGGGATCGATGAGAGTCTGGAATTTTTTAGGGCTCGGAGGACGTGGAAAGTACAATGGTCCACACCTCTCGAGGATGCCCTTCTTGCGGACGAGCCTGCGCACGGGAGTCGAGGTTGCGACGGCCTGAGTGACCCTTGTCCTGGTGTGGAGGGGGGTGCCGTACGGAGGAGGCTGTCGGGAACGGGCAGCATCCCAGTCGAAAGGAATGGAGGAGGAGATGGAGGGGGTGGAGGCGGGGGAACGGTAGACGGCCATGGATATGCGATTGCGTGGTGTGCGGGGAGCTAAGGGGGATGGGATGGGGTCTGAACGGGTTGGGGAAGCGTTGGCGGCATTGTTGGACTGGGCGAGGCGACGGAGGGCCATTGGGGGAGATGAGAGCTGAAAAGTTTAACTCCGACACGTTAGTCATACAACAATAGAGTCACGTGGTGTTGGTTGAAAAAGGACAGAGAGAGAGAAAAAGCAGAGTTGAACCTCTTTCTTTTCAAAACGTCGATCCTACGTCCCCCACCGACTGCTACCTCCCTGTCGCCCAGCTCCTCCATCAGCGGTAGGTAACACCTCCCAACCTCATCATGTCCTCTCAACCCTCATACAGCACTAAAGTCAGGATGGCACAACCCTCTTCCTCTCACCACGGCGAGCGTCACCACCGCAGCGACCGCGACCGTGAACGTGAACGTGAACGCTCCCATCATCATCACAGGACAATCTCATCTACCACCCTTCTTCTCGTTCTCTCCCTTGTCCTAGCCGTCCTCGCTGTCATGCTGTCTCTTCCCTCCAGCCAGTCTCCCTCCTCCACTGACGGTGCCTCTGCAGGCGTCCTCGGCTACCTTACGCCAAAACGAACACAGGCCCTCATTGCTCGAGAGAGCGCCGTCGCTGTCCGTGAGGCAGAGGTTGCCCGTCGTGAAGCGGAGCTCCTCGCTGGCGCTCCCGGCGGTGTTATCCCCTCCCCTTCGCCCGTTATCTGCCCTCCTTGCGCCATTTCCACCACTGTAGAGACGATCACAGGTCCTATCCAGACCATCATCAAGGAGGTCGTCAAGGAGGACTCTCTCACTCCTCCTGGTTGGACAAGTCCCAGAGCAGAAGAAATCTTGGAACGCGAACTCAAGATCGCCGAGCGCGAGCGAGAAATTAGCAAACGTGAAGAAAGCGTTAACCGCCGCGAACACGACGCTTCACGGCGCGAGGGCTGGATCATGGAGCAACTTCAGTAATCCAACTCCCTCCTTCGTCCATCGTTCTCTTGGGCTGACTTCTCCATCAGTGTTCTTGGCAATGACTATCCTCCACATGTTGAAGACGAATATGTATACGAGCAGCCCGTGGGTTCGAAACGAAAAGCCAAGGTACCACCACCTCCCTCGCGCCGCTCCGAGCTTTGAGACGAAGGAGGATTTCACAATCCTTCTATAAAATATACCGAGTCCGTATAATCCCATCCTGCCCCCCCCCCCCCCCCCCTTCACTCCTTCGTCCGGGCTTGGGGGGATTCCGCCGTTTTCATCGTCCCCCTCATCTTCTCCGTACCACTGACCAGCCAGCGTATTTGCATTTCAATCGCCGCCTCTCTTTTTTCCGCTACCTGGCTGGTCCTTGGTTCTTTGGGGCTCTCTTTCCTAGTTTGATACACTGTTGCTAACCCTCTCTCTCTCTCTCTCTTTAGTATCACGAACTCCCCCCCATTGTCGTTTCCGAAACTGCATACGAGACAGAAACCAGGACCATAGTCCAAACCCAAACCGTCACTGTTCCACCTCCCGCCAATACTCGCCTTGCAGCCCATCCCAAGCCTGAGGGAGTCACCTCACCGTCAACTGTCGCGAGCCCCCGGACAACTGCTGTCGAAGTCATTACCGAGGAAGACGATGATGACGTCGGTGGTGGCCGCACCAGAACTATCGTTCGTAAGCCTCGTCCTACCAACAGGCCTCCCTCAAGATGGTTTGGTGGATGGTGAACAGTTATATTTTGTGTTTTGTTCTGTAGTCTTACTCACCCGATTTGTGTCCCGTTTCATTCCTATATCCCCCATCTCTTACTTACGCCTCCCCATTTCCATACCCTCACCAATGACAGATGGATGGACATGTCTAACGAAATCTATTTACGACGTTGGGTGCACCTTTACGATAGTTGAGTAGATAGTGTAGACTAGCGTTGCCTTGGAATACATACCATCTTGAATGTATCTATTAAAAATGATATTCACACAAGACGTGGACAACAGCGTCGGAAGCTGGAAAATTCATGTGTTCACTGCGTTCAACGTCGTGTAATCTCATTCTTCCACTCCCATGTTGCAAACAGCGATCCTGCCCTTACGGTCCAGCTTTCTGAGCTCATGTCGGTATATCACTAGGACAACCTCCGTCAATCCTGGTCATCTAGATATCCTGGGGAGTCGTTTTCCAACCGATGTCGTTACGAACATTACGCCTGCTATCTTAACCAAAGTCCCTTTGCGGTTGCATACTCAAAATTCTCACCCGCTAAGCACCCTTCGCCGTCTCATCGAGTCACATTACCCCGAATTTGCCACACTATCCTCGCTCTCACCTCTAGTCACCCCATACAAAAACTTTGAGGAGCTCGGCTTTCCGAAAGACCATCCAGGAAGGTCTGTCACGGATACCTATTATGTGAACAAGGACATGATGCTTCGCACCCATACCTCTGCGCACGAAGTGGAGGTGTTTCGCGAAGGAAAAACGAAATGGCTGTTGACAGCTGACGTGTACCGACGCGACGAGATTGACGGCTCGCATTACCCTGTCTTTCACCAAATGGAGGGGGCGTGCATATTTGATGCAGACGCGACGGGGATGAAGCAAGTCGAGGAACACAATAGACATCTCTCACAGAAACTAGCACATTCAAACATCGTCATCGAAGATGTTCCACATATATCACCGTCCAACCCAGTGCAACCAACCCATGATCCATACTATTCGGAACTCATTGCCAGGAATCTGAAACTGTCACTCAACACGTTGATGTTGAGATTGTTCGGGGGCGCGACAGGTACAAGCAGCGAAAACCCGTTGCGGGTGAGGTGGATAGAAGCGTACTTTCCATTTACGAGCCCTAGCTTCGAGGTCGAGGTGTTCTTCCAAGGCAAGTGGCTGGAAATACTTGGATGTGGTGTTGTGCGACAGGCAACGCTAAATACAGCTGGTGAGTGCTCATTGCTGGCCCTGGCCTCGTCTCACCTGTGACTGCTTATTTAGGAGTCTCAAACAAAATTGGATGGGCATTCGGTCTCGGGCTTGAGAGAATAGCCATGATACTTTATTCCATTCCAGATATTCGACTCTTCTGGTCGACTGACGCTCGTTTTCTCTCTCAGTTCCAGGAGGGGAACATCACGACTTTCCGTCCGTATTCGAAATACCCTTCGTGCTTCAAGGACGTCAGTTTCTGGTCCCCAAAAGGTAGACCTTTACATGAGAATGACTTTTGTGACCTTGTAAGAGACGTCGCGGGAGATTTGGTAGAAGACGTGAAGAAGGTAGGTCTCCAGGAACATTTTGAGTCTGCAACCCTCACTACATACTTCGTGTCCCCAAGATTGACCATTTTGTTCACCCAAAATCGGGGCGAACAAGTGTGTGTTTCAGGATTAATTACCGATCCATGGACAGGTAATTCACTTTTCAAGCAACCTAGCATTTTCTCATGGATTTTAGATCTCTTGCCAATGCGGAGGTCAATGAGATTCAATCGCAGGTGGTCTCTCGGCTGCAGCAACAATCGGGAGTCGAGATTCGTTGACCATTAAAGGATTGTCAAGTAACATATTTGGGTCCGTCAATCTTGTACCCCTCTCCAGAGGCCAACCTTGGCTCTAATAATGTCAAGTAATAGGTAGATGTCTATAGAATGTCATGCATGTCATGATGTGTCCTGCGCTACCCCAACCTGTGCGGCTCTCAGTACACGGTCTTTAATCATGTACCCAATCTTCTGGCAGTCAATGACCGTACCAGGCTCTTTTCCGGGTATCGGAGCCTGATAGAGGGCTTCATGGAGGTTTGGGTCAAAATGGTCGCCTGTCGGATCGAACGGCTTGACATTATACTTGAAGAGCGTCTGGAGAAGCTGCCGCTGAGTAAGTTCGACGCCAGAATATAGCTCCTGTAGATATTGTTGTGGCGTTTTTTCAGGAGAGGTTGGTGAAGTGGTAGTAGAGTCTGAGGGAGAGTCTGGCGTCAGGGCTGACTGGGGAATGGATTTTAATGCCAATGCAAGGACGTCCGCGGTTTCTAGCAAATCGGTGGCGAAGCGTGTAATTGCAAAATCTCGTGTCTGCTCCTTTTCTCGTGCGGCATTGCGCTGCAGGTTCAGAAAATCTGCTTGTAAATAACGCAGACGACCCTGATATTGGATCCATGTCAGCTTCGTGTGCCGCGATTGTCCAGTGGGAAGGCGAACACGTACAGTCAAATCAACGACTTCCGCCTCTTTTGCCTTGGACTTCTCCTGCTCAGGAGTCAGGGCAGGCTCCTCTGCCTTGTCGCTGTCCTTGAGCTCCCCCTCGGCGGCCTTGTCGGAATAATGCCTGGCCACCATACATAGACGTGCTGGGCGGCTCAGGGTCCTGGGCGACAGCAAGGCGGTGCCAGCGCGCAGAGCCTGGAGTGCATGACGGGTGTTCATGGTGGTGACGAGGAAGGATGATGAAGTGACCGTTTATTTCCGAAAAAATTAGACGCGGCAATCATTGTGGATCATGTGATCCGTTCAGAGGTGCCAGCCAGTTTCACACTGTTGCAGTCGATTTCTTGTATGCTCTCGTATAATGCTGGCACTCTTATAGAACACTTTACGCGTAGATTTCTCTCTCTTTCTTATTTGCTCTCGTTTTCGCCGCCTTTTATTGGTCAAACCGCCGTAAACAATGTGGCCCCATGATGTTTACCGGAAATTAACCGTTCTTCGCCTATCCATCCATCATCTTCGCCCAATGGCAACCCAAGTCGAGGGCGGTGGAAATATCATCGATGGAACTGCTTTGGCAAAGTCAAACACATCCTTTTCCCTCAGCCGACATCTCATCATCTCTCTAGATCCATTCGCGATGGCGTTGCAGATCGCGTCAGATCTCTGCGGGCTACGTATCCCAATTTCCAGCCTGGCCTGGCCATCGTTCAGGCCGGAGGACGCCCAGATTCCACGGTATACGTGCGGATGAAGGCCAAGGCAGCGGCGGAGGTCGGGTTCAAATTTAAGCACGTCACCGTTCCAGCAGAAACCAGTGTTCAAGAAGTCATGGAGATTGTCCGGAAACTCAACGCCGACCAGGAGGTCAGCGGAATACTCGTGCAACTACCTTTGGGCGATCATGTTACCCCGGAGGGAGAGCGCCTGGTCACTGAAGCGATCAGTCCCGAGAAGGACGTCGATGGGTGCAGATCGGTCACATCTACCTTCAATTCTCTATTTATCGTTCCACAGATTCCATGCATACAACATCGGTCATCTTTCCTCCCGTGCATCTGTTCCCCTCTTTGCACCTTGCACCCCTTCTGCAGTTGTTCGGCTCATCGAATCTACAGGCGTACCCATCGCAGGATCGAACACCGTGGTACTTGGCCGGAGTGACATTGTTGGGAGTCCCGTAGCTGCAATGCTGCGTAACCGTGACGCAACTGTTACCCAATGCCATAGCCGTAGTAGGAATATCGAATCGATTGTAAGCACCCTGATTCGGCATGGTTCGGGACTACGTGATTTATTGATCAACACAGGTTAGAAACGCGGATATCATTGTTTCAGCCATTGGGAAAGCAGAGCTTGTCAAGGGTTCTTGGATCAAGCCGGGTGCGGTCGTTGTCGATGTCGGAATCAACTATGTAACAGGTATGAAGTCTCTGCAGAGCCTTGTTTATTGGAATCCACCATGCTTCTGCAGACTCCTCTAAAAAATCGGGACACCGTTTAGTTGGCGACGTAGAATTTGCGCCTGCGTCTGTATTGGCTTCTCATATCACCCCGGTCCCCGGAGGTGTTGGCCCCATGACCGTAGCCATGCTGATGGAGAACACCTTGAAATCAGCCGAACGCCTCTGGAATCAGTCACGACAACGCAAGGTCAAACCTTTGCCACTCACGCCATTGGCTAAAGTGCCTAGTGACCTCGAAATTGCTAGAGCTCAGACACCCAAGCCGATTACTCAAGTCGCTCAAGAAATTGGACTGCATCCGGATGAACTAGAAAGCTACGGCAAGTACAAAGCAAAAGTTGAACTGAGTGTATTAGACCGCTTGGCGCATCGAAAGAATGGGAAGTACATCATCATTTCTGGGTATGTTTCGACGGCTCTGCCACCCTGCCTGCCAACTCATGCAGCACATAGCATAACACCTACTCCCTTGGGAGAAGGAAAATCAACAACCACTATTGGGCTTGCCCAGGCACTTGGTGCGGAACTTGGGCGTCCTGCGTTTGCTTGCGTCCGGCAGCCAAGTCAGGGACCAACTTTCGGTATCAAAGGTGGTGCAGCTGGTGGCGGCTATAGTCAAGTCATTCCAATGGATGAGGTGCGTCGACCTTTGCTGTTTATGTGGCGTCTTTTGAGAAAAAACGAAGTTCAATCTTCATCTAACGGGCGATATACATGCTGTCACTGCTGCAAATAACCTATTGGGTATGAGTTCTTGTTTTGCTCATACTGGCTAAACCTGACATTCATTGCAGCGGCCGCTCTTGATGCTCGCATCTTCCATGAGGCCACCCAGAGTGACAAGGTGAGGAACTATCTGCCACAGGATTATGCCAGGTCACCAACTGAAGTCACCAGGCTCTATACAGTCGGCTAGTTCCAACCAAGAAAGGCAAGCGCGAGTTTGCGCCTCTCATGTTGAAGCGTCTCAAAAAGCTGGGCATCAAAAAGACTGACCCGAACGACTTGACCCCAGAGGAAATCAGATGTTTCGCGCGACTTGATGTTGACTTGGCCACCGTTACCTGGAATCGTGTCTTGGACACAAACGATCGATTTTTACGCAAGGTTACCATCGGCCGTAATGCCACAGAACAGGGGCATGAGCGAGAGACAGGTTTTGACATCGCCGTTGCCAGCGAATGCATGGCTGTCCTTGCTCTGACCACCAGCCTTGAAGATATGAAAGCACGTCTCGGCGCCATGGTAGTTGCAACGAGCAAACAGGGAGATGCCATCACGGCTGACGACCTTGGTGCTTCTGGCGCACTGGCTGTTTTAATGAAGGACGCCATAAAGCCCAACCTAATGCAAACCCTTCAGGTAAGTAGAAAGTAACATGTGCACAACTTCGGGCTCACAAGGGGTTCAAGGGCACCCCTGTATTTGTGCATGCTGGTCCATTTGCCAATATTGCTCATGGAAACTCGTCGATCTTGGCTGACCGAATAGCTCTGAAACTTGCCGGCACTGAAGCCGGTGACTCGCCTGATCGCAACGGCTACGTTCTGACAGAAGGCGGTTTCGGCGCAGACATGGGCATGGAGAAATTTTGCAATATCAAATGCCGTGTTAGTGGGCTTTTCCCCGATGCGACAGTCATCGTCGCCACCACTCGTGCTCTGAAGATGCATGGTGGTGGCCCCGAGGTCACGCCAGGAAAACCTCTGCATGAGACTTACACGTCCGAGGATCTTGTTACCCTCAAAGAAGGTTGTCAGAATCTGGTCAGGCATGTTCAAAACTCGAAGAAATTTGGCATCAAAGTCATCGTTGCTGTTAATCGCTTTGCGTGAGTAATACCATGACAAGTTTCTCTTCTTACTGTATTGAAACCATTCACTAGTTCTGATACTGTGGCAGAGCTTGAACTCATCCGTCAAGAGGCCTTGGCAGGAGGTGCCGATGCTGCAATCGTGAGCAATCATTGGGCCGAAGGTGGTGCAGGTGCTCGAGCTCTGGCCGAGGCTGTCATCGCGACTTGCGAAGGGCCTTCAGATTTCAAGTTCCTCTATGATCTCGAACTGCCGATCACAGAGAAAATATCCATCATTTCCAAAGAAATCTATGGTGCGGATGGAATAGAACTCAGCGAACTGGCCCAAGCGCAAGTCGATACATATACTCGTCAAGGTTACGGAAATCTTCCAAGTAAGCAATTCATAGAATCGTCAAATTGTTGCTCTCATGCCGCTTTCAGTTTGCATGGCTAAGACACAATATTCATTCTCACACGACGCGAAACTCAAGAATGTTCCCCAAGGTAACGTCAACATTCTTTCCCCCCATGAAGCCTCACCCATCGACGACTTCAGGATTCACTATTCCGATTCGTGCCGTTCGACTCTCCGCAGGTGCGGGATTCTTATACCCGATTTTGGGTGACATGCAGACCATGCCTGGCCTTGGTACTCGTCCCGGTTGGTGATTTTCTGCTTTTGCGATAAGAATCCCGTTTACGTTCGTTTCGAAGGTTTCTGGGAAGTTGGTCTTGACCCCGAGACAGGCAATGTCATTGGCCTCTTTTGAAAGTGTCTGTTGTGACCATCATACTCAGTACGTGGATTATTCATGGAAGATAATTTTCGGTAGGCATATAAAATGAAATACTGCAATCACTATGACGAAGGATAAGTATACCACTTGTTTAGCTTAACCCGACTCAAACCATGGCCACCACCGAATCTCAAGCTTGAAGTCACATTCAAGTTTAGACCCGAATCATCATCATTACTTAGTATAGTAGTCACAACCGGCATGTTCAACACGCCACCACCTCTGTGTCTGATGTTCTTGAAGCTCTCATGGAAGATTGGCAGTATAAAGACTTGGACGACATCTTTCATCCATGAAAACATTACCTCAACCTCATATCAAACAATTAGGATATCCAATAAACGAATGTGCAGTCTACGGGGGGTTCAAATCAAAGACCACCTCTACCACCTGGTAGTCTGGCTCCAATGGAAGTCTGGAGTCCGCCGGAGGTACTCGACGTACCAGAACCCTGTGCGCCACGAGCCAGTGTGCCGCTCTCCTGGTTAAACGTTATGATGTTATACGCAGCATTGACTTGGCGGTTGTATGTATTCCCTTCATTGTCGAAGTAGCTGAACGTATTGTTGTTTGTGCCGTTCCCAAAATTGCCGCCCGTTTGTAGTTGATAAAAGCCGCCTTGAAAAAGGATAAGCATAGTCCCGGATGGATGGAAATTGAGTATCAGTTCACCAGCTTTTTGTTGTCCCCTGATGGTAGTCTGGACACGGACAGGGCTCGGAAGCGCGACGCGATTGTACGAGTGGTCAACAAAGGTGTTCCCTTGAATTGTCACATGCTCAACAGATGTGTTAGGGAAGAGTAGGAGAACCCACAGCTGGACGATTCCGGATCCAAGAAAGTGATGTCTACGGCCAAAGGATACGAGAAGTCGTCAACGATTACAGGGATGCCATTATGAATACCGACTGCCTGGCCAGTAGCTGATTGGCGTGTTGACTAGCATGATGTTAGTGATAGATACAATAGCAGCAGGAGTATTCAAGAGAACCTGGATAGTGCCATTGCTTAGATAATTCTGTTGGTTTTGGTATGAGAGATCCTGAGACCAAACAACATGCACCGGCTGTCCACTGCCCGGCAGGATGTCGGCTTCTATGTGAATTTTTCGTGTGGCGGTGACAGTGATATTGACATCGTTTTGACTTCCAACAGCCCCCTGTTTTGAGGACGCGGCGAATGGAGAAACATTGTAGACAGTCATTTTTCCGGTGGTAGGCTTCGAAGACGGGTCGGTGACAACATGCAAGGAGCCAGAAACATACCAGTTCTGCAGAATGGTGTGATCACTCTCGGCCGACACCACATCAAGAGTAAACAGGTGCTGTTCCCCGTCCGTTAGAAGAGGGACAAATGGTGTAACATCCACAAAGTAAGTCGGAAGGTCTATGGCCCCGTATGCAGTGATAGGCCTACCAACACACTGAGTAACATGACTCGTTGAGATTCTAGAGTGAATGACCTCCAAAGGCTCGGTGCAATCCCACCAGTGAATATTACCGGGTACGGAAATGCAACGCCAGCGACTTGCCCATCGACAAGTAACCGGACTTCTCGGAACGGTCCCTGCCCATAGGTCGTGCCGGGCGGAAGGCTGGGGAGATATTGATTTGCAGCATTGGTGTACTGCCATAGGTGAGAGTTGTGTGCGACGGCTTTGGGCGGAGCTACCACTTAACGTACCCAAAATTCTTCTTGCCCATTCCCGGATGCAAACAGTTCTGCATACACTGCGATAGCATTCTGAGGAAGAGTGACGTTCAACTGTGATGTACAAGAGTTAATCTGGAAAAACGGGTCAGTCTCCAACGACGAACAGAGAATCCTGGGGGAACGGAAGCTTCATTGCCAGTGTTGTTCGCGAGTGTCGACAGCGGAATGATGAGGTCAACTTTCTTAGCCGGAGGGTCCCGGGTAGATGAAGCATAGTACGTTGCCTGCACAACGGCTTTGATGGAATGAGCATACCTACAGAGCTAGAGTTGAAAAACAATGAGCTCACTGGAATAAATACCGTCAAGTCCCGTCTGGATGACATTATCGAGCTGAAATATGAAGGTACCCGGGTCTGAGAACAAAGGCATGTAATGGGATACATCCTTGACATAGGTCCAGATAATTCCATCACCCTTTGCTGGCTCCGGGGTAGACATTCGCCAAACTGGAGGGACGCAAATCAATATAGCGGGAAGGTTTCATTCGAAAAGGGGCTTACTTTCTACGTTCTGAAAGGTAAAAATTCCCAAGCGATCATATTGTGTTCCGTTTGAAGTCACAGTCAAGCTCAACGTGATGGCAGCCCATGAGCCAGGTGGACCACAATCCGTTGGGGGACTGAGAAAACGATGGTCTATGAAATTACGCCTATTCAGGAATTGCATGGACGTACGTCAAATGGACCACCTCAGCTCTAAACAGAGTCAGCTCGGATTTTACGTGCGAGAGAGTTCTTTACTTTCCATATGAGAACGCAAAATCGCGTCTAGTTAGAGGAGGTTGGCAGAATTAATGGGTGAAGAAAGAGAGGTAAGCAAACGAACTGAAGCACTTGGATTGTGCATTGCTTGGTGTTACTCGGCACAATGGGGGGTTGAGTGACTTGAAAATCCACAAGAGCAGCTCCCCGCGAGGGGACGGCGGATAGTAGTAAGGAAAGAAAGGCGAGAGGGACTCGGGAAGGCAAAATCATAATAAATGAGAATACTAAGTAGTTTGATACTTATCTAACGGCATGTTCGCAGGCTCGAAGAACAAGCTATTGTCATGGGGAAATGTTCATGGAATTCATTATTAGGTGGTCCAATGATTCAGCCTATGACTTAACTATGCGCCCCCTACATACCACAATACTAGCATGCGCGTTGTCAAAACTCATGCTCGAATACGTCGTCTCTGGTTATTTCCTTGGCACGGGTGTCCTCGAGTCTCTCAATACCGTTCCCGTACAGTCCACCCTCTGGGTCTTCTGGAAAATCAATGGCCGAATCTCTCGAGTGGACGCTGTCGCCTGTGGTGGAAGAAGTGGTGTCCTTTTTACTTTTGCTCTTCTTTGATTTCTTTCGGCGACCCTGTTCCTCAGACATGGAGTATGCGTCTTCTGTCCTGGCCCATCTGTCCTTCTTTTCCTTCTTTTCCTTCTTCTCCTTTTTTCGCTTGGGCAGCGCAACGTCTTCGAAATTGGCTGGATAATGCCAGCGACCAGTGGAGGGAGAGTTGCTATTGTAGTAAACTTCGTCTTCTGACCGCCAGAGATCTCGGTTGGAGTCGGACCGTGGTCGATGGCCGTCGGAAGCGGATAGGTCGACGCTGGAGGCTGGCTCCTGGCCGTCCTCGTACGGCTGGCCGTCGAGGGTGGATTGGGGGAGGCGTTCGTTGTAGCGGGTAGCCCACTGCGATCGCTTGGCATGACGCTCGATGGTGGAGGTGTCTACGAGGCCGTAGCGCTGGACCCACTTGGGGGTGCGGGCGTGGTTCTTGTTGTTGCGGATGTTCTGTGGATGATGGGATGAGGAAACTGCAGACGGATATGGAGATTGGGTACCTGTATGTAGAAGTTGTGGCCATGGCCTGGATGTGCAGGGTTAGCGGGCAGGTTTCGAGAATTGGGTGGAGACTGTCAGTACCAGGGATGTATCCGCAGATGGTGAGGAGGAGGTTGAGCCAGAAGTCCTTGCCGATGCCGAATCTAGCAGCGACAGCTGTGGGGGGCGATGAGCGGAGACGATGGTGGATGAAAGTACTGACCCATCGGGGGGAAGAGGGTGCCCATGATGAAGAGGAGGACGGCATAGCCGTGGTGGCGTCTTGGGGTGAGGTCGATCTTGGAGGGCATTAGTTATGAACGACCACCTATATATTTATTATTTGTATTATTTATTATAATTTCCACCCTGGGTATCTATTCCCTTATCCGGCCCGGCCTCCCTTTACCATGGACCACGACGACCACCCCGGACTCGCCCTCTCCGACGTCGTCCACGACGATACTATAGCAGACGACCCCGAAATAGATCCGCCGAACCCACTTCCCTCCGATTTCTCTGTCGAGATGCTCGAGCGCGAGATCGCCACCCTCCTCAGCCAGAACGCCTCCGCCGCCTCCGCCGCGTTGCTGTCTGCCGCCGCCCAGCAGCGTCAGGCACACATGGCTCTTCAGCCCCTTGCCGCCGATGCACCCGCACCCGCCGATAACATCTCTTCGTTGAATCTCAACCTCACCGGTCTCGCAGCTATGCTACAAGCTGCCCAAGCGCAGGCTGCTGAAAACGAACGCGTAGCAGAAGAGCTGGCCGCCAAAGACCCCGACTATGCGCGCCAACGCGACGCAGCGATCGCCGATAAAGGCCAGAAGTCGACGAAGACCGCCCCCGCATTCCATTCCCTCACTGCCGGAGAGCCGTTTGACATTCCTCCGAGGAAACGGTCAAGAGTCGAAATCAGAACCGCCTCCGAAGGCTCCGACTACTTGTTCGCAGATGGCGACAGCGCGAGTGACCCCGACGATCTAGATCGCGCGCACAACGGGAAAATGACTGTCACACTGTCCCCATCGCGAACTCGACCAGGAACTCCACCCGATCCCTCCCCACCCGTGCACAGTGAATTCTCTGATATCAGCGACATCTTGACGCAACTTTCCGCGCAATTCGAACAGCCTGCTGGCCCTCACCCGCAGGATCTCTCGGCATCCGATCCCTCCCCTGTTGTTTCCCGTGTCCATGCTCGCGATCCTCAACCTCAACCTCAACCGCCCCCTCCAGTCTTGGCACCTTCAAACCGTGCACCTGTTCCTCAGCCCGTCGCTTCTACTTCATCCATATACATTTCTAGCCCGCCTAAGAAAGGAAAGAAAGCCAAAGACAAAGACAAGGGCACGCATGTCCACACCTGCGAACAAGAACAGTGCCAAAAGTCGTTCACCCGTCGGAGCGATCTTGCTCGTCATATGCGAATACACACAGGCGAGCGCCCCTTTATATGTGAGTACGACGGCTGTGGCAAGACCTTTATTCAGGTAATGTGACGTACTTTTTGCCTTGTATGTCTGTCTCAAACCGGATCACTAGAGATCTGCCCTTCACGTCCATTCCCGTGTCCACACGGGCGAAAAGCCGCATTCCTGCGAGTATCCTGGATGTGGGAAGACCTTTGGCGACTCTAGCAGCCTTGCCCGACATCGCAGAACCCATACCGGTAAACGCCCTTACAAGTGCGAAGACCCCGCCTGCGAGAAGACATTCACAAGGAGGACCACATTGACAACCCACATGAAGACACACGACCCTGCTTGGGAACCTAACCCAACCATGTGAGTTGTGATGTCCGTCCTTACACCAGGCTTGATTCTGACTCTCTCTCGCAGAAAATACAATTTTAAAGGAAAACGGCGCAAAGTAAATGACGACGATGATGATCAAGAATTGGCAGAGTCTGTCCGCACGATCTCTGCATTATTCCAGGCCGGGGGCAACGCGATGCTTCCGACATCAGGGAATCCTCTCCAAGATGAGACTTTGGAAGTGCGGGTGGCAAGCATCAGCGCCGAAATTGCAGCTGCCATCGCCCAAGCGCAATCTCGCGTGTATGACGACGACGATGATGAGGAGGATGAAGACGATCAGTCTGGGTCAGATAACGCTCCAGAGATGATCATCCCGAACACAAGCGGGATCCGAGGTCTCGATGGTCTGGACAAGGATGGCCGGAGATTCGTCGAGGAAGATGATGACAGTGATGCTTTTCCGGTGCCATTGCGAGCGCGAAAGAGCAGGGAACTGGCTTTCGTTGGGAGCAAAAGAAAGCGATGACCTGTAGACGACTACATTATCATTCTGCTGTCGAGTACGTAGATCGGAACGGGTACTCTCGAGTATACTATCACGTGGATAGCGCTCTCCCCTATCCGACCATCTGAGGGACGGGAGGCCGCCGTCAGCCGCCGTCATATGAGTATTTCCCGACTTACCCCGCATTAGATTTATATTGCAATCAACATCTACACACTCTACAGTCCGACCATGGCCACTGAAGAAGCCCCAAACGTCGATCTAATCACCCTCACTCGGTTCGTCGGAATATATGTCCTAAATGATCGAATAATTCTCAACTTTTGCCCAAAGCCATGTCCTGTCCGATCAGCTCAGACTCGGAGAGCTTGCCACTGGCGATCTAACATTGCTCTTGACTGCCATACAAGTCACCTCTAAGTTCATTGCCACCAACGTCCGAAAGGCGCGCTTGATCAACTTGTAAGTCGATAACGTTATCCACATGGAACCAGTTTACCTTGCAACGAGGGTCGGACTGGCAGGTGAGACAAATGTCCAAGGGGAGGAACAAAAGAAGCTGGATGTCCTATCGAACGATATCATGGTGAATGCCTTGCGCGCTTCAGGAAAGACGGCCGTCCTCGTCTCTGAAGAGCTCGAAGATGCGATTATCATTGAGGGGAGAAACAAAGGGAAATACTGCGTCGTCTTCGATCCTCTGGATGGTAGCAGCAATATCGATGCCGGCGTGAACATCGGAACCATCTTCGGGATCTACAGAGTTGTGCGTCTCAGCTGCCCACTTCACTCGAAACGAATGGCACTCATTGCCGGGTCTTTTCTCAGAGGCCAGATTCAGCGGGTACTGTCGAGGACGTGCTGCGGCCGGGCAGCGAGATGGTTGCAGCTGGTTATACCATGTGAGCTTCACACTCACTGATTTCGTAAACTTTGCTTCATGCAACAAAATCCGCTGAGTAGGTATGGATCGTCTGCCAATTTGGTGCTATCGACTGGGCAAGGTGTCAACGGTTATACACTTGATGCTGCCCTTGGAGAATTCATTCTTACGCATCCTAATGTAAGTATTCTTTTTTGCTTTTTCACGAATGACCACTTTCCCTGGATATCTAGATTCAAATTCCTCCTCGGGGAAAGATATATTCCTTCAACGAAGGGAATTCCATGTACTTTTACCCACCTGTGACTGCCTACTTGAAATCCATCAAGTACCCTCTGCCTCCGAAATCTCCGTACAGCGCCCGTTATATTGGTTCCATGGTGGCCGATGTTCACCGGACCTTGCTCTACGGTGGCATATTCGGGTACCCGAACGATAAGAAGAGCAAGAGCGGAAAGCTGAGGCTGCTGTACGAGGCTTTCCCTATGGCATTTTTAACAGAGCAGGTGAGACTGGAGTGTCCGTCTCGCGTTGACCGAAATTCATCAACTCTTCCATTGTTCAGGCTGGCGGGATTGCGACGACAGGAACTAAAAGGATCCTGGATATTGTTCCCAGGAGCATCCATGAACGATGCCCGGTGTTCTTGGGAAGCAAAGACGATGTGCAGGACGTGATGAGATTTTATAAGGAGATTCCCTCGGAACTTTGAGCTTGGGCAGAATTCAGTGTATCCTTGCACTAAGTAGGCCGAGTGTAACGCGTTATTTGGCTGCTGACTGGCTTCCAAATACTTTGAATACTTCGAACTCAATCACTCACTCAATTCATGCGTATCAAAGTTCCGCCCAAGACTGAAGAAGCGGACCATGGCCATGAACCGCAGGTATCTGATCTGTTGAATGGGCTGCAATTGTGTTCACACTCCTGATTTCGAGTCTTCAACGTCTGAAAAGCCACCCCCACGTCGGTTGCCAATGAAGCGCCGCACTGCTGTTGAATCAGATGAAGACGGGGCCCAAGATTCAGAAACACATGATACAAAAGACTGGAATTCGCATGCTACAGAGAAATATTCCGATTTCGGCCCACCATACGATGGCCACGGCTCACACACTCATGGATCACACTTGGCTTCGAGCAGCCGGTCGAAAGGCAAGGCCAGGCCAGGCGCCGATGTGCCACCATCAACGAAGAGAAGACGCATTATCAGTTCGGATGAGGACTATGGTCATGACGATGTCGGCAGGTCTTCTGGAGACGAGAGTGAGGAGGACCTTGTTGTGCCTGAGACCAAACGACAGTATGGTGCTCCAGCCAAGTCATCGAAGGATAAAACCGGAAAAAGCAAAGCGATACCGAAGAAACCACGTCATGACGATGCGGAGAACGCTCTAACTGCATTGAACAAACGACCACGGGCAGTGCAATCCTTAGTTCCTGAGGACACAATAATCGACATCTTTGCCAATGCAGCCAAGCCTGCTGCTAGCCCGTCGAGCAAAGACCCAACACCACCACCCACGAAGAAACGCAAGCTTCCACAAATCAAGAGGAACAAACCTGCGAATACAGCTGTCTCAACTACTCCCTCCACCAAAACTCCCGCGGTGGCAGATCCTGCTGTCTTACCTGTAACTGAAGGCCACAAGGCGGCCGGTCGAGCCATTGCTGCTACGATCGGTGTGGCTGATTTTGATCTACGGGATGCATCGGTGTACGCCGAATTATTCAAACCGGTAATAAAGTCGTGCACGTTCTTGAAAACGACTAACATGTTATTTGGAGGCGGCGGGAGGCAGCAGTACTCCACGATCTGGATTAAGTAGACGAGAAAAAGAAGAAGAGAGGCGAAGAGAGTTGATGAAGATGAGAGATGAAGCCAGGGCCAAACGTCTAGTTGAAGCGGTTCGTGGTCTTTCATGGCTCTTTGTAGCACGTTGAATTGATGGCGATGAAATACAGATTCCAGCCTTCGACCTTGCCCTGCAGACGGATAAGATCACACGATACGAAGAGAAGCTGAAAGCTATAAGGAGCAATGCGTTGTATCCGAACTGTCTTGCAGCGAAATGGAGAGAACGATGGGAGCGAGAAAAGGAGCAAGAAAAGAGACAGCAGCGCAAAGAGTGGCATGCGAGCACGCCATGGGATGAGTCGAATGGTAGAGAGGAAGGCGAGATGAATGATACCCCAGGCCACCTGTGAGCATATGCATTGAGACCGCCTTCTCATTATAATGTGTGGGGGATTGGTCAAGGTTGACCGTGTGATTTCAAAGTATCTTGTAAGGAAAGAACAGCTTTGTCTATTTGATTCAAGCATGCTTCGAACCATTTCACGAGTACAACCTTTGGCTGGGAATCTAGATTGGTTGCTTCCAGCTGTTTAGACAAAGCAAGCTCCGCAAGGATGGGAAGAAGGGTGGATCGTACACGGGAGAGAACGTCGGCGAACGAAGCGAGCTCTGCTAAGATATCAGTCGGATCCTGAGGGGGATACAAGGCGGATATAAGGTCGTCAGAAGCAACTAGTATGGCAGATGACAAGGGAGAAAGGTGGTCGAGGTTTTGGATGGTGGGATCTGACAGGCGGGAGGACAGAAGATCTTTGGAGATGCGACCATGTAAAAGAGTGGAGAGACGAAGAATGGTATGGGTCTGAATGGAAAATGGACTGAGCAGATCTCTGACCTCGGGGAAATTTTAAAACAAACCTTTCTAGTCACCTGGATTTCATCTGGATTCATCGTTTTGTTGGAGGGTACACCGAATTCGTGCCAACCATCGTCTTCAAAGTCCGGGTTGTCACAAGAAGAAGAAGGGTCTTCAGCCATCTCTGCAACCTCGGAAAGGCCATCTTCGAGTGAATCGTGATCCTGAACCCATTTTTTTCTTACGGCGGCGATGTTGTCAAGCGAAAACCCGCCTGGAGCGGTGGCGCAGTCGATAATGTGGTGGACTGCGGCGACGCGGACGAGATAATGATCAGAAGATGTGAGATCGGCATCAATGTCGGAAAGGGTGACGAGAAGCGAGGAAACTGATTGAATGATGTCTCTGGCGAGGGAGGTGGCCTCGTGACGGACGGTAAGGCCGTAAATAGGATGATAGAGGCGGACGCAGTGGGAGAGTGCGGAGATGTGGTTGGAGACGTCGGTGAGGGGGGTGACGGCAGCGGTGCGGGAGGGCGAGGATGGGGTGAAGGCAAGGCCGAGCTTGGTGGTGGACGCACGGAGGAGGGCGAGAAGGGAGAGCACATCAGCGTGAAGAACAGAAGGGCGGAGGTCGGGGACGGGATCGGCGGGGATGGCGAGGGCGGCGAGGGCGGCGGTACATGTCTGCTTCGCGGTGTCAAGCATAATTATGGCACGTGATCCGTTCTTTTTCCCTTTCTGTCACGATGCAGACATGGCGTCCGTTGCGCGTCTGCGCACGTCCCGTCATCGCACCTGCCGTAGCCGCCGCCGTCGCGTACCGTCAGAGCAGCACCCTCCTTCTCCTCCGCCCCCCTTTCTGTACAGCACCCGCCTCGCCCGCGCCCACACCTTCCCGTCTTCTCTCTCTTTCCTCCCTCTTCACCCGCTCGAATGTCATCCGCACTCCGTCTCCCGTCGTTGTCGCACACATCACCCGGCTCGAGGCAGAGGCCAATGTGAACCCCCATGATGTCCCCAAACAGCTCGCCCTCTTCCAAGCCCTCGCCGACACAAAGCTCAAGTCTTCCTACGAGTTGATCATCACCCGTTGGGAACGCATGTGCGAATTCGTGCGTCCTCTGCGCAGTCATCCTTATTGAATCCTCACACGCACTAACCCTCAGGACACCGCTTCCCCTCTGCTCCGCTCTGGCCCGGCATTCCAGCTTTACCTCTCTTCCCTCCTTCACACTGCCCAACCCGCCTCCATCCATCCAGCCGTACGTAGAAGAGATTCTCTCCTTGCCGCAAATCCCTCTACATCGCCATCACTTCCGGACAGTCACCCTTCTCCTTCTACTAAAACCATCGATGACTCTGGCAACAATCCCACCCCAAGTCAGGAAATTGCTCAGGCCGTTCTTGTCGGTCAATCTGAAGCCCTAGCTACCCCGTCCACTCCAAACCCAGACCTCCGAAAGCTCAATGCAGAAGCTAACATCGGTCCGATACAGGTTTCCATTGTCGAACGTATGTCTCTTCCCTATTTGTCCCTTCCTCCACCTACCTTCTCTCCAGGCAAAGGCTCTTGGATTCCCCGCCTCGTCCGCTTTGTAGCTGTCATCCTGGTCAGCTCATTCTGTGAGCACCTTCTCCTTTTTATCCCACTTTCAGCAATCTTTACTTTTATGTGCCTTCTATCTAATAGTCTTCCTCGTCATCCTCTCCGTCTTTTTCGAGAACAGCGGTCTTATGAAGGCCGGCCCTCGTCAATCCCAGTTTGAACCTACCGAAGGCAAGACTGTTAAATTCACCGACGTTCATGGCGTCGACGAGGCCAAAGATGTATGTACACCTCTTTTTATTTTCCCCCATTTTCGTCATTACATCAACATCAGGAACTGCAAGACGTCGTCCTTTTCCTCAAGGATCCGACAGCTTTCGCATCCCTCGGAGGTAAACTGCCCAAAGGGGTCCTTCTTACCGGGTCAGTCAGTCTCGTCCACCCACTTTCCAGTCTCACTCAAACGCAAGCCGATTAGCCCCCCAGGAACCGGTAAAACCTTGTTGGCCCGCGCTGTGGCAGGGGAAGCTGGTGTACCATTCTTCTTTGCTTCGGGGTATGCAGTCGTTCCACCTCCAGCTTTTGTTCACCTCACTTTGTTCCTTCTTTTCTAGCTCGGACTTTGAAGAGATGTTTGTGGGCCTTGGTGCTAAACGCGTTCGCGAACTTTTTGCCGCAGCTCGCAAAAAACAGCCAGCTATCATCTTCATCGACGAACTCGATGCGGTCGGCGGTAAAAGGAGCAACCGTGATCAACAGTACATGAAACAAACCCTTAATCAACTCCTGGTCGAGATGGATGGCTTTCAGCAAACCGAAGGCGTTATCGTGATTGCTGCTACCAATTTCCCCCAAAGTCTCGACCAGTAAGTCATGATCTATTGCGATCATTCTTTCATCTCAGGTTTATCGTCACAGAGCTTTAGTACGGCCTGGACGGTTTGATCGAATCATTGCTGTTCCTCTGCCTGATGTGCGCGGCCGCGTTCAGATCCTACAGCACCATATGCGGAACGTCGGCACTGCACATGGTAAGCAAGTGTCTTGACCTTTCTAACAACCGTCAATCGTACATTGCCTCCCTCGACCAGACGTTGATCCCAAAGTCCTGGCACGAGGAACTCCTGGCTTCTCTGGTGCCGATCTCCAGAACATGGTCAAGTGAGGATTTGAAGTTCTCATCTTCAGCCCCTCTCTCTCAACCAGTTCGATGTTTCTAGTCAAGCTGCAATCCAGGCGTCCAAGGAAAAAGCTACCGAGGTCTCACTAAAGCATTTTGAATGGGCGAAGGTAATCCCCCCCCCCCCCCCCCTCTCTTTTGTTCGGTCTGCCACCAGCTTTCTTACTGCTGCTCCACCCAGGACCGCATTCTCATGGGCGCCGAACGCAAAAGCCAGTACATCGATCCTGAGGCCAAACTAGCTACCGCGTACCACGAAGTACATTTTCCAACTTCCGCGCTATTCTCGCTAAACTGGACTGAGCAGGGGGGACATGCTCTTGTGGCATTGTACACCGATGGAGCGATGCCGTTGCACAAAGTGACTTGTGTCCCACGTGGACATGCTTTGGGCTATGTGTGTATTTTTGCTTCTTTTTCATGACATCTGAATAATCTATGATAGACGTCATTGCTTCCGGAAGATGATCGGCATTCGGTCAGCCTCAAACAGTACCTTGCAGGCATCGATGTGTCGATGGGTGGCAGGGTAGCCGAAGAAATAAGTAAGGATTATGTTGCCGTTTATCCACATTGTCTACTTTGCATCTCATATGGACTCGTCAAGTCTATGGTGCTGAGAATGTGACCAGCGGCGCCAGTTCAGACATCCAGAATGCTACGCAAACAGCGCAGTCCATGGTAAAGGTATGAACCTTCCGCTTTGTTCTCATGACCTGTATCATGAATTTATATTGCACAAAGCATTGGGGATTCTCCAAACTGGGACCTGTATATTATGGGGGGCGAAATGACACACTAAGCCCCCGTCGAAAAGAGGAAATCGAAGATGAAATCGCAAAGTATGCTCCCGGTCCCCACCGTTCCCCTGATGACACTCTTATTGATGACTGACTTGTGAACACAGCATTGTACGGAGTGGAGAAGCTCGTGCTACGGTATTACTCACGTCAAAGATAGAAGAACTACACCGAGTGAGAGGCTTCGTTCTCCCTTCACAAACTCAATTTGCTGACGCATAGTCAATTTGACAGTTGGCACATGCGCTAGTGGAGCATGAGACGCTGGATTCAGAAGAGGTTCGGAAAGTCATCAAAGGGGAGCCTATAAGGAACATCACTGAAGTCTTGGACGAGGAGCTCTCGAACCTAGAACGCAAAGAATCCAAGTCGAATCTTTGACAGAACAACAACCTGGAAAGCTTTTCCCCTTCTGTGGCGAGATACCGTGTTCCAAGCAGCGTTTGATTGTGGCACTATACTTTACTAGACAGACTCTTGTGATCTATTCAGACCTGGGATTCCCCTTGTTTCTAACAGTCATTAGCCCTGAGCAGTAGCTCCTATAATCATAACTCCAATGGCAAATCATAAGTCTAGGAAGGAAACAGAATGTCAGGTCCACCTGCAGTGGCGCACGGGTGGAATCTTGCATATGTCTGGGTCCTATGTATGTGTTCAGATCGTCGGGCCCGCGCGTTGACGCCGAGCTCTTTCGTCCCGGCCTTCTTTTAGTAATGTATTCAATTCTATCATCAGTCCTTCCTGCCAAAGGATACTCTCGATACTCCTGGATTTTCATGGCATCTGTTCACATTCTTGTCATGTCGTTCATCCAAGACCTTGAGGGGGGGCAGGAATAATGGATCTAAGCTTCATGATCGTTTCTACGGAGGCAATGAGGATTCGAATATGGTCGATTACGAGTCCCTGGTTCATTTGCCACTGACAAATTGTCGGTTCCCAGTTCACCTACTACGTGAGAATTTGTCAATTGTTACTCCATTTTTCCGCCAACAGATACATGTGCCAGATATTGGGGGCACTTGACCTACTTCAAGGATTTAACCATCGATTGCAAGTCAAGCGAATACTATTCAAGCGAGGAACCTGCGCATTTAACCATATGGATGCCGCCAGTACCATGGGCTGCCAAAAAGAATGATAACTTCAAAGGCAGACCCCAGCCTACATCGATTTACCTTGGTGAACCCGCTCTGTAGATTCCAGGGAACTGTGCTCGATGTAATTATTCCTCATCAAGTAAGGGATTGACGTACAATCATGTATGTTACCCGGATTTCGTTAAACATCTAAATCAAAATCTTCCAACATCTGATCGTCGATACCTCCATCTCCATATTCACGGTCATCGTCGGCCTTGAGCTGTGCAGCTTCCAAGACCGCAATTCTTTGTTTCGCCTGAGCCTTTTCAATGTCGGCTAAGGTCCAAAGGGAAACCCCAGTTTGATTTTCATTTGAATTTTGGGATATTGTCCGCATGAAGAGCTTGGAAAGAGTTAAAGCCATATCTGTGGAGAGGTTCGATGCAGTCTCAGTGATGTACTGATTTATCCAGCGTGGAAGCTTGGCTCGTTTGTCCGCTCGGGCGAAACGCTGTGTCACGGAAATCTATCAAGTGCGATGATGTTCGAGTCGTCTGTAACTGACCTTGTCTGCGAAGATCATCAGTCCCCAATCCGTTTTCCCTCTCAATACGCGCCCTACACATTGCGCAGCATTCCGCATAGCATCAAAGCCAAGGAATTCCGACTCGCGTATTCGATAGGCATCTCGAAGGTATTCCAGGCGAGCTTTCAGTATTCGACTCTCAGTATATTGATAGGGTACACTGATTTTCGTTAAGCTGAGAGAGAACAAAAAAATTAGGATGGAATGCATACCCGAACATTATGACAGCACGGCCATAGTTATGGTCAAAATCGATGCCTTCTGACACCTTACCTCGAGCTACTGATAGGAGGACGGCGCCACGCCCATTGTCGCAAGCCTACGGAATTAAATGACAATGCAAGAAAGTAGCGGTATGGCTCAACAAACCCGACGGTAATTTTCTAATGCTATGCTGGTCTCATTCGCGTCCGGGGTTTCAACGAAAATGAGTTTATGTTTCCACACTTCGTTAAGAATTCCCTGATGCAACTTGAGAGCGCCGTACGCATGAGAAAAGGAGTGACATACCATATCATTCCAAGCGGCAACGATCGATTCCATATAGAGGTAACTAGGGAAAAAAGCAACGATGCCATCCGGTACGATTTTGCTGTATTCAACGAGTATGCTACCGAAATTGCGAACCACAGCTGGATCATTCCTGACTTCGAAACGAGAACTGATCGCTACTTGGTCACTTCCTCGTGTTATTACCTAGTCCCATGAGACAGGATTTTGCAGAAATGAATCGACAGACCAATGGTAGAAATGCATTCCGTGTCAGAGTCATCGCGTAGGTTTCTTGTACAACCGGCGTGAATTGAAGCATTTTCGGATACATGTCCAGTGGGGAAATGGTCCCGGACGTTATGACAACGCTGCTAAACCGCTCAAACACAGGTTTGATCGCGAGTGACGGGTCAAGACATCTACACCCTATGCGCGTCAGCAGACAGCAGGGATACACCATTCAACTGACGTGAAATGAAACACCGGATTTGGCACGGTTGCATTGTCCGTTTCAAAAGGTTCCAGGATAAGGAGGAAACCTGAATATGACAAGGTAAGTACGGATTCAAACTGTTTGTGCAGAGCCACCTTTTTCGTAGGTCGACACCAAAGTTGCGAAACTGGCAACCTTTTGAAGCGCCGAATACTCGTCTAACCGGGTGAGTTGCAATGTGCGAATCAGAGACTGCAAACGTTCGGCGCAAAATCTGTCCAAATTCAGTATTTGATAGCCTTGCGATGAGGAAATTAGGAATACCTTAATGGCCTCCGCTCGATATACGTGATGTCTTTGAGATGTTGAAGGAAAGAAAGCGGCGTCTCCGCTACGACGTGAAGTACCCGCATACGCGTCTTAGTTAGGAATGCGATCATTCTCGATGGGGTCGTTGGGAAGAAGGGAAATTCTACCTTTAGATATTCCACGAAACGCGTCAAAAACGCTACAAAATGTTCTGCTTTTCGAATGTTACCAGGAATGGCTTCATTGAGTAGGTCATCAGGAAGAACTGCCAGAGATGTCAAGATGAGCTGCAACGCCAGTCTGATTCAAAATTCCGTACGAGGATTTGCCATAAAGCCGTCTGTATCATCAACGGTTTCTTGTAGTCCCTCCACAAGCTTTGCATATTCGTCTTGAAGTTTTGCCGCATCCGTCGTTTTTATCCTATGGTGGGGGGTCCGTATATATATCACGAGAATACAAAGCACATACTCTTCAATCTTTTCTCCAAGTTTCCCGACACTTCGCGCAGCAGAATCCAGCATGGGACGAGTAAGGTCGATGCTCAAGGATTCGATACATACATTGTCTGTTCAAGGTTAATGGTCAAGCAGCGTGGGCCAAAAAACCACATGCCTATGTTATGCGCCTCGTCAAATACGACTATAGCATCCTTGGACATCTCCTTTGAAACTTGGTCGGCGACTTTCGGATCCAGGAGGTAATGGAAAGAATAGATGATAACGTCTACGAAGGGCATCTAACCAGTTTTTAGGAAACAATTGGACGGAATTGAATGCGCTTACCATTCTTCGGATGGTGAAATACGGGCAAACGCCTTCATCTCGGCCATATTGGAGTATGTCTGCAAGAGTCCATATTCCGGGAGGGATCAAGTTCCCAGGTTCCATTTTGCCTAGGTTCTGCAGGTGCATAAGTTAGTGTAGCAGCATTCATGGCTTTACTCACTTCATGCCAATCGCACAACTCAACAGAACCAGGATTCTCCCTCCCTTTCTCACACGCAGCGGAATTCGTCAAGTCTCGGCAACGTGCATCGACGAGTTTGCCCTTTTTCTCCTTGGAAACCTGTACCACTGTCAGTCACAGAACATTGCGCTTGAAGACACTTGAATCTGAGGAAAGACGGACCTCCGGATGTATACACAAGTTCTTCCGGCTGGTCAACCCCAGTCCAGTGAAATTTCTTTCCTTTTCTTTTGCTTCCTCTGTGTCTGCTTGAGCAACGCGATACGCTACTAAGCGTTTGAGTTCCGCAAGGGCCTTTTCGATTTCCGGGACCGTCCGGGAACAGTATATGAGCTTTCGACGCGTTGGGTAGAACTTTCGCCACAGGCTTTTAAACACGCATTTAATAGGGCAGAAGTAGCTTACTTGTTGATATGAAACGATCAAAGAGAGCAATGAAACGGTTTTTCCAGTCCCCGAAGGCATCTCCAACACGCAGTGACCCTACGCATCTCATTGATAAATTTCCATAGGCCTTTGGTGATGCTTGCGTACGGTTGCATCTAGAGTCCTCTTGAGGTCGCACATATAGGCATATTGTTCTGGAAAGGAGTAAGCATGGGAAGGACTAAATTAGTCTCTCCTACCTGGATATATTCGATCATAGGGGAAAATGATCTATACT
The DNA here is from genome assembly GCA_963565915.1 of Entoloma clypeatum. NCBI lineage: Eukaryota > Fungi > Basidiomycota > Agaricomycetes > Agaricales > Entolomataceae > Entoloma > Entoloma clypeatum. Next base: position 3,395,893 of record OY751487.1, on the reverse strand, counting down.
GGGGTAAGCAAGAGCGAGTCTGAATTGAAGATACACGGACAGGAAGGTCATCGATGAAAAACTTCATGGACGGTTACTTGTAAAGGTTTTAAATTACGTCACAAGCCTCGGTCATGTGACTGGACGAAGATTCAGAAATGTAATAGTCCTGGTCCATTCAACTACTAGATAGTAAGTACAGTGTCTGTAGATGTAAAGAAACAACAGTCCATAATCAGGCACTACCAGAATCAGGCCCGAAACCTGCAGCACCTGTCTGAATGGAGCCAATAACATCAGGTTGCCTAAAGAAAGAATATAAGGTGTTGGGAGTGATCATTAGTCGGTATAGCCTTACCCTTGGCCGATAATTCCGTATCCATCGTTGGGCGACACCCCAGATGTATTCTGGTTGGGTGTTTCGCCACTTTGGTTAGGGAGAGGTGCGACTGGGGATCCAGGTTGCGCCGTAAGATTGCCTTGAGACCACTAAGAAGCAGTGAGTCTCGTGAGACAAGAAAGGACCAAATAAAAAATTTGCCTGGTACTGAACAATGCCACGGAGTCCACCAGAAACACCGGCTAGGTGATCACTAAGATGACGATATTAAGCTGAGATTCATCTTATTCACCTTCGACCCAACGAGAATAAGCGTCATCACGTTCTTGATCGGTGACACCATATGGTTGCGTCGCAGTTCCTGCCACAACATACAATTGGTTTACATGCAATGAAAGTTCCTGAGCACCAACCTTGGTTCTGTCCAAAGGGAGCCACAGAACTGTTGAAAGGCACAAAAGAGGCAGCATTGCCTTGTGTAACAAGACCAAAGCTGTTCAGGGAAACAGGTTTGTTGAAGCTGCAGAACCTCATTGAGTCAGGGCAACCACCTTTGAGCAACAAAGACTGACAGTCGACCTGCTTCGGCGTGACGACGGATCCATTCCAAACCGATCTGAAGACTCTGGTTGTAAACGGGAAGAGTTGGGTCTACCCGTCCATATGTATACTGATCAGGGAACAGCTGGAACGAGCCGAAGCCAATCTCAGGAATGTTGATGATGTCCTCACTATCGACGCCGAATGACCCATCGTAGGCAGACCCGACGCCGAGATTTGGTGGTGTATCTCCTGTTGTGGAGCACTCGGTCAGAGATGACGGTGGTGCCGATTCAACGCTCATGCTCACTGGATGCGATCCAACGTCCTCTTATTTTAATGCCATTGGGTTGTTCCCCAGATCGCTTCTGCCGTAACCTTTCCTTCTTCAGGGCCACTTTGCGTTCCATCAAAAGACGAGCTCGAGTGAGAGATTTTGGAAGGCTTCGACGTTGTCTGCCAGGTTTGGGAGATGGTTGTGGTGGAGGGGTGACAACTCTTGGGAAGAGTTTGGGACAATCTGCACAAAAGAATCCTTGACTCCTAGGTCATTAAGCATTAATCGCATTTCTATGACGAAGACATGCGAGAACCGAAAACACACCCAGAGGATATCAAATGATTAGGGTCGATGGATTTTACATGTTGGGCCACATTTGAATGCCATCGTGTGATTCTTGTGGGATCACAGTCGGTAGCTGCTGGAACCGTTGAATTACATCTTTTGCACTGATGATCAACAAAAATGACAGAGACGACCACTGAAGGTTCTACCTGGGATCGTTGGCCAATTCCCTCAAACAGCGTGTCAACAAGGTCCCACGATGGATTCTGAGAAGAGATAAATACCATGCCAGGATCTGAGTTTCGTTGACATAGCGGGACACAATTTGAGTAGTGTAATTTTTGAAAGCATCGAGCAACGTTTGATTGACGTAGAATTGATCGTGTTCATGGACATCGCCAAGGTTTCGTACATAAACATCCATTCCTCCTGAATGTAATCCATTCCGGTGAGCCTCTATTTGTTGAGAACGATTTAATCTGACCATAGTCATTGCTTAGCATGTTGCGTGACGACGTTTTGGTCGCGACTGGCGTCACAGTGTCGGTAGATCTTGGATTCCAATTGTTGGTAAGGGAGAGCAAAAGGTAAATTCCGTGTTTTTTCGCCAGTTTGACCACCGTGTCAAGCTTCGGTATTCCATTGGCACCATTGTTGATAGTCACGGTCCCATTAGCAATCAATTGAAACCAGGTCCCATTGACTGGGATTGCATTAACATCTGGAGATGCATGTATCATCCACAGAAGAGAGTGATGGGATATCAATACCATTAAAGGCCCAAGTCCTGACGACTGTAAAGTTTGCAGCTGCGATGCTAGCCAAGGTATTATCGATGTCTTCGTCAGTGTTCAACGCATGAAGCCAATAAGCATTAGTCCCGACGAAATTGAATACGCTTTCCAAAAGTGAGTACTAGCACGTGGCGACGATGAATGAGAAGATACCTTCCATTGAGGATGAAGTGGCCATCACGAGCAGTGACAAACTGGGAAGGAGGGGCAGAACTAAGCCTCTTCGTTGGGGTGGGATTAGCGGCGGACACGACAAGGATGGCACAGAGGAGCTGCCAAAGCCTGACTTGGACGTTGAACATGACGGCGCCGAAGAAAGGTGGAAAAGGGCATCATGAATATGTATACAGCAGCTCCGAGTCGGCCTATGCGTGTGCCGAGTAAGGGCCAGAGGCGTCAGGGGACGTTTCATCGGACATCCCTTCAGTTACGTAACAAGAAAGACGTGAGTCCAACTTGCTTGTCAGTCCCAGCAGAGCAGGCGCACTGGCCGCGTTCAGTGAGCGTGGTCCTGTAAACTCAACGTACTCGAGTACAACTCACAATGTCTTCCATTCCTCTGTAATTTTCAAGTTTAAGCCTCGGCCGCCTGAGGTCTGAGTTCCGATCCCTATCAGTCACATCATCAACAACCAGTGCTCCTCTCCACCAGCCTTGCAACATGACTGACAATCACTCTGAACGGTTCCTTGCGGATCGCGCTGCGCCTTTGTGCAGTCTCGACGTCGCCAAGTCTTTCGAACAATTGAGGTCATCGCAGTTGACTATGGCGAAAGGGCCAGTAATACTGATTCATTATCTGTCCAGTTCGCAGGAGAAAAATTATGCGCACTATCTCGGGTTGGCTGCATGGGCAGGTGCCCGGATTATACAAGGTGTGGTGCAAATCAGAATCCTCTATCCTTGTTCTAACGCCTCCCAAGGGCAATGGACGCCACAGGCGACTGATCTCTATGATCTTTTGATCCTGACATTTAGTACCGAGAATGGCACTCTTGCTGATTTAGCTGCCCTTCAACGGCGCGCAGGTCTCTCCGATGAGCAATGGGAAGACTTGTTGCAATACACGATCCAAGTAAGTGTTTGTGATCTCCAACAAGAATCCCTTTCAAGGTTAACCCATTGATTTCCAGACCTTAAGTAACCTTGTCAATTACAAGAGCTTCGGATTTACGAAGATCATCCCACGCGTGGCGGAGGACAGATTTGAGGCTGTCGTTAAGCACTCTACTAGCTCTGCTCGGACATTAGATCTCTGGAACAATGTCCGTACGCTCACCAAAAGCATTGGCTATACCACACTCACTCTCTCCCAGTTGAAAGAACACATATACGCTTTCACCCCCGAACCGAGCCTTTTCATTGGCAAAAGAGATCAGGGGCACATCTCGAATTATTATCTTGGGCAGCCAATCTCGGACGAAGAAGTTGTGTCTGTTCAAGCAGCTGCCGAGAAGCTGGGCATAGACATTCTTAACACCCGGTAAGTCTAAACTCTCCAAAACCTCAGGGGAATTTCTGGTTGACGCGATGCAGCGTTTCAAAGAATGGACCGAACGACTTCACACTCCTAATTGCATCAGCAAGTCCAAACCTACCTGCTACTCACGTCATAGAACACGAGCCTGCCAAAGCGACTCTGAAAGTGGAGTATGGAGACTTCTCCCAGCCATTACAGGCAATTGTCAAAGCGCTCTCTGAGGTACGTCTGATGATACTTAGGAATTTAACATAATTCTCCTATATAAAAGGCCAAAAAATATGCAGCTAATACAAATCAAGTCGCCATGATTGAAGGATATATCAAATCGTAAGAATTCAACCGTCTGTTCAAAGGTTTGACACGAATATCAACAGGTTTGAAACTGGGTCCATTCAAGACCACAAGGATGCCTCGAAGTTCTGGGTGAAAGATGTTGGACCGGTTGTTGAGTCATATATCGGGGTATCATTCGGTTTCCTTCAGAAATTATACCTGCTGAACTGCTACTTTTAGTTTATCGAAACATATGTTGACCCGTATGGTGGTCGAGCTGAATGGGAGGGTTCGTTTGACTTCTATGGGTCTGAGTAACCGCTCATCCACATTAGGATTTACGGCAATTGTGAACAAGCAGCTCAGTGCCAAATACGAAAGCCTTGTCAGCGGAGCACCTGAGCTAATAAAAGGTCTCCCTTGGGGCCCGGATTTTGAGGTTGATGTGTTTAGAAAGCCTGACTTCACGGCCCTCGAGGTGGTAACCTTTGCAACGGGTGGTAAGTCGACCATTCTAATGTAAATATCTTTTTCTTGACCATCCCTCCAGGAATCCCCGCTGGGATCAATGTGTGTTATGTCATACCGTCCCTCGCCCTCACACCTCACTGAATTTTTTTTCAGATACCTGTGAGTTGCCAAATATTTACCCAGGCGGAGAATAAACCTTTGCACAGAATTACTATGATATCAGGGAATCTACCGGCTTCAAAAACGTTTCCTTGGCTGTATGTACTTGACTGGAAGGTTATTCACGGCACTCTGATAGGTCATAACAGAATATTTTAGCGGCCAAAGCTCCAAGTACGTGGTTTCACAAAGTGTCTTCTTAAAAAAGCACCTTACTGTTGTTTATGAAGACGAAGAACTCACGTTCATCCACCCGGACGATGTGACGCTCTATAACGCTTGGGACAGTCGGGCATTTGAGTTACAAGTGGCCAACCATGAGTTACTTGGCCATGGGTCAGGTAAGCTATTCGAAGAGGGGCCGGACGGCAAGAGAAACTTTAATGAAAAGGTGTGTGGTAGCAGGATTGTTTCCTCGTTGCTCAGGGTGAATTGAATGCCCAGGTGATCAACCCAGTCACCGGGAAGCCAATGTGCGTAAACGGGTTCTTCATTGTCGAAGTCCTACGAGTTGAAACGCTCCAGTATGTCATGGTACAAGCCCGGCCAAACCCCTGGTTCTGTTCTTGGTGAAGTTTCCTCATCTATGGAAGAATGTCGTGCAGAAACGGTCGCATTATATTGTATGGCCCCTTTGCTGGGAGTCTCTTTTCATGCATTGACTTGTTTACCCTTCAGTGGTCGGCAATCGTGACATCTTGAAAATTTTCAATGTAAGATGACTAACAAGTTGACTATATGGCAGCTCATAACAGTGACTGCATATTACAGTATATCGACGAGCAAGAGATCGAGGATATTCAGTACATCACATTCTTGCTTATGGCCCGAGCGGGCCTCAGAGCCTTGGAATTCTATGATCCAATAACAAAAAAACATGGCCAGGCGCACATGCAAGCCCGGTGAGCGTGTATTCTGGATACCTCGTCTGGTGTGTACTTATCAAGACTGGAGTCTTGGTATTACCCAACATCTCATAAAATCTGGCATTGCGTACCTCGAGGAAATACGCGACTATCAAGGCACACTAGAAAACCTTTACATCAGAGTAAGGGTAGTTCACTACCATGCAATCTTATTTCATCATTTGTTCTCTGGCAGGTAAACCGCGAGAAGGTTCTCTCTGACGGAAAAGGCGTGACAGGAAAACTGCTTCTTGAACTTCAAGTTCTCAAGAGCACAGCTGATGGACCAGGAGCCCGGGAATTTTACAAGAAACTGACAAAACCACTTCCCGGTTGGGACGGGGACATCCGCAACCTAGTCTTACGGAAAAAACTGGTAAGCTTTTGATTATTTGACTGCGAACATCGGCATTGAGTGTCATTGAAAGCCAAGGAAAATATTCGTTCAACCCAATACCTTCATTGTTGATGGAGAGGTTCAGTTCAAGGAATACCCACTTACTAGTGCTGGTGTAATCGAAAGTTTCATCGAAAGAAAGTTGTGAAGTGCCGTTGATAGTGAATGTAAATAACATGTGGTATTATATGAAACGCCGTGCTCAACGTGGTAACATCAGTGAGTGATTAATGCTTGATTATATAGTTTCGCGAATGAGGCCAACCACAACTGTAACACTTGGAAGAGTGAGTGGAAAGACACATGCTTGATTGAATGTGCATACTCGTCTGATTTCTGTAAGTAACCCATCTGAGCACAGGAACCACCAGAACAGAATATGTTTACGTACACCTCCCCGGAAAAACATGCCTTGTCGTGCGGCTTCCCCTATGACATCCCAGGTGACATGGAATACTTATAGAGCAGCGAGGTTATGACGCACTTTCAAATGGACTAACCCTGTTTTTCTTTAGCATGCATTGCCGGGCATAGTCAACTAGACCATCCGCAATAGCCTGCACTTGCTCATCCTCAGGTCCCCCGCGTCGAGCCACCAACGAACATAAAGTGACGATTTCAGAAGGAAAGACGTTATCTGACAAGCCATCCGTCTAATGAAGGATGTTCTCAAGATCCCGAAGGTGATTGAATGGTGGGGCCGTACATAAGCAATTACAATATCTCCGTCCCCAAGTTTCGTGCGGAAGGTTTCTGCTTCACTTGGGGAGTCCACACAGGCTCGAGAAAATTTACGCATTTCGTTGGTTGGCAATTTGGTCAATTGCCTGTGCAAAACATCAATTACAATTCATGACTTGAGAGACGGAGGATTATACTTGGGACAATTGAAGAAGTGCGTTTGAGGTCGTTGTCGATAGAACACAGAGTTTGAGCGGATGATCACGAAACCGCTGTCGCCCAGACTTGATGAAAAATAGCAGTCAGCCAACTGATTCTTAATTTCAATTCGAAGATCGATACTTTGCGGACCGCAATACCCCGGAAGCCGCATTGATCGTAATAAGGCAAGCTGTGCTCGAACCTACAGCAAGGTATATTCCATCAGAGCATGGAGAAGGACATAAAACCTACCGGCCTGTACGAGTTTCTCCCTTAACACACCTCCATAGGCCAGGTCAAGGCACTCATAGGGAGTCATCTCCCATCCCTCGATCTGCTCTCTCTCTTCATAATCGAGCGTTGGATCAATTTCAGGTTCTCCTGCCCATGCATTCCGCGAATACCGATGTGAATGGAACATAAGAGCCTGCGAGAACAAGGCGGGGTCTACACCACTGTCCATCCATCCTCCAACCCCGTCCGCGACGCCAAAGGAGACACCCTGATATCGAGTCCTTTGTTAGTTCAAGCAGGCATCAGGGAAAACTACAGGGCTACGCACTGAGTGATTTCGCATCTAAAAATTATGAGGGCTGATTATACGAAAGAAAGTAAGCAAGCGTACGTCTTGCACGAAGAAGAAATCCTGTCCACAATCCTGACTTTTCATGGCCTTGGGGCGGCTTAGTGTCCGGTCTCTCCATGCGCCAATGGCGCCGTCAGCAGGGAAGGGGATATGAATATTGCTGCTATATTTCCCTGCCCAGCTAGCGCCCATGTGTATTTTGTACGGGCGGGGAAGTGCCGATGACAATGGACGTGTCGGCAGGGGTCTTCTGCGGAGTATTTGTCGAGCCATTGCTGGGCTAAACTTCCCGGCAAGTGCATTGCTGGAGAACATAACGATTCGGGAGAATGGTTTGTGAATGGAAGGACGAACGGACTTCATACTGGATAGCAGCTCATCTTGCAGCTGAAGGTGGTCACTAGTCACATGATCTTGACATAAAAAAGCCAATGACAATTTGATGACAATGATAGGTTAACGTTACGCCATCTTTGCACAAGCTTAGGTATATAATATTGCGGCGGCATGAGGCTTCTCCAAACTCACAAGCATCTAGATTTCGCTAATCAATACCTCGTCATCGTCTGCAATAAGTACTTATGTACTTTGTAAACGGAAGTAAATGTGTGTTGATGTGTTTACTTAATCCCAAGAGGTGTCACGGACGTCACACTCTTCGCAACGGTCACAATCCATCCTCTGTTCGCCTTCCTTGTCGTTCGTTGTCCTAACTTTCACTCTTCACTTCCCGTCGTTCTTTCAACACCCTCATGGCCTACCCAGGCGGCTATGGCTCGCCAAACAATCCGCCCAATGACCCTTTTGCACAGCGCCGTCAATATGACGCCGACTCGGACCTCGGTGACCCCTACGGCAACCCAGCCTCAAGCACTACTCACCTAGCTGCAAGCCAGCATTACTATGAGCAGCGCGGTTCAGGTACCCACCTTCCAAAAATACTCAATAACAGCTGTCTCAATCATTTCTATATCCACCTCTAGAATCAGAGTTCGGACAGCCGTATACCAATTCTGTCGATTCTCATGCCAGCATGTCTCCCTTCGCTGACTTTGGGCCCGCTTCAAATGACCCATATCCTGCCTGGTCCGCGGAAAAACAGATACCGATGTCTGCAGAAGAAATTGAGGATATATTTCTCGACCTTACTCAGAAGTTTGGCTTTCAACGTGATTCTATGCGGAATATGGTTCGGTCGCTTTCATTTCCTATGCAAATTTGAATTAATGCACAACTAGTTCGACTTTACAATGCAATTGCTGGATTCACGTGCCTCTCGTATGACACCGAACCAAGCGTTGCTCACCCTCCATGCAGATTACATTGGCGGTCAACATGCCAACTATCGCAAATGGTACTTTGCAGCTCAGCTTAACCTTGATGATGCAGTTGGCCAAGCACAGAACCCCGGTTTACAACGCCTCAAGAGCGTCAAGGGCTCAAAGCCTGCTGGGGCAAAGTCCCTTGACAATGCTCTCAACCGCTGGAGGAATGCAATGAATAACATGAGCCAGTATGATCGCTTACGGCAAATTGCCTTATACCTTCTATGCTGGGGCGAAGCAGGCAATGTTCGATTTGTTCCAGAATGCTTATGTTTCATCTTCAAATGTGCCGACGACTATTATCGTAGTCCTGAATGCCAGAACCGCATGGAGCCTGTCTCCGAGGGCTTATACCTGAATACCATCATCAAACCTCTCTACAACTTCATGAGGGATCAAGGTTACGAAGTTCAGGATGGCAAGTTCGTCAGGAAGGAGAAGGATCATGACCAGATTATTGGATACGACGATATCAACCAGCTCTTCTGGTATCCGGAAGGTCTGGCAAAAATTGTTCTATCTGACAATGTATGTCACCGTCCTTCATCCTGTGACTCTTCTGATCTTCTCTGCAGACTCGTTTGGTTGACGTCCCGCCCGCTCAGCGGTTCATGAAGCTTAGCCGAATAGATTGGAACCGTGTTTTTTTCAAAACCTATTTTGAAAAACGGTCCATTGCACATCTCCTCGTCAATTTCAATCGCATCTGGATCCTTCACGTCTCCGTTTACTATTTCTACACCGCTTTTAACTCGCCAAAAGTGTACGCTCCTAGGAATAAGGCTAACCCGTCTGCGCCGATGACTTGGTCTGCCGTTGCCCTCGGAGGTGCCGTCTCTACACTCATCATGCTCCTTGCTACACTCGCTGAATTCTCGTATATTCCAACGACCTGGAACAACGCCTCACATCTTACCACACGGTTCATCTTTCTCCTCGTCATCCTCGCGATAACAGCTGGTCCTACAGTTTACATTGCTCGAGTGGACGACATCCCCACCGCATCTCAAGTACCACTCATCCTTGGAATAGTCCAATTCTTCATCTCTGTTGTCGTCACAGTGGCATTCGGTATCATCCCCTCAGGACGCATGTTTGGCGACCGCGTAGCTGGGAAATCACGGAAGTATATCGCTTCTCAAACGTTCACTGCGTCATATCCAGACCTGCCGCGTTCCGCTCGGACTGCATCTATTTTTCTTTGGATCCTTATTTTCACCTGCAAATTTGCCGAATCCTTTTTCTTCTTGACGGCCTCTTTTAGCAGTCCCATTGCTGTCATGGCACGCACCAAAGTCCAGGGATGTAACGACAAGATATTTGGAAATATCCTCTGCACCAATCATGTTCCATTCACGTTGGCCATCATGTATCTGATGGACTTGATATTGTTCTTCTTGGACACATATCTGTGGTATATCATCTGGATCGTCATATTCAGCATTGGACGTTCGTTTTCATTGGGCTTATCGATTTGGACACCATGGAAAGACATCTTCACTCGGCTTCCCAAGAGAATTTATGCCAAGTTGTTGGCGACAGGTGAAATGGAAATCAAATATAAACCCAAGGTGGGACTCTACCGCTTCACCTCATTCACCGGTATTGAAGTTTTCCGTAGGTTCTTGTTTCTCAAATATGGAATGCCGTCATCATTTCGATGTATAGAGAACACTTATTGTCCATTGATCATGTCCAGCGCCTCCTTTATCATCAAGTCGACGGTCCTGATGGCCGCAGAACGCTTCGTGCCCCTCCTTTCTTCACTAATCAAGATGGTACTGGGTTTAGAGGCAATTTCTTCCCAGCCGGCGGGGAAGCAGAACGACGTATATCGTTCTTTGCTTCTTCCCTGACCACTGCCCTCCCGGAACCCCTCCCAGTCGATGCGATGCCAACGTTCACAGTGCTCGTTCCTCACTATTCCGAAAAAATTCTTCTCAGCTTGCGTGAAATCATCCGTGAAGAAGATCAGAGTACCCGGGTCACACTGTTGGAATATCTCAAGCAGCTCCACCCCGTTGAATGGGACAACTTTGTCAAGGATACCAAGATCTTGGCAGAGGAGACTGATGCCATGGATGGGACAAGCACTACCAATGAGAAGAAAGTGGATGATTTGCCATTCTATTGTATTGGATTCAAGACTTCTTCTCCCGAATATACTCTACGGACCCGAATCTGGGCCTCCTTGCGTGCACAAACGCTTTATCGAACTGTGTCGGGGATGATGAACTACTCAAAAGCAATCAAACTCCTGTATCGCGTGGAGAACCCGGACATTGTTCAAACCTTCGGAGGCAGCACCGATCGGTTGGAACGCGAGTTGGAGCGGATGGCTCGTCGGAAATTTAAATTTGCCATCTCTATGCAAAGATTTTCCAAGTTCAACAAGGAGGAACAGGAGAATGCGGAGTTTTTACTTCGAGCATATCCGGATCTCCAGATTGCGTACCTCGATGAGGAGCCAGGGCCTAAGGGTGGCGAAGCCAAGTTGTTCTCCACCCTCATCGATGGGCATTCAGAGATTGACGAGAAGACAGGAAAGAGGAAGCCCAAATTCCGCGTTGAACTGCCTGGAAACCCTATTTTGGGAGATGGAAAGTCTGATAATCAAAACCATGCCATGATCTTCTATCGGGGTGAATACCTTCAGCTCATAGATGCGAACCAAGACAACTACCTAGAGGAATGTTTAAAGATTCGCAATATCCTCGGCGAATTTGAGGAATACTCTATGTCTAGTCAGAGCCCATACGCGCAATGGGGCCATAAGGAGTTCTCCCGTTCCCCTGTCGCTATCGTCGGAACCCGCGAATATATCTTCTCTGAAAACATCGGCGTGCTCGGCGATATTGCGGCTGGTAAGGAGCAAACGTTTGGAACGATGACCGCTCGCGCCTTGGCATGGATTGGCGGCAAGTTACATTATGGACATCCGGATTTCCTGAACGCGACCTTCATGAATACTCGTGGGGGTGTATCGAAAGCTCAGAAAGGCCTGCACTTGAATGAAGATATTTTCGCCGGTATGAACGCCTTCGGTCGTGGAGGCAGAATCAAACACTCGGAATATTACCAATGCGGAAAGGGTCGAGACCTTGGATTCGGTACCATCTTGAACTTCCAAACTAAGATCGGCACAGGAATGGGAGAACAGATGCTGAGCCGCGAGTATTACTATCTGGGCACCCAACTGCCCATTGACAGGTTCCTCACGTTCTATTACGGCCATCCTGGGTTCCACATCAACAATATTCTTGTCATATATTCCATCCAGGTCTTCATGGTGACCTGTCCGTCACAATGTTCTTACCTTCGGAGGTTATTCGCTAACGTTAATATCCAGTGCTGTTCATTGGGACTCTAAATAAACAACTGGAGATTTGCAAAGTGGACCCTTCCGGCAATGTCATAGGTGGACAACCCGGCTGCTATAATCTCATCCCCGTCTTTGACTGGATCAGACGTTGTATCGTTTCGATTTTCTTGGTGTTCTTCATAGCATTCCTGCCTCTCTTCTTGCAAGGTAATCCCATCCCACCACCGATTACCATTCAATAACCATGTCGTTCCAGAACTTGTAGAGCGTGGAACAGGCAAGGCTCTACTTCGACTGGGGAAACATTTTCTTTCGCTCTCTCCCGTCTTCGAAGTGTTTTCAACACAGATATACTCTCAATCCATCCTTAGCAATTTGACGTTTGGAGGAGCCCGATATATCGCTACTGGACGCGGCTTTGCGACCACCCGCATCAGCTTCGCCATTCTCTACTCGCGTTTCGCTGGCCCCAGCATCTACATGGGAATGAGGAATCTGCTTCTCCTCTTGTACTCGACCTTAGTCATCTGGATTCCCCACCTGATCTACTTCTGGCTCTCTGTCCTATCGCTATGCATCGCACCTTTCCTGTTTAATCCCCATCAATTTTCGTACGCCGACTTCATCATTGACTACCGCGAGTTCTTGCGGTGGATGTCCAGGGGTAACTCCCGTACCAAGGCCAGCAGTTGGTATGGCTATTGTCGCCTTTCACGCACCATGATTACTGGGTACAAGAAGAAGAAACTTGGTCATCCATCAGAGAAACTGTCGGGAGACGTTCCTCGAGCCACATGGAGAACAGTCATCATTTCGGAGATTGTTTGGCCCATCTGTATCGCTGCCCTCTTTATTATCGCATACATGTTCGTCAAGTCTTTTCCAGACAAGAAGGGAGAGCTTCCTCCTAGCCCCCTTATTCGTATCGCGGTTATTGCTATTGGTCCTGTGGTCTGGAATGCTGCTGTACTCATGTCTCTCTTCTTCATTGCCTTATTCCTCGGCCCAATGATGGAGTCTTGGACGAAGTTTGGATCAATTATGGCTACTCTTGCGCACATCTTGTGTTTAATCGGGCTCATCGCATTCTTCGAATTTTTCGTGAGTCATAACCGACATGATTTACCTCGTCTTTCATATTGACACACCAAATCAGTGGTTCCTTGAACTCTGGGATGCTTCCCATGCAGTGTTGGGGGTGATCGCTATTGTTGCGATTCAAAGGGCCGTTCAGAAATTTTTAATTTCCGTTTTCCTCACTCGTGAATACAAACACGACGAGACCAACCGTGCTTGGTGGACGGGCAAATGGTATGGAAGAGGACTGGGCACATCTGCCATGTCACAACCGGCCCGTGAATTCATTGTCAAGATTGTCGAAATGTCTCTCTGGGGTTCTGACTTCCTTCTCGCTCATATTCTCCTCGTTATCTTGACGCCGGGGATTTTGGTACCGTTTGCAAACCGCCTGCATTCCACAATGTTGTGTAAGTTGCTAACGTCCTGTTATCTGTACAGCGCTAACCAACGGTGCCAGTTTGGTTACGGCCCTCGAAGCAAATCCGAGCTCCTTTGTTCTCGACAAAACAGAAAAGGCAACGACGATGGCTTGTTCGTTTTTTTTTCCCCTTATAGTCCGCAATACCAGTTAACCAGCTCCCCTTAGGTCATAAAGTATACTGTCGTGTACATTCTAGTAGTAGCCATGCTTGCGGCGTTGATTGTTCTGCGTGAGTAACAATGCTTTCACATTCTCCGCTATCTAACCTCTGCCTTCTAGCCGTCATCTTCAGGAACCAGATAAACATCGATACCTTCCAGTGTTCAATTTGCAAGAACATCTAATGATCTAATGCTCTTCTTAATGTTGTTCGGCATCCTTTGAATATACCTTGCCGGGGACTGGTGCCATGGTTCACTCTCCCCATGTAACAACCAATACATTAATACCGTAGAACACCGTATCGTCTTGTGTGATCAAGACCATAATCAACTGCTTCAGTGTTCAGTGTTATTAGCACGAAAGATTCTCCAAATTGGGAAGTGGATAGTGCTTAGGAAGTTCGGTTTCGTTCACAACGAAAGAATGGATTATTTCTCAAAGTTTCTCCGGTCAAGCAATCATCCTCCCCCTCAATCCCCAATCGACCGCTCTCAGGAATTTCACAAGTCATGGGATGCCATCAAGGTTCATTTCTGCCTTGTTCACAAATGTCAATGGTCTGAAAAAGCCACCATCAGAGTACTCTCCAACATCCAGATGAGCGTCAGTTGGCGAGAGGAATCAAGTCAACAGATGTCCCTAGCCATCTCAAGAACATTGTGGATTCACTTGTTTGGGAATCAACGCGGACGGAAGAAGGGTGGGTACTCGAGTCGACACAAGTCATATCACGAGCTAAACATCAGTTAGAGGTACAGGGATTTGTCTAGAGTATCTTCTGAAGAATGGTAAGCCACTTTTGTACAATCGCTATTAGCTAAAAACGGCCGCTTTGTTAGATGTGCTTGGAACTCTTGTTCGCCTGAGTGAAGCCGATCGCCCCTCAGGAATTCAGGCAGAAATTTTACGCGCTGTTCAAAATATGGTTGTCCTCATGGATGAGCAGTTCCTCGTTCATTCAGTCGTCCATAAGGCTGTTTTAAGACTCCTTCGCAACTGTGTTGGGGATGATTTACAAGAGCAGCTTGACGGACGAAGGGTTTTGGGTGCGGCATGGGGCGCAGTCCGTCGGCCAGCATCTGAATACGAGGAAGACTGTGCGCCTGAATAACCATCTGATGACCGCTTCTCTGTCTAACATATCGCCATTTTATAGTGGTGAACCTACTCTGCATTCTGTGCAGTCGCATTCGAACGTATCGTGAATTACTGATGATATTCTTTCATGACAAACATTGGTATCACTCCGAACCACTGTTTTCTGTCGAAGAAGAAGCAGACGACGACGACCCCGAATCTGAACCGGAGGATTTTTCTGATAAAAATAGGGAGCCTTCTCCTACGCCTTCACAAGCGACAATCAGATCAGGTCGGACACCACCTTCAATTAAAAAGCCCGAATACGAATTTTTACTTTTCAACTACTTATTGCGTTTTGTCCATCGCGAAGGACAGATTGGTGATTTTGCGCGAGCAGGCTTACTCTTCCTCATGGACGTGGCCATGTCACCCGGGGAACCCCAACCAGCAGCACCTACGTCGCTCGCATCCGAAGTGCAAACCCCTGATCCAATCCGAGATGCTGAGTTGGCACTGGCAGAGTACATCCTCGATGGCGATTTTTCAGAAGTGCTCGGTGCTGGCTTAGGAGCGGTGTATTCGCTCCTTCCTTCTAAGCTGGTATTTCATCCAGTCGTTGCGTCGACAGCTCCTTCCAGCACTGGGATGGTCATAGGAGGGTCTGGTCTTGATTTGATGGAAGAAAAGGAGAAACAAGAACTCGTCAAAGAGAAAGCTCGCGCACTCGGTATCGAAGATGCTTCTAACCCAGAATTTAAAGGTCGTTTGGATCATTTTCTCAAACTCCTTGAGTTTCTCCAAGACGTGCTTCGCAGAAACACAGTTTCTGACATTACTGACGCTCCTGCAATCGTTGGTGCGGCTATTTGTCAATCAATTATCGATTCCGTCCGGAGTATATTTCTTGAAAATGTTCTCTATCCCTCAATCCTCGAGTGCTCGGACGTCGATGGGAGCGCAGTTGCCGTTATGTCATATATCGAGGTTATGATCAGAACTCTTCGCAGTGGCCAGCTTGCCGACCTTCTTGTCGATTTTCTGGTCAACGAAGACAACGACGAAGTTCGATTCAAACATCGACCCTCTTCCATGTTAACTTTGGGGCGCAACAGGGCGCCCAAAGCTCCTGTCACGATGTCCAACAAGTCAAGGAGGCGAAAAAGTAGTGCCATGGTCCTTCTCGAGATGGAGGCTCCACACTCGAGAAAGGAATCGGAGTACTTTACCGCAATGGGCCGATTCACTCTTCGTGATCTCCTCATGTCGAATTTGCGGTCTGGCTCACAAGCTACAGGGACCTCCGCGCTTCAGCTTCTACAGTCAATGCTAATCCAACATCCGCAAGTAACCGTAGAACGACTTTTGTTCGTCATTGCTGACCCGAATGCCACGAGCTTCCCTCATCCATCCATGGTCTCCGCCACATCAGCAGTCGAGAAACTATCAATGACGTCAGAAGAAGACGAGGACACGTTCAGATACCCAGGTGCTGAGGACAAGCACCATGAGATTGACGATGTCATACTATTTTGTCAACCGGAAACCACATACTCGACCCACGAACGAGAAATGGGCCTATATCTCACACTCGTATCTCGAGTCGACCCATCACATAATGGGGATGCCTTCAGTACAGGCTACGATCATTATCTTCGCGATGCCCTGTTTTCCATCCAAAACCAAGTTGCTCATCAACTGACTGATGAAGAACTTATGAAACCAGAGGTACGACAAACACTGAAGCACAGACTCAATGTCAATGACCCCGTCCTCTCGCTTGTGCTCGAATGTCTCAGGAAATTCTTCTCCAATACTCCAGAATTCAACGTCGCTCTGACAGGGGTACTGGCGACACTTGCTATACATCCCGATCGGTCCTTGGCGGGATGGCTGACATTTGCCTCAAATGATGTTTCTCAGCTTGAGCAGCCGGACACCAGAAAACGGTCCGGAATCGCAGACGATGATCGCGATGATCGCTCGATTGATTTCGATATCGAAGCAAAATTGGCGAATGATACATTTTCCCTGCCGGCATCAAGTATGAACGAGAAATCGCGGCCTGTGGTACACACCATATTCCATGGCTTGGTGACCCAGCTCGAACGATATCGAACGCTAGTCGACGATTTCGATAGATATTTGCTTGAGCGGAGACAAGGCTTGATGTTTTCTGAAAATATGACGGATGCGTTGACGGTCTTCCTGGATTTCATGGACGAACCCACATCGATCACTCCCACTCCTGAGATTCGATCACGTACGCCGAAGACAAAGGCATCGACAACCAACGCATTTGTTTCATTCTTGACTCCCAAAAAGAGCAAAAAAACTATTACAGTGGCAGAACCAACGACACCTGTAAAAAAGCCGGTAAATACAGACATGGTAGCCAGTCCCTTTGGACGTCATTATCAGGACACAGGGTCCATCTCCGTAGAACCGTTCCTTGCCGATGTTCCTTCATCGAGTCCTTGGGCTGCTGCGAAGGTGCCGCAATGGAGCGGGATGGAGGAAGATGTCTTCGCCCCTTCGACTTGGATCGAAGAACATTTTGAGGATCACAACAACAAGGATGCAGGACCTGTAAAACCGGCTTCTGTGACCCTTTCGCATCTGCTGGACAACGTGGTGATATTGGAGGAGAGCATCAAAGAACTGGTTGCAATCATACATGCACGGAGAAGTCTTGGCATTGATTCTGTGCGTTACCTCTAGTTACAGTACTCACTCGATTTACTATATCATTTCCTCGACTTGAGCTTCGCTCACCATCGTCGCGTACCGCATTATATATTGTACAAAACTAAAACTAGGTATATGGACAGAAAACGCGACTGCAATGCAACAGGGACGAAGTCACGTCCGCTTCCCTTTCTTCGCATTACTTTTGGCCGCCGGAGATTTCTTTCCCTTTTCATTCCCAAAAAGTTTCTCTCGTAACTTTGTGAACTCTTGATCGTCGATATCTGGTACAGCTGAACGCGACTTTCTGCTGGGACCATCTTGGGACTGTGGATCATCATCGCGTGCCCGTTTCTTCCCTTTACTCCTTCCACACGCTGGTTCTGTATACTTGGCGGCGAGACTGTCAAAGAAACCGTCCATCTTTTTCTGTTTCTTCAAGATGACAGTCTGAAGGGCAGAATGGTCGTCCAGATCATCTGCGCTCCTCTCTGCCTTTCTTTTTCTTTTTCCTTTTTCTGTTTCTCTCTCGTGTGTCGGCGAACCGATCCCATAAAATTCTTCCCAGACACCGAGGTCTTTCGCAAGCTGTTCTGCCTCTTTGCTTTCTTTCTGGCCTTGCTTTTTGCGGACAAGCTTCGCTTTCTTATCCGTCACAGTTGCATCCCATTTGTCCAGAGGTGGCAGAGTTTTTCGTGATATCAGATTGGAAATGATGATGATGAACCGCTCCTCATCCTCATACGTCGAATGGGGTATATGGGACATGATATCACCAATGGAACCACCAGTGTTTAAGTAGGCGGCTTTGAGATCGTCGACTTCTGCAGCGGAACCTGTAGAGTATGAAAAGGGAATTCGGTGGGTATGTGCTAGTAAAACTACCTTGGTATTCCTTCTTGAGTTCATCAAGTTTTCCGTGAGTGACACGCTCGAACATGGCCTCGAAATACGCCTGCCATCCGCCTTCGCCATCCAGTTCGAAACCCTCGTCTGTCCGGCCCGTCTTATCATACCTCTCCTGTCTCTTCGGGTCGCTGAGTACGGAGTATGCGAATCCAATTTGCTGAAATTTAGTCGAGGCCTCTGCTTTTGCCACATCGGTGGCGGTGGCATGTTTGTCTGGGTGGTATACAAGAGCGAGACGTCGATAAGCCTTCTTTATATCGTCTTGAGTGGCTTCGTTTCGGACGGAGAGGACTTGATACAGGTCAACGTCTTCTTGGTCGGGGAAGAACTGGCTGATAGGATCCTCGTCCATTGACATTGACAAATGAATAGGCAAGTCCGTTGACTTTAAGTCACGTGCTAACAACTAACCGTGACACCACAGGTTGAACCACCCATATGCAAAAACAGCGCCGTATGACGCCCCAGCAACGACCTGTGGCCAGGAATGATAACCCAGCCATACCCTCGACACTACCACTGATGCGGCCCATGGGGCAGTTATAAGGGGGGCAAGTGCACGGAATATGGGGTTTGATGGGAGAGTGTGGTGGAGTGGAAGATAGAGGCACGCAAGGGAAATGTACGTCGCAAAGTAAGTGATTGCAGCAGAATGGGTACTTGGCATTCTGCATCAATCAAAATTGAATGGCATGAATCTTTTTTTTTTCTTTTTGGTTGACCTGGAGACTTCACATACCCGTATGTCTTTTTCAGTCCGGCACTTCCATCCTGCACCGATGGACGTGGTTGGCGAATGGCGCGTTTAACGGCCTTTGCGCTGAGACTACATGCAACAGCCCCGGCTGCAGAGAAAGCAACCCCGGTTGATCCTGTGTAGACCATTGCACATGCAGTCAACGAAATGACCGTTACATTGGTCTACCGATAAAATGTTCAAACGAATCACAGGTATAGAAAGGTTCACGCACTCTGTCGCAAAATGACATCCACCATGACGATGAAATCATTGTTGCAATTGAGTGAGTGATGAGGGGTCCTACAATGGTATGTAGTAGCCGAGTAAATACTCCAGTAAATGTACTAGGTAAATGTCTTTACATAAACGTGGTATACTTGGTAGTGAAGGACGGTAACATAAAAATATGGTCCCAAAGTTATTCAATGGAAATCCGAGGTCCCATCGTCGTTCCGCCATGGTAAGAAGATTGTCGTCGGTCCATCTCATTTCCTGCAAAGCCATGTTCCGCGTATTTTGATCGCTTTGGTACAGCTGTAAAGACAAAATACATGGGCACCTCTGGAATTGACACTAATATGTGACACTGACCATTCACTTTGGATGCCTCTAGGCCCCTATCAAAATCGGCGAAGCAGCGAAGACCGACGCCAAAAGTGGCAAATAATAGCAGGAACGAGACAACGGCTGTTGGGTCATGAGTAGGTCATGAAGAAAAAAAACGATTTGCGACACATACTGAAAACGGTCAGAGTGGCTCTAGTCGTGAGGTATTGCGCCTCCGAGTCAGATGAATAGAATCGTACAAGCTTATACACTGCCAGGACATTAGTTGTGTAGCGGCCAGGTAGTCAATCATACTCACAGACTGTCGGAGTTTAACGTTAGCGATAAATAACCGAGCAGTACAGCAATATAGGAACTCACAGTAGCCCATCGCGGCGAGCATCATTACGAGGGATATTGACATTAGCCTGGGTCATCATGAACATCAGGACGCGGATAGAGAAACTGAACGCACCACTTTATTTCTCGCTGAACGGCGATCCCACAAAGCACAAGCAGGACAAGAACGACAGGGATAGCAGCGACTGTCACTCCAAATTCAGCGGAATTTTTTTGCAAAACTACAATCAACAGCTAATAAACAATAAGCGGGCGAAGGCTGGGGATGAGCTAAGCAAGATGCACCTGCATCGTTACTCCAGCAAAGCAGAAGAAATCAAACTTGAGAAGGCAGATCATAATTTGATACCACTGATACATCGCTACCCTCGATATTCAGTCGGTGATTGATCCATGAATTCCAGATGACGAACTCACTCTTCATTTTTGGGTTGGCGCCCACGATATGGAAAATGGCCCAGCTGAAGAAAAATTGGACGCTGCCAATGAAGTATGCCAGAAGCAGCGTACCCAAATTCTGCATAGAGCTGTTTGATCCAAAATAGCATGCACAACCACGCAGCGGCGATGACACAGGGTGCGACAATGAGGAATGGTTGTACTTTTCGCCACAGTGTCCCAAGACCCGGACAATTCTAGGTGACAAGTTCCAAAAACGTAGATGGTGTAGGGGTAAAAAATATTGACCACATAATCAATGGACCCATCGCAATCGGACAGCGTGACTAGAGCTGTTCTTGTTTGATGAACCTGAAGCGCAGCGAAGACCATGAGGGCAAGATGGAATACTAAATGAAACAAGACTTAGGTTGTGTTCAGAGCAGAAATTCCCGAACACACAAAGGATTCCGATCAATTGAATGATATTCCGTAGACGCAGGGCATCGAATGCCATTAGGAATTCAAAGATCCTGTTTTGGTTGAGAGGTTGGGGATTGACGAGGGCTAAATGAGGGTGTTGACAGCGCTTACTCGGCCAGGGCAAAAAGCGCCAAGTAACAAGGTAGTGTCTGTATTCGATTTAATGGATGGGTCAACCTGGAAAAATGAACTACCTGCTTTATATCTTGGCGTGTTGAAACTGACGTTGTCCTCGACCTTAACAAGCCGATGAGATGGGGTCATAGGCCGAATGAAGAATCAACGCACGAATGTGAAAGTAATCCCAACCATCGCAAGCACGACGATGGCCTCTGTTTATATTTTAAATGGCTCAGAAAGTTGGACAGATTTCTCGGTTACTGACGAACGCATACTGTAGAGGTGAGGGGAGTGAGTAATAGATTGTTGATGAACTTACTTGTAAGGATGAAAGCACGCTGTGCTCTTGTGGCGAGGAATGGTTGGACAACCATTGAGGAGGTCGATGAGAAAGCGGCGAGCGTTGTGCCCTGCGTTGGCTTGTTGACTGCTGATCCCCATTTGGTAATCAATTTGTATCAACTCAAAATTCTACCCTCCCAAGGATGCTTTTCACAATCTCTTCTGCCACATACAGCTGCTCCTCCCACAATTGATCAACACTCCCTTCCGCCACATCTAACCAGCTTCTTCGATCCACAGACGCCCTCCCGCAGCATTTCAAGCCAGCCTTTGCACTCTCGGCGAGTTGTTGGCAGACCTTGAGCAGCAGACTCCTCCATGCCTCCTCGTTTGCTTCAGACACCCTATCTCTTATTCCCAGGATGGTATATCTCCAAATTTGACGATCCGCATGCGGTATTTCTACCGCACAATTTGGAACAAGAGTGCAAAGCCTCAGTGCTGTTATAAGACGGTATGACGGGTGCGCTGGAGTTGGAAGTGTGTGTAGCGTCCACTCTCTGCGCAATGATCATTAATAAAGATATTTTAAACGAGAGATATCATCGTCTCACCCCCAGTATCCTTCAGTCTCTAGAAGCTCTCTCATGTATCCTCCGAGTGTACCTTTGGCTTCGAACAGAGATTCAAGGAGTGTATGTACATCGAGTTCTCCCGAAAATTCTCCAGATCCTATCTTGGCTGGCGAAATGTCGGTGACAAATCCATACTCGACGAAAAGTGTCGCGTTCGCATGTGCGCCATATCTCAGGTACAGCTCGTCACCTGTTTCAGTTTGTATACCAGACGGCGACGAAAGCGTGAAGTCTCCACCAGCCTTGGACCATGGTATCTGCCTCGCGTCGTCCAAGGGGGGGCCAGGGAACATACGAGTGTTACTCGTCGTATGATTTGCGAAATCCAAAATTGGGCAAAGCGTCAGATTGTCGGGATCAGAAGGGGATTGCCTGACACGATGGTAAACACACCGTGTGTTCACTGGAAAATTCATGGAAACCACAAGGAAAAAAAAACTATTAGCTCGATGACGCACCAATCAGCCAAGCCCATAAGTATTCCATTTCAGTTATGGGTTCTTCGGCTACTGACTGCAATCTCGCCAACACCGACGGGCTGTTTCGCTGGAACGCTGTTTCTTTGAGCACCATTTCATCATCCAAGATATTTTAACGAACCAAATATCGGCAGACTGCCTTACAGTCCGCACGGAAACGACCTGCGACGCTCGATAGACTTTTCATGACACTGGCAGGAAGTCTAGAAAGAAGGCTAGATCCGGGACTGTTGGCTTGTTTATCACAGAGCCATGTCAACGGGTGATACTCGAACTCGCGGGGCAAGGTGGATATGTATGGTCCAAAGAGAGGATCTGGAGAATCCTCAGAGCCTCTGGGACGATGAATGAGGAGATGAAGAGATATCAATTGTATCGCGGTGAGCCTGCTGGGCCGTGGGTAATGGGGTGAAAGGGTAGAGATATTGAGCATTGCAGTGGCAGGAATGGTGAAAAGGGGTGTTCCGGGAGGGACTTGTTGAAGGGCTACCAAACCATAGCCAGCACCTGTGAGGGGTCTGGGTTATTCAGCGATGCGTGCGACGTCTGGAATCTAACCTAGTCTCTTCCTGACGTCGACGAGGGGTGTGGTCTGCATGCCATGCCTGCCCAGCCAAGCGAGGAGCGCCGTCCATCGAGGATGTACATTCAAGTCCATCACACCGGACTAACCCGGGCCGGATTCAACTACCACTGACATAATATACGAGTGAGACAACTTATAATTCTTCACTCTCGCTGAGTAATATATACTCTCGTCGTCTGTCGCGCTCTTGCTGCTGACATCATGTCCGTCTTCAACGCCTCACGTTTGTTGGGCAAGACCGTCCTCGTCACCGGTGCAAGCAGCGGCATCGGAGCTGTGAGTTCCCCGTCCCACTTTCACATCTTACTCCCATCTCAGCTCATCAAGGCCACCGCCGTGCTCTTTGCCCGGGTACTACATGTATACATGGATGGTCATCGACAAAGCTCATTGATCAGTAGGGAGGCGCAAACATTATCCTAGTCGCCCGTCGTGCAGAGGCTCTACAAACTGTCCAGGATGCTTGCATCGCAGCGCACCAACAATCAGGCCTCACTCAGGGCGGAAAGTTCGCCAACATACAGCTGGACGTGTCCGATAAGACCCAAGTTACTGCCCTTTGGGACAAAGTACCTCAAGACCTCCGGAGGGTAGATGTGCTTGGTGACACTTTGCATCCAACTCGCATCGCGACCTCACTGAACCATGACCCTCTCAGTCAATAATGCAGGATATGTTCTTGGCGTCGAACACGTCGGAGACATCGCTGATTCCGACATCGAAGGAATGTTCGCGACTAATGTGTTCGGCCTGATATCGATGACCCAGCTTCTGGTCAGAGGTAAACTTTTTGACGACACAGCCTGCTCGTCCCATCCAACATTTATCCTTGCATCAGATTTCAAGGCCAGGAACGCGGGGCATGTCATAAACCTTGGATCTATCGCAGGTCGTGAACCCTACGCCGGAGGCAGCATTTATAATGCCACAAAGCATGCCGTCCGAGCATTTACAGGTGCCTTGATGAGAGAGTTAGTCAACACTAGGATCAGAGTGACTGAAATTCAACCTGGTTCGTCATCTCCTCAGTCGGGTCATTCACTCAACCATCCTTAGGAATGGTGGAGACTGAATTTTCCATTATTCGATACCGTGGCAACACCAACGCTGCCGCCAAGGTTTATGAGGGTCTTCAACCCCGTACGTCATGTTTCAATATTCTCCAAGTTGCAACTGGGTTTTTCATCTTTAGCAGTGACAGCGGAAGACATTGCAGAAGAGATTGTCTGGGCTGCATCTCGCCCGCCCCATGTGAATATCGCTGAAGTCTTGGTGTTCCCTGTGAATCAAGCCAGCGCGACCGTCAATTATCGTACAAAATAAGTGTGTTCTTTAGGCATATACAAAGACGGACATCTGTGCTATATCAGATGCGATGGACAATATATGAATGGATCAATTATTTTTTCCTTTCCTGCTCCTTAACCTTGTGTTCTTGACGATGATAGCTGGTGGCGCTGGTTCTTCATCATTGTCGTAGACAAACTTTTTGACCACTACACACTCCTCAACCACGTCAGTGAGTGGAGAGTCAGCGTCTGGAAGATTCCCCAGTGTGTCAAGCGTAAGAGCCTGGCATGCAATGAGATAAGAGAGGGTTGAGTGTTCCCCAGGAAACTCACCTTGGCAGTTGCTGCAAGACACCCCTTCGTGGTTATGTTTTCCTTCGGAGGTCGGCGCACACCAAGTTCAACCTCGTCCAGGTATACTGTGGTGAACAAACCACGGTCCCATTTGACACGGCGCATAGCCTTTTCGTCCTCTTCATCCACTCTTAAGCTCCTACCTAGAGACTTTGGCGTTTCGTAATCCTCTTCATCGCCTGGCCCTCGTCGATGTCGTTTCTTCAGGGAATCATCAAAGTCACTTCCACCAAAGATGCTTGAATATTCCTCATCACTTTGTTCGTCTGTTTCGCTCTGGTCTGCTGTCGGCCCATCTTCGCTCCACCTCGACCTTCGCACCGCTCTCTCCCGCCGCTGTTTGTGCCTTTCATCGTGTTGGCGCTGTGAAACCGTTCTTATTTTGACAGTGGGACTCTCTGGCCGCATCCCTTCCTTCCGAATAACTTCGGTCTCCAGTTTCGCTGCCAGGTATCTTTGGTTCTTCTCTGTGTTTGATGTCGTCAGGGCTTTCAAAGTCACGGCACTCATTCCAAAAAAGACTGGATCAGACTGCGCTACCGTCTGAGCTCTTCGGCGCTGCGGCAATGTTTTCCCATCCGAACTTCCAAAGACATCCGTCACAGGAGTGACATTCGCCTGTTTTCGAACTCGTGTTGTTCGGCGGGGAGCGTCCTTGGTGAAGTGTTCATGGGGTACAGCCGGACCAGGCTTCGGCGAGGGTGGGGCCGTAATTTGAGAAGGAGGTATGATAGAATCCAATATTTTTCTTTCTTCCTTTCCTTCGCTTTCATGTCTGGTTCTTTCTGTGTTAATAACCTCGGGATTGGATCCCTGAAAGAGTTCGGTGGATTGGGATACCCCTGGGCGATCGGTGACTCTTCGAATTTGTCGAGATTGCTTTGCCTGGAGCATGGCATTTGAAGGCGCAGACAGACTAGGTTTCAACGGAGCACTGGATCCAACATACAGCAGAGGTTTGTCTAGCGGCGGCTTCTTATCTTCGACACGCTTTCGTTTTAATATCGGCGTGGGTGCACTTGGCAAGCGTGATGAGGACTTTGGCTCAAACTTGCTATCGTCAGAACCTGAAGTTATCCCACCACGAGCTTGACCCAGCTTTTGGTATGAGTTAGATACTGATCAGTAAGAGAACTAATGTGGCGTAGCGGGGCAGAAACCTACCATAATACGTCGGCTCGTCCCTTTGCCCGTTTCAGCAGTTCGCATCACAGCAACGCACTTGCCCTTTTCAGGGCTCTTCGTAATCGGCCTGGCGTACGGCTTGGCCCTCGGAATTCTGCTTAACGTTTGCTTCAAGTACGACTTTGATGGGCTTGACGGGGTTGATGAATCCGTTTTGGAGCCGCCACTCACGAGTTCCATACCTCCATCTGCCACTACCCGTGAGGCAACCAGTGGATAAGGTAGATGTTTGGATTTGGTGGCGGATGAACTGGCCACAGGATGCCGGTTGGATGACAAGTCCTGTTGTGACTTCGAGTCGATCGTTTGACTATTATTATCAAGATATCTGGCACGTCGGTGTCCTGGATTTTCGGTGGTAGTCTGAACACGGCTTGCGGTCTCAACCCTCGTCTTCGGGTCCGTGGACGTCGAGGTTTTGGGTGTTTGTATCCTCCTGGCTGGGCTATCATTGGCAGGTATTCTCAATCTTGGCGATCTGAACGTTGGTGGTCCAAGTCTGCCAGAACTCTGTAGTTCCAGTGTCTTCGAGGGAAAGATGCGACCTTGCGCAATAGCTTCTTCGATGGGAATTCTTCGTGCTGGCGTGCGATTTGGATCATCTAAGGGAATGGGCTGCAGCCGAAGTTTAGTGGGGGATTGCGGGGCAACGCTTCGAACGGGACTCAGGAATCGAATGGGACTTGTGGAACATCGTGGCGTTTGCGGTAAGGAAGGTTGTGGAAAGAGAGGAATAGTGAGTTGCGATTGGTCGCCTCGTTCTATTCGGTTAGTGGTATCGCTCTGTGCTGGGATTGAAGAAGGTCTTGCAGGAGAGTCGAGGAGGTGGCTGAGTAATTGAGTTGATGCCGGAGACAGTGAACCTAATTCCCTCTGAAAGCGGTCAGATTTCCGCCTCCTCTTGCAGTCGACCACGGCATCTACGGGATCATCGCTTTCGGCCTCATTTTGGGCATTTTCAATCAGGTCATTCTGTGTCCTCTTTTTGGCCTCGGCGGCCTCGGACGCTCCGTCTCCGGTCGTTAGTGGGGATTTCTGAGGTGGGCTGTCCCCATACGAAGGAAGAGACCTTGTATTGAGGGTTTGTAGGTGTTGTCCTTTATCCAAGAACGCGTTAAATCTGTTTGGTGTTTCAAGTCCAGATGAGCCTTCAAAAGATGTCTTGGATTTGGATATCAGAGGCGCGGCGTCACCACATTTGTCCCTGCCCAACCGCTCACATACTGTTTCTATTACGGCCTTTCTTTTCCCTTTCCGATCCCCTCCGAAACTTGGAGAACCCGTCAATAGGTCTTCGATAGAAGAACCATTACAGGAAGGTTGTAGACGAGAGGTAGAAGGCTCAGGAGATATCTGGCGAAAAACGGATGCCGGGGTCGAGAAGGATTCGAAAGAAATGAGATCCGCTTGTGCGCACGGAGTGGTCGGACGAGCATCAGCACCAGGGGAAATGGGTTGGATCGGACCGTCAGGTGTAGTAAACTGAGGAGAATGGATTTCCATGGCAAGGTCAGAGACCGGCGCTGCGAATGGCGGAAGCAAAACGACAGTTGGTGGTAGGTCGAGGGATTGTGGATTTGTAGGTATTGTCTTGACAGCGGGCACGGATGAGATTTCTATCCTCAGTCGTTATTGTACAGCATATCAGGATATGACCGACAAGTTCACCACACCTTCTTCGATCGCCTCTTGGATCTCGGGCGTTTCAGGGTGAAAGAAATCTTGGAGGGCGTCGTTCGTCGTATGTGAATTGCTCAACTCGGTCGCGTACGGTCCAGGAAGGAGTGAAAGGGGGGCAGGGGGCGGCGAACTTGGAGATGAAGAATTAGTAGAGCCCGAGGCGGCAAGGGAGGCCAGAAGTCTTTTCTCTGGGGATCGTATGGGGCCGAAATGTAACCTGGAATTTGCAGTGTTGAAGGCATCTGTGTCCGACGACGAAGGGGAGAGGGGGACGACGGACGACGGGATGTCGTCCATGTCAAGGGGATACCAACAACACGTGATATGATATTAGACTATGTACTCTAAGGCCTACGTAGCGTACAACGACGCATTTGGCGACGCAATCGTGGATCCCCCCTGCTGAAGGGCGGCTTTCAACTGTTCGGGAACATCACCGACATGAGTCGCAACAAATATTCGTGGACAGACCTCGTTATTCTCTTTCGTCAATTTTTGCATGAATTGAGCCTGTTCGTCAATTTTCATTTTCATTTGGTTGAGGATGTCCTGGATTCCAGGCTGCACTTCCGCTGACGGCTTAAACACATTCCTCTTGCTGTCCAACGACGGCGAGGGACAGGCCTCATGAAAGCGACGACGTTTTTGTTCTTGCAGAGATGCACCTTCGCTCCATTTGGAATCACGGCGGCTGTTGATGATCGAGGGTTGACCGTCCTCTGAGGCGTCCCCACTCCGTTGTCGTTTCAATGTTGTGAGTGCGTTCGCTACAATGTGTTTTTGCAACTGTTCTCCTTCCTCGGAAATCTTCTTCAATGTTTCTCCTAGTCTATTGTCCATTACATCGCAGACCTCTGCGACAAGAAGATCAACCGCTTCATCCCAGACACCAGCCATAGCCTTCAGTATATCTTCAAGATGTTGCTTTCCTTGAGCATGTTTGAGAAGGACTTCTGCAAGGGGAGGCATGACAGCTGTAGCGGTAGCCTTGGATAATCTTCCAATACTGGATGAGAGACCGGTCAATGCTTTAAGTTTCTTGTCCTCTCGGGCCTGAGCTTCTGTGGCTTGCGTCACCTGGTTCGATAAGCTATACGTCAGGTCGATTAGATGTGCATGCCCGCGCGCTTGTGGAGAAAACAGAGTAAAAGATGATAAACACCTTGCCAGTTCACGAAAGAGCGCGACAGTTTGTTTGGCGCGTTCCTCTGAGTCGGAAGGGAATGGGAGATGTGCTTTCAATGCACGGGCGGGAGGAGCAACGAGCCCAGTCGCGATCGCGGATAACGTCGCCGCTTCATCAATACTTGGTGGGGTCTTGCCGGCGTGTTCACTGACAGTACCAAGTCGCGACGATTTTTCAGGGAGAGACCGGCGCGCAGCATTCGACGTGAAATCTTCCTGATCTTTAATAGTGGTCTCGAAACCCTAGATTAATCACATCATCACCGCATTATCTGATATGCAAAATAGCGCAAACCGAATGGGCTTTTTGGGAGATAGATTTACCCAAGCGGTCTGGTGTCTGTTTGAGGCCAAGATGTCCTCGTCTATCGTATAACCTGGCTGGATTGGTATTTGGATCCCTTTGGTCACGCTCAGCACTCCTTTTACGATCTCTCTGCCGCCCACGAATGGGGTCCGTGTTCATGTGGCCGCGTGATCCACGCATTCTATCGCCATCTTCAAGCTTTTGTCGCGCAAATAGGTCATGCTGCGATACCAGTGAAGGCCTTTCAGATCTGCCAGCGGGGGGGAATTCGGGTTTGTGGGGAAGGGGGCTTTCTTGATAAGGATCGCTGTATCTTCGCCGGAGCCCGTTTGCATCTCGCTTGACGAAGCTTGTGCGCTTTTCCATAGGTTTAAGGCCGGGCCAGCCTTCGTCCTCTGGATGAAGAAACCTGGGAAGAGTAAAGGTGAAGATTGTGGAAAAGGGTAAAGGGCATGATTAACCTGCAATTGCTTCCTTGATGACAGGGGGTATTCAGAGGATTTCCGCGATAATCAAAATGCTGTTGTGGTCAGGCAGGGAGTAGGGGGGAAGGACGGGGTGAGCAGTACATACCCAGCATTGAAACTTTTTGAACACCATAAAGGAGGAGACGTCATATATATACTTATGTAATAAGATTAGCATATATATTATGGGACTGGACAATAAAGTAACTCGGATGGCTTCCCTTCTCAGCCTCACTGGCCTCGCAATCATCGGCGCCTTCTTCACTGTTGCCAGCAGCGGCTCGCAACGTGGTCATCCCCTTATTCACTTCTCCTCCAACCCCGCCGTTCTCGCCGTCAGGAAGCGCAAGGCTTCAGATGAGGTCGAGCAGCTCTCCTTGCGCACTTTGCTTGAGACCCGATGCCAGAGTCTGTTCACTGAGTTTAGGCCCCTTTGGTGGTTATTCAAGTATGTCGTACTACGTTCTCTTGCCCACCATTCGTTCCAATCTCCTCCAGTGGTCACCTCCAAACCATGTATTGCGTCTTTGGCGACTTCTCCAGGAACGATCTCATCTGGTATGAGAGGTAAACTACATGATCAAGTTGTCGCTGTCCCATTCGCATTCAATATCCTGTCAGGAAATACATACGCTTGCTAGACGGTGGCACTCTGTTAGTTTCTATTCGCAATCATCAATCTCTCCCTCCTAAAATCATTTCTAAGTGGTCTCGATTTTGCACCCTCCGATCAAGCCAACCTCGCTGACGATGTCCCAATAATTGTCGTCAAGCATGGACTCACCGGAGGTGAGCCTCTTTTGTCATCCCCCCTGCAGTGACTCAACTCATCTGCGGTCTCCACGAGGTTCTCATGAACCATACGTAAGAGCAATTCTCCATCGTGCATGCGCACCCGTCGAGGAAGGAGGACTTGGGTATCGAGCAGTCGTCGTAAACTTCCGCGGGTGTCCGTGTATTCACTGCTCTTTCCGAGAGCTCGCCTCAATCAGCCCATCTTCCAGGTGCAGGTGTGCCTATCACAAGTCCGCAGCTCTACTCTGCAGGCCACACGGATGATTTGCGTCAGGCGCTGATGTTCATATCCCATCTATACCCCAAAGCTCCTCTAATTGGCATTGGCTTCTCGCTGGGTGCCAATGTTATGACAAGATACCTTGCTGAAGAAGGCCACAATAGTCGACTCCTTGCAGGCTGTGCCCTGGCGTGTGTATGTCTGTATTCAACTTTACTGTTGTTCATTGACGTTGACTGTCACCAGCCTTGGGATTTGGCTAAAAATAATGCAGGGTACCATGCTTTTTCTCCTTATTTCTCATTCCCTCATCCCGTTCGCACAGATTGTTGAACAGCTTTGTAGGAACGCATGTTTACTCCAAAGGAATGGGAGGTAATCTACTCAACCTCCTGGAGCGACACATTGACGCCCTGGTAAAGGATCCTGAACACCAGGTAGCCAAAGCGATCCCCCTCACTCTGAACTTGAGAAATCCCACCCTGGACAAATTCGATGACACTTTCACCCGGATAGCGGGAGGATCGGCACCCACCTTTCCATTCGATACCGCTCAAGATTATTACTGCTGGGCTTCTAGTCATCATGTCATTCAGGATATTCGCGTCCCTTTCTTGGCAATCAACGCTGCTGATGATCCAGTCGTTCGTCATGTTCCAATGGATGGCGCTGACAACGCTTATGTTGTCATGGGGTTAACTCCTGCAGGCGGTCACCTTGGCTGGTTTCAAGCTGGCCATAGATTTGTCGATCGCTGGACGACTAAGCCTGTTCTTGAGTGGTGCAAGGTTGTCGCCGAAGATATCATACATGACACCAAGGCAGCTCCTCCTAGACTATACATAGATGACAATGGATTCTTGAAGGAAGAAGGCAGGGACCTTCTAGGATGCAAAGAAATAGAAGGCGGTGGAGTGATTAAGAGTATGGTTGGAGGAGCAGGGTCTCTTCAAGGGCTGTGACCTACATATGCAGGTATCTCACTCTGTAGAAGAATTCTAGATGCATATGTCATTGTACATTATACCTTGTGCTGTAGGCTCGATTTCATCCTTTCCTTGTCCCTCGCTGTAGCTTGACTCGCAACCATATGATGGGCAGATTATCGGGCTGGTGGGCCGTGGCCACTAAGCCGCTCAATAAATCTACACACATTAACATTAGTCGCTATCGCTGAAAGTAACTCCAGCATCTTCGTCGTCTTGCTCTTCGTCCAACCTGTTTCTTTCGTATTGACTGATATCAACGGAGACGGTGCCTTCCTCCAGGAGACCATCATCTTCCAGATTCTTGCCCCCGCGCTCGAATAATTGACGACCTACCAGAGGTCAACTTGTCATAAAGCGTGGAATAGAAACCATCTACCGCTGAGACGTGAACCTGCTTTCCTCCATTCTTCTCTTTCTTTGGGTGTAAGTCCTTTGAGGAATTCTTCTTCTTCCTGAGCTTTCTTTACAGCGATTTCCCGATCGAATTTGAGCTTCCATGCCTTAAATGACTCTACAGTTACCGGAGTTCCTCGAGTTCGAGCTTCCTCTTCCTAATTAACATTCAGAGATGCACCCAGAAAATCAGCTTTACTTTAAAGGACAATACTTCAAGTGCCAAGCGCTCTTTCTCTGCCTCCTCCTGCCTCCGCCGTTCTTCTCTGCAGCGAACAAGACGCGAGAGCTGCTCCCGGAGATGTGATACCAAGGTAAATGTCATGGCCATCCCGACGTTTTCGGCTCCCTGTAGCACAAGTAATCTCATTCTACGATGACCAGACCGGAAGAGATTTGACGGACCACTGAATGCAGCTCATTCATGAGAGTTGTCACTTCATCATCATCAATTTCGCCCTCTGCCGCTGTGAGAGACAAGTCTGGAAGCACATCTGGGTATTCTTCGGTGTAGTGAACGGACAGCGTCAGTTTTACTGCGATCGAAAGATTAGATCCTGCTTGTTCATAATCGGCCCTCGATGTTAAGAAACGTACGCTCTTCACCGCCATCTATAGGATCATCCGGCTCTGCATCGATTTGTATATCTCTTTCCGATAGTTCTTAGCGTGAGCCTTAGTTGCGCTGTATCTGCAGATCACGGCCTATATATTACGAACTTGTAAGTTCTGTGGGATAAATGGATTCCAAAACCTGCCAGAGACACCATTAACAAGACGAAAGTCGGCAGTAAGCGGTGTCCATATCAACCTCCAACTCCTCCAGTAAAGCATCGGAAGACATCGTTGCCGCAAAGGAGAACGAAAGGATGGCTTATATAATGAATCACGCCGACCAGTTTCAAGTTCTCTCTCCATGTTCTCTCACCATTTGCGGAGAACTCTTTTCTCCCCGCAGCACACCTTTTCCAGAGCATTTCTCTTCCATCATGGACTGAACACCTCGTCTTTGTTTACCTTACCAGCACGAGCAAGACATTCTTCGGGTCTAACGTCTTCAAGTATGATCTATAAACCATGGGGACCCCTTAAGCAGGGTGATTGGAACAACCGTCTCGGCGACGAGGTAAACAGACTGTCCATCAAGACCCGCACCAACGACCAAATTTGGCTGGAAAAGTCTGAAGAAGCGAAGAAGCAGCTCGCACTTTACCCTCCGCCTGACCCATATGCAGGTCTGGCCCCTTCCCAGGCCTGTGTTGGCAATGCTAATGCATATACTAGGCCGCAGCGTAAAGGTCTATGGGGGAAACGTGTCTGACGCGTATAACCGTCTTGACAAGATTCTAAAGCGAAACAGGGTCAAACGCGCAATAAAGCTGACGGAGCGGCACGAGAAGAAAGGCGTCAAACGTCGAAGGTTAGCGAGTGAGCGTTGGAGAAGACAATTTGCCAACGAGGTAGGCTAGTTTTAACCCAGTTATCGCTTTTTTAATAAAGGTTCCACGAACAGGTTCGCAATAAGGTCCAGCTCGTGGCGAAAATCCGCAAACGAGGAGCATAAAAACCATTTTCTCCTCACGTCGATGACGTAGGTGGGATTTAGAATGTTGGGTTATTCACGGCCGGTGGATGAGCTGCAAAGTCATCATCATGTATTTGTTCGCGTTACTGCCTCTACATCAGATATTCACGGCATAAAATGAAGGTTTATTCATCTAACTACTTGTGTTTCAAGGCCAACCGCAAACGATGTGAAACAAGTGCTCTTGCCTTCTGACTACATGACAGACTGGAGAGACGACCCCCCCCCCCAGCAATCGACCACACGCCTCAGCACCTCACCATATCCACGATGGATAGGACTTTGCATTGGATCCGCTTTGCCCCCATAATTGAGTTCTGCTTGTCATCTATTGACGATCAGGCTTGCTGGGTTTCTGCCCTTTCTTACAATTCCATTTCACCTCCTTGTATGCGTTTTTAACGATTATTCAAATACAGATGCCGCACTTTTGAGCATGGGTGTTTTGAACTCACGAAAAGTTTATCTTTCATGCACGGGCGATAGCATGTTCCGCTTGGTGGTGATTTTGGCATGAATTCGTGACAGAAACGAGGCTTGGATGCCTCACTTTGCATAGCAGGCCAAATTAAATAAATGGACGCACCAGAGGAAAGATCTCGGGTGAGCTTACGCTGCTGCTGAACGATCCTCTTGCAACTTCACCTAGGCTGAAAACTCAATGTGTTATAATGTTGGTGCCAATCTTCTGGGCCCTTGTTCTCGTGAACAAAATTCAATATCTAGATTGTCGACGGTCGTTACCACTTCACCTGTGGACACTTCAACGCAATGTCGACACGCCGTAATGACTGTCTGCGACAGAATTGCATTTTCAGTAGGAGACACCCCTTTGGTGGGAATCTTTGAAAAGGATTGGGTGTTTCTGACTGACAGTCATGCAGGATGTAGATCTGGCCATTGCATCCGGCTGATGACGCCCGCCGTTCAAAACCCGATTCGAATAAGCCCTGTACTCTGCGGAAACTGTCAAATAGCGGAACGGCTACAAGGAAGACATTGAATTCTTTTTTCTTTTTTTGCACGGCTATAATACATATAATGTTATTGTTCCAATTTTGGGTCGAGTTCGTGGGAAGGACGGTGTTACAATAAAGACATGTTGAAGTAGGAGTAACGTGACACCTGAAATGGATAATCTCAGGTATTACCTTGCAACATGTGCCCTCCCTCCCATGCAGATCGCAAGGAATGCGCCTCTCCCCCCACCACAAGGCCATAAGAGCCACCAAAATCATCTCCAAGTCCGCCCCGAGTTATGGCGTAGGTTGGAGAGAATAGCTCCTCTTAACGTCGCCTTGACGGAAAGTGCCATCACGTCTTGTATGAAACACAACCACTCTTACTTTTGCTGTTCTCACTTGATATCGACTATAGGGATTGACAACAATATACCTCGAGAGCCTCTCGACGCGTCCGAGGTTGATATCACCGAAGAAAGGCTGACTATTCCATGCCCTTCAGTGGTTTCTGTATCCTTGGAAATGATGAAAAAGCCCGATGGTGTCCCAAGGTGCGTATTCTCTGGCTTTGCATGTATCCTCCTTGATTTTGTTGTTTCCCTTCAGGATGGTACCATGGCTTGACAGCCTGCCGCTGCAGACAATCCAAAGCACAATCCACATCACTTATCCTCAATTACTTGACTGGGGTTTTCATCTCATAAACGATGCGCAAGATCGCGATAGGGATATATGTCAATACTTTTGTTGGTCACAAGACGACCCTGAAACCCTGGACCCAGATAGCAGCAACACCCTTACGGTCGCCTTTCAACCACCTTGGATCTTGTCTGACCAGGATATCAAAGAGTTTTCAGACTGTCGATCAGTATGTATCGACCTGCCTTTCCCTCATAACCCTCAAAATTCCATGCTTCCAGTTTCCCCCGTTCCGCAAAGCAGGCAACGCATATCCTACTACACTCGAGAGCCAACACAGAGTCTGGGCTAAAGTTAGTTCCAGTTCTTTACTTGCGTTTGTCTCATCAACTATAACAGGTGTGGGATATATGTGTTCAGCGGAAAACGCGGTGGTTCGTCCTCACATCCTACCATAATTGGGTATTCGGCGGATTTTCAGAAGGTATATCTGTATGTATTCCGTTGAATAGCTCCACAACCTGATGAAATACGGTCCAGGCTGGTCAACGGGATTTGTGACTGATGTCTATGCCTATGATTCGTACAATCCCTCAATCGCTGAATGTCTGACATTTTGGGTGGCGTCCTCAATGGGCATCGCAGGTTCTGCCGGAGTGCCGACGGTAGGTGGCGAATCTGCCTATTTATCTGCAGAAACACCTTGCACCGTCTATGACATCACAAGCCAAATCGACGAGGCTACTGCGCTCCAGCTCTACTCTTTGTGACAGCAGATCTCACGATTTCATCATGTAGGTACCGGAACCGCTGGGGCACCATCTTATCCCTGTCTCAGTTCCTCTTCATAGGATTGATGGCCTTGTAACACCAGCAGACTCTGAATCGAATTGGGACGGAAAGAACGATGGTAAAATCCAGAAGACACCCTCATTTTCATACATTTTACTCACCGGCGACAGAGGTTGGATCTTCCGCTGGGGTATGGAGCAATCTATCTGGGACCGATTCCTTTGAATCAGGCCTTCCCGGCCCAGTACGGCCGTTGAATCACGCAAGATTGTTGCTACGAGAGCCATTGATGACGAATTGGTTAGCCACAACATTATCCAGTATGGCACCCGATGCTCCCGCCATCATACCTGTAGGTAGCACGAAGCCAGAGCGGGTAGAGGCTTTAGGCCCTTTGGGCGACTGGCTGGTGTGATAACTGGCCGTGGACAGTGATGGTCCATGAATTCACAGTTTGATATTAGTGTAATATACATCGCATAATAATCGACGGACAGGTTAACTTAAATCCAATCGCTTTGCTTCTGTTTGCGAAATATCTCCACCAGGAAGTATGGGTGTCTTTGTTGGACAAGGAAGTGCCGTTGCGGGGGTGTTGCCACCATGCGATGAGTTTGGTGTTCTTCCTGGAACTTCATAACCTGGGTTATTATTAGCATCATCGATGTTCGATGGGCCTGAAACATAAAGGTCTGGCTTTGGTGAAATTGGTGGAGGAACCTAGTTCCTGGAGTAAGGCGAGGCGTATGGATAACAAGAAGAGAACACATACTGTGATGATCGATGAAAGATATGGGTATGTGTTTTGCACATTTTGTGATGAATAGAATTCAAGGAGAAGATTCAGAGCCTCTGTGATGGTGTTTGTCAAATCGAGAGCAGGGGAGACTGGTGAGAATGTACCCGAAATGGAAGACAGTTCCGCTTGAGTAAAACTGAAATGGTCAAGGGCATAGCGAGAAGCGTCAGGGGATGCCGGTTTGTGGGAGGGAGGTGTAGGTAGGGAAGCAGCTGGTGAAGCCGCTGAAATGCGCGCGTCGAGGGAGGGCGAATTCGGGCCATCGAAGATCTTTTGGGCAAGGACAAAACAGGCGGTTGCAATGACTTTGGGCGTGTAGAGGATACACATAGGTGTTCGATATCTATTTATTGTAAGCCATGAGGAGTCGTGTTTTCCCTTGGGAGTAGGACAGAACCGAACGAACGAATCATGGGCGAGACTCCAGGCATATTCCTGTATGACGGTGTCAATTGGATGGGCATCGAAAAGATCAATCAGCTCGGCATGAGGACTCTTCACGACAAAGTCGAAACACAACGCTTCGAGCAGAACCTCTTCGGTCAGCAATATGGCGGTTTGACATTGCTCCACCTCCTGGGGAAATGTTGGACCGAAGACACTTGACAGACAGTTTGACGTACCTTGCTATCGGTGGGGACCTGAGATATGTCAAGACCTGAGACCTTGGATTGACAGACCCTTGCGACATCACGGAGCTTACGGCCACATTCCTCGGTTTTTGTGGCGAGGAAAATGCAGGAAGCTGCGACGTCCTGCAGAAACATGAGCCAAGGAGAAGGCCATCAGAAGATGGATCGGCCGACTTGACGATGAAAGTCCTCCATAGAGTACCTCATATAGAAACGATGGAACCAGGTTGCGGCGGTGAGCATGGCAGAGGTTGGGCTGAAGAAATAAGTGAGACAGGGAGAGAGGGGGTTGATATGACGGACAGGGCAAGGGAGGAGCCCAAGCGAAAGAGGAACTCGACGCCTCTGGCACGATCATAGAGCTGCTTCTGGAGGGGACATCGGGAGGGCGTTGCGCGGAACGACGAGAGCGGGAAGAGCCACTGCATTTAGGTGGCTATTATGTAATCATGTTTGCATTTAATTTTCACATAATTATGCAGTATTTATTAACTCCGATATCGGCTCATTCCTGGCGACGTCCTTCTTCTTGCGCTGTTTCGCAAGAATAGCACAGCCTGTTGATTGTACGGTCTGGCAGAAATCAGTCAACGATCGCAAAATCGGGTCATATCCCTCACTGTACTGCTCAGGGAACTGCCGGCTTAACCAGCGCGACGGTGTCAGCGTCGTGCACATGTCAACGTAGGTGAGCGAACCACGCACTACTGCCAACACGATGTCTTGCAGTTCGGGCCACAATCGTAGGGAGCGGGCATGGGATGTGCGGTGCTGAACTTGCAAAATCGGTCGTCGCATTGAATCTGCAGAGTCTTTGTCATTAACAGACGCCGTCGCTCCTGGGCCTCCTCACCATCTCGTCGGCCTGCCGCTTCCCATGTCAGACAAGCCAGTCATACAAGGTCATTTGCGGGGACGTACCAGGTTGTGGACATGCCCGCACACGGTAAAGTAGTGTTGTACTCTTTTATGACGCGTCGGGCCAAGTACTGGACAGCAATGACAAAGGGATGAAGCTCACTGTCGCCACCGACACATGGGTAACTGATCTGGGACGTAGAAGCTGGGGGGGGGGCGGGGGGCAGATTATGTTCAGGTATAAGGATAGAGACAGCAAGTTCTCAAAGGCGACACATTTATACGTCCTCCAGTATCTCAAATGAAGAACAGTATTTTCACTGATTGGACGTTGATCAGGGTCCGGACCGCCTGGAATTTTTATCAAGATGGAGACATATGTTTTCGGAACTTATGCCTCGTTAATGAGCCCAAAATGACCCATCGTCGGAAATTTCGAAGAAACTCACGGCTGGACGCGCATAATAAAAAAAAGAGAGCCCTTTCCGCACCTCGAGCGAGGCTTTTAGTCCTAAACGCTGGTATCCTAAATTTCTTCTTGACAAAGAGGGTTTTTTCCTACATTGTATCTCCTCGAACGATGTGAGATGAAAGTGATCACCGCATGGAGTTTTAAGTCCCATGAGCAAATATATAATTTTCAACGTTGATTCACGGATTCTTTTACGTCCCGTCTTGATCTCGGACAACGTCGCAATGGTGTCCAACGATGCAAACGTGGTCTCAGCGAGGCAGCTTTGGGGCCCAGAAAATCCGTTCTTATCCACGCGGCGACTTTTTTTTCGTCTTCAGACGGGTATAAGTTAGTGAAATACAGTGACAAGACTCGCACTTATATGTATGCCTGACTAGTGCCTTCAAGAAGCAGCGAATATTATATCTAACAAGAAGCGATATCACACAGGCAATGGTTCTTAGCAAGGACCGATCATCAATGTGCTTGACAGAGCCTCGAGGCCCGTGGTGTAAGATATCTTCGCGCCTAAAGTCAAATCGGCTATCGCGATAATCTAATGGTCCCTCAATCAGGGTGCCTTGCCAGTGAGCAGCATGTCAATTGCGTCATGTTACAGCACGTTACAAGTCATCCGGCGAACATTCCGACGAGATACTGGCTAACGCCTTCAGGTGTGAGGCTACCAACGTCAGAGAACACTAGAGATATGAGATCAGGTCTAGAACGGAGGTCAGAAGGCAACAGGGTGGAGTGCTCCAAGAGCACACACCTCGTATAATCCACATCAGGATTATTCGCTGAGATCTGCTCCTGAGTGATTTTCAATGGCATCGCACCAGCCACTTCCGTTGAATTCTGAGTGGGTCCCGATCCAGTGTGCAGGGAAGTGGGGTTGGGAGAAACCGATGGCATCAGACGGGAGAAAGAGAAAATTCGAGGATTGTGATTGGGAAGATCGTATTGTGACAGGGGAAAGAGCCGGTGGAATTTATAACTGAAAAAAAAGATGAGAACAAAGGGAGAGATAGAATCCGATTACGGCACCTTTCTGCAAGCGCGTAGAAAGGCTTGTTGGCTGCCTTGGCGATGATGGCGATTTGATTGCTGCCAACAGCATTGATGAGACCGCCGCTCTCCACCACAGCCTCCGACCCGACGAGGACAAAATCTACCTTTTCCATAACGTACGCAACAGCAGAATCCAGAATCACTGTACATGGGATACCAGCGGTGTTGAGAGCCTCGGCGGTCTTGATTCTGAAACCCGTCAAAGGTCGGACATCGCGGAAAAGAGGAAACTACACCGACCCCAATCCGCGGGGCCTGGCTTCAGTCACAAAGACTTGAGAAGTCAAAAAGTTAAGCGATCGCTCAAGTCGACAACTGACGATTAAAGACCTGATATCCGTTTCCTTTGGTGAGCAAGTAGTAAGGTTTGCATTACTACTCGAGAATGTGAATGGGTGAGGATCTCGAGAGGGATTTTCAGAAACGGAAAGCAGGGGAAATGGATGGAGGAAAAATACAACGGAGCCATCTTTGATGAAACCAACAGCCAATTCGGCTATTTTCCTGCGATAAGTAAGTGCTTCGGCGGCATACTGTTGGCCTTGTCGGATGAGTTTAGTCTTGAGGTCAACAAAAGTCTGTCATGAAGAGTTGACATGTGGCCGTAGGCGAGGGAGAGAAACGGACGGACGGATGAGTCGTGGGGGAATAATGTAACGAATGCGATAAACAATTCACATCCGGCGTTCAGACTTATGGGGTTTGAGGATCTATCCCTCAAGACTTGAGCACCGTCATTGAGGGCCTTGACGAGTTCGAACATGGTGCCGGCTTGATGGGCATTAGTAGCCATCGGTGGACGCGTGTTCGGTGGACTCGCCTGTGGAATTCTGGATGAGGTCGGTGAGCGCGAGAATGGCTGCCAAAGGGGTTGATATCTTTTGGTGTAGTGAGACGATATAGGGGGGGGGGGGGGGGGAGGGAGGTGGAGGCAGAACGTACCTGGTCATCTGCGAGTTTGTCCTGGTAGGCGGTATAGATGTCGAACATGATCTTGATTGAATATATTACGTAATGGAAGTAAGTCTATGGGTTTATTGTTGCCAACGACTTGGAACAAGGAACAAGGAGGAAACAAGGACGAGGACGAGGAAACAAGGAGGAACAAGGACGAGGAAACAAGGTCTGGGCCGTGGTAAGTGGTACCCAGGCATGGCCCGGAGCAAGGGTCGGACGGACGGCGGAGTGCGAGGGGCGTCGTGGTGAATACACGTGTATTTTTGACCGACGCTTCCCTTTAATATTCCGCCTCCCACCCCTCCCCCCCCTCTGCCCATGTCCCCCTTCCTCTAGTCATTTCCTCGTCATACTTTCTTCCTCGTCCTCCTCGTCGTCCCCGCCATCGTGAGCGTCCGTCCCTCTCTTCGTTCTCGTTCCTCTCTCATCTCCCCCAGACCAGCCATGCAGTCACAGCGTCCTCGCGCCCAGGTCATATTTTCAAGCGACGTCAGGAACATGGACGACTGGGCCCGCCGCACTTCCATCCCTCTCACCACCGCAGAAGCCTTGGGCGCCACATATGCCCGTGCTCATCGTTGGCTCCAGACTCTCAGGCTCCGTCTCATCCGTGACCACAACTGGGCAGACGCCTCCGTCCCAGACCCACGTATGCTTTTCTCCTTGGAGACGTCGTCCATCTGGCGCTCGTCCGTCGGTTTGCCAGCTGGGCCCCAGCTCAAGCTCCAACTCCCCGTCCATGCCAGCTCCTTCTTCTCTCCCGAGCGTCGCGTCCAATGGCAGATGGTTTTCCACAGTGACATTTTCGAGTCCGTTCGTAAAATTTGTCCACCCATCAACGACATCCTCAGCCTCATACAATGCCTTCTCACTGGCGTCGTCACCCTTGTCTTTGAGGAAAATCTTCCTCAGGGCGTCTATCGCACCATTCGCGGTTTGCCTCCCGTGTCATGGATAAACGAAAACGAGGCCGCGCTCATCGATATTTTTGGCATTGCCCATTACCGAGCCCTTCGCAGAGCATCCCACGATACAGAGACGGCATACAAGCTCGAGGTTATTCCCTATCCCCGCTAAATAAGCACCGCCCGACCGTCGCCATCGAGAGAAAGACCTGTATCACCGGGATTCACCCGTCTAATTTCAATTGCTGCTTTTTCCGCCTCTTACATCGCCTTTCAGCCCTTCAACATACAATCCGTGCATTTAATTATTTCTTGCATCTTCCCTGCATACATCCCGCATCTTCTTCCTGGTGTATCATATCTGCTGTCGTAAAGTATAAACTTGAGCGATTCGAACCTCGTGATCTTCCTAATAAATCTTCTGCTCCACCCCCACTATATGCATGGCCTCCTGTCAGAGTCCCTCCTGTCCGAACGGCAACCCCCCTTCTCACCTCGAATGTCCAACATGCAATAAGTAGGTGGCCTTCAATAAGATCTTCTCGGCCCTGTTGTTCAAATAGTCCGTAAGAATCGGCATAAAAGGGTCTTTCTTTTGTGGACAAGAATGCTTCAAGGCCGGTTGTGAGTCTTAGTCGTTCCCAGAGGGTGAAGATGACTAGATCTATACTTTTCAGGGGCAAGTCAATTGTAAATCTTGAGCAGAATGGGGTATATTCAACTTTCAGTTTACACCAGAAAGTCCACAAGGCAATCCATGCAATCGCGTCTGGAAAATCGTTAGAAGGTTAGAATCACATTGTTTTGGGATCGGGACTCAACCTGCTCCCAGATGGAACCTACAACCCCTTCCCTAACTATGCCTTTACCGGCTCTGTACGTCCAGTATACCCCTTATCCCAGACTCGTGTAGTCCCAGAACATATCCCTCGGCCCGACTACGCTGAAGATGGTCCGTGTCATTATTCGATGTCGTGCAGAGAACGCGTGGCCTTGCCTCACTCTGTCATGTTCCTAGGAAAGCCACTGTCAGAAATCAAGAGTGCTGGTCAACCCCCCCGAATCTTAAGTAAAGAGGAGCAGGAAAAAATGAGGACAGTATGCAGGGTAATTGTTCTTTTGGTCATCTCCACCTCCAAGTGTTTCAGTGACGTCCTCTTAGCTCGCCCGAGAAGTCCTGGATCTCGCTGCATCCCATGTGCGACCTGGTATCACTACCGATGACATCGATGGCATCGTTCATAATGCAACCATCGAAAGGAATGCATATCCTTCGCCCTTGAATTATCGTAACTTTCCCAAATCAGTATGCACGTACGTGCTCGGGTCACCATGGATTTTCTTTGCTCCATCGCTCACGATGTTCCAGATCAGTGAATGAGGTGATCTGCCATGGTATCCCGGACAAGCGAAGACTCAAAGAGGGCGACATCATCAACATCGGTGCGCGCATTTCCCTTTGGGTTTTCAACTCATCGAACTTGGAAAATTTTGCTAGATGTGACCCTTTATTATCAAGGTATACCCCTAGTTTATGCGAGGTGGGCCGATGTTTGACGTCGGCGCCCTTCTAATAGGTTTTCACGGTGACTTGAACGAGACCTATGCTGTTGGGGAGATAGACAGCGATTCAAGAAAACTCATTCGCACAGCCCGCAATTGCCTTCATGAAGCGATCAAGATATGCAAACCCGGTGCCCTGTTCCGTGATATTGGAAAGGTCATGTATGTAGCCCCTTATCGTGACTGTCCCACGACTCACTCTCCATTCTGCAGAGAACCTATTGCCCGCGCCAACGGGTGTGCCACCGTTCGGACATACACTGGTCACGGCATAAACGACCTCTTTCAT
Source organism: Entoloma clypeatum (assembly GCA_963565915.1). Lineage (NCBI taxonomy): Eukaryota > Fungi > Basidiomycota > Agaricomycetes > Agaricales > Entolomataceae > Entoloma > Entoloma clypeatum. The sequence continues at coordinate 3,352,557 of OY751487.1, read as the reverse complement.
TGCTCACCAAATGTACCGCATTATGCAAAGAATAAAGCGGCAGGTACTATGAAACCTGGAATGGCACGTAACTCCGCTTCGGGTCCCACATCTGTTCTTGTATTAAGTGCGACTTTCAGGTATTTACTATTGAACCGGTGAGTTAAAGCAAACCTAGCACTCATCACGCTTTTCATGTCCGATCCCCGGTAGATGATCAATTTGGGCGGCAATTGGGATGACGTTCACTGGCCGGACAATTGGACTGCTACAACAGTGGATGGCAAGCGAAGTGCTCAATTTGAAGACACGTTACTGTATGTTTGTTTTGAGATTCCTTTCCCTCCTTTCGGACGAGATCGTACTCATCGAATGATATCGAAGAATAACGGAGACGGGGGTGGAAATTCTGACTGCGGGGAACTATTTAAATGCCAATTAGGCAGCTTATACGCAAACGCAAATCAGATCTCTGTTCTAGGTTGTAAAAACATCGGCATATTGAAATGGGAAACAACAAGCGCATCTATTTGTTTTTCTGCCGGCTCATTTCATCGTTCAGGTCGCGTGTCGCGTCAGGGAAAGGCTCTGTTGGGTCTAAGGCTGCGATCCGAATGACAGGGACACGACCGGATAGGCTTTCTCTCCGTGTCCTCGGTTCCTGTCGAATATGCAATCCACCTTCCGTCTCATTTCGAACTTCTGTCGCATATTCTGCAGATGTCGCAACCTTGACAGATTCCGACGTTCGCTGTGGGTATGGGGATAGGCGAAGTCTTTGTAGATCTGCAAAGGAGCTTTGGCGACTGGATTTTAGGCCTGGTAGATGGTAGTCGTCAGTCGGAAGAACTCCAACAACATTGTCATAGTCGCCCGTGTCTTCATCATCGGTTTCGTCAGGCGTCCCTACTCTACTGGCTTCGTCGCCGGAAAATCCTCCCCAAGCACTCGTGCCGCGTTTGGCACTGCGGCTCCAACCAAACAGTCGCTCGTCAATCCAGGTCATTGGATGCGTCAGGCCCAAGCCCTGGGCGTCAACAGCACCAGTGCCGCTCTTTCTGCGCCAGAGTCCAGGTCTTCCGGTAGATGGGGGTACGCTAGCGGATGGAACCAGAATGCGCCACTTGAAAGGTTTTCAGTGAAGGTTTGGGTTAAGTTACTATGAAAATGCAAACCTCATTGAAATCTTCATATAGAAGGGGTCCAAAGTCATTGATGAGCGATGCTACTTCATTGGAAAGCTGAACACGTATAGCTTTGAGTTTATCTAGAGATCGCTGTTGCCCAGGCACGAGAGCAACAATCAGGGGTGGGAGGGACCTGGGTTTCAAATTAGCCGGGAGTGATTGACCTAAATGATAACGCACTTGAGAACATCGACACCCGCTTCACCAAACTTGAGAGCTGCGTAGTTCATGAAAGGTAGTGCGATGAAAACAAGAAAAGGCGTTGCAATCCTCCACACGAGTGGCGCTTTGGCCCGAACTGCGACCAGAGTCGCAAGGCATGCATAAAGTGTATACAGCACAGGCGCAACGCCAAGACAGATGAGGACTTTCCATGTAGCGAGGACATCTCGACCTGCTATCTTAACAACAGATGCAGCAAGGGCCTCTGAATAGAGAAGTTAGTGAGGGATAATCCGGGCGGCGGAAGGTAACATGCCTCTGGCCTTTTTTCGGGAGATCAATGATGCCAATATAAACATTGGACCGTTGAGAATTGTGCCAGGAAGCGCAAGGATCGACCAGATGAAAAGAAGGAGAACGCGATATGTTAACAGACCCAAAGTTTTCCAGCTGGCCTTCTGGGCTCGCGGCACCTTATATGTACACAGAAAATGAGGGCAACTCGAGGCACAATAGGTAACAACAACCCACTTGATGATCGCGGAGGCCCAGATCCCTGACAAGCCGGTTGTACTTGAGTACACTCATCCTCAGGTTTTGCACCCTGGGTTCGTCTTTGAAATGGATATAGCCTTGCAGTAGACGTTTGTTCAATTCAACAACTTGGCCCAGTGTCAGGTGCTGGCCCGGAGTTTTGTACAGTCGGCGAACAGCTTGAATGAGCTATATATTCTGGCTGAGTAAAGAGGCAGAGGATGAATAAAGAACTCGCCATTAATGTGTCATAATCTGGAGCCCTTATTGTGACCGTTTTGAGACCATCGTAGATAAGGTCCAAAAATTTGGAGACCGCCTCTCTCTTTTGTGCACCTCCCTGCTTGAACATCTCGACATACTCGGGTGGGACATCCAGAGCGTTTCCAAATTCTACCACACCCCGAGATCGAAATCTGTGTGCATGGAAATACGATAGGCCAACTGGTACGATCTTGACCTTGATTTTGGGATCGTTTGCCATAGCACCAAGGGCCATTATCGATACTCCCGCTTTCAACGGAAGTAAATCGGTACGATCGTGGCTCCCTCCTGGCTGGACATTCAGCATTCCATCATAGGTAAGAGCAAAACTAACCAGACCTTCTGGGAAAATTCCAATACTCCCGCCCTCATTCAAGCATTTGTAAACATGACGGTACATTTCTTGCTGGTCGACGAACAACAGTTTTTTGAATTCGACGCCCTTCACGCCTTGTTGTTGCAGCTCAGACATTCGTTCCCTGATCCGAGATGTACCTTTGCCGCTCTCTCCCCCGAATTCTCGTTTTATTCTCAACTCTGTGTCAGAGACAACTTCATTGACTTCTGCAACCAATGATCCGAGGGACTTGGCCAGCAAGATTTGCATTCGGGGAGAGAAATCGGTAAGGAATTGCGTTCCGTGCCCCAAGACAAGGCAAGCGTCATCGGGCGAAAGCCAGATCCGGCCTGTACCAACGGTGGCCGAGTCTGCGGCGCGAGTGACAGGGACTACCAGAGGTATTTTGACTGAGTAGACATTCATGCTGATACATCCGATACTCACTACTATCCATCATCCTTGCAAAGAAACCCACGGCCTTTCTCTCCATACTTTTTGCAGCGGCAAGGAATTGCACATGACGGCGTGTTTCTCGGTACACCTCCAGGGTAAGGAGAAGAGGATCAAGGAACTAGATCCAGAAAACACATTGAATAATTTTGTTCTGATAACGAGACAAGCCAAAATACTTGGTTGTTGTGTGGAGCACCGACAAAAATCACTGGACCGTCTCGAGGGATGTTGAATGCGCCTCTGGGTCGAATTTCCCTGAAGAATATTTGGGTGATGATCTTCCAAAACATCATGGCTGCATCATATGAAATGGAGCCTTGAGGTTGCTTCGCTGGCAGAGTCATTTTGGTGCTGAGGTTGCGGGGGCACGATGGCACAGTGAACTGACGTCGAACCCCAACAAAGACAAGCAAAAGAAAAGCATTCATCTCAATTATTAGTCTAAGTATGGTAGGTTACCGTATGGTACTAGGTTACATGCGATTTCACTCTCGGTTAACGCCTCAGCCTCAACCCGGTAGCGGTCGTGTGCCTGATGGCAGCGTTCGAGTTTGAGACGATCCTGTGCTGAGGGTACTAGATCGGTACTGGAAGATATCATGAAGCCTAGATAACTTGTCTTGTTGCTGACCCGACTCCTCAAGAGGACTGACTGTTCTGGAGACGACCTCGGGATCCACTATCGGAGGCTCGATGTGACTTGATTCTAGTTCTGCGAAAGCACGAGTTAGGTTTCGGGCAATTGCCAAGCAGGCATCACAAACTAATCAGGGTATTTGCTACGGCAACGTTTCTTTCTTGGTCCTCAGCAGCACGGCTGGCTAACGCACGGTTAATATACTTGCGAAATGCTGCTCCGGTAGACTCAAGCATTTTCTCGACGCGAGGTCTTTTGTGAGGATATGCCTTTAAGAAGTGGTGGAGCTCTGTGATACCCTCCTTGTGCAAAGCGCCCGTCGTTTCGCTGGAAATGTGCCCTATGATGGCGAGCAACTGCGCATCTGGATCTGGTTCTTCCACAGTCGGAGAGGCCACTCCGTTGCCGTTGAGGGAGGATGAACTCGGGCTGGTCCGGTGTGTAGGAGATCGTGGGTGGCTCACAGAAGACGCTGTTTCCTGGGGTGAAATTGGCCGACTGGAGGACGGTGTAATAGGACGTTCGATAGAGCCTCCGCTGCGGTGAGGTGGTATGTCGGTAACAGCACGCGAAGTCGAATTGAGTATACGGTATACATAAGGATACACGATAGTTGCTGAGGGGTCGTCAAAAGATGCAGACAATAGATCATAAACATCGTCCCCATGATGAGCTGCATGACAGAATATGATGAGATCTTTTCCAGCCACTGAGGTCATGTAAACTTGCTCACCAACAACATGCTGGATAATGACTTTGATAGTCCTCAGAGGCATGTCGCCGCAAGGCACTTTATTTGTCGCTCGTGCACGCCATTCGTTAGGTGGGACAGACTGTAAGAAGTGCTCGATCACTGGGAAGAGTTCAATCGGATCCAAACGTTGTTCGCTCAGATCTTGAGGAATGTTCCGGGCCAACTTCCAGATACATTTCAGGACGAGCTCTGCCACCTTCGAGTCTTTGGAATCGGCCAAGGTTCCAGCACTTGGAAAAGGTTTGACGATTTGTAGCAGGAGAGCAAAGAGAGCGCTTGAAAACAGAAATGTTCTTAATGATGAACACAATTCTGCCTAATCACTCACCGGAAGATGGACATCCTTCTACCTGTCGCAAACAGGCGCAAAATGATCATGTTAATGAAGCGCGAAAGGTCTTTCACCTTTTTGACATCACTGTCATCGGTTTCAAGCAGGCGTAATGTCAACTCTTCCAATAAGGAGGTTACTATATCCACTGTAAGCGATTCCGCCAGCAAGGTATGGTCACAAAAGTTATTCAGCGTTTGAATCAGATGCTTTGCGAGTCGGAAATTATCATCATGTAACAAATCCTCGGGGCGTTCGAAGACATGAGCCATTTGCAAGGTTATGGTCTCAATTAGACCTTCAGTATGTTCTGCAAGTTCGCGGTATTGGGGTATGGAGAGACCTGCTTCTTGCCCTATTGATAAAATCTTCTGTATCTTCTTCAGTGCGTCCACACTACGTGTGGGGTCACTGCTGAGAATGCTAGATATTGTAATGGTGATGTCATCGGGCATTGGCGGTTGTATGGTGCTCTCAGCGGTTGTATTTACGGATACAGCATGTCCTGTATCGTCGCCCCCAGTAGGAGGTATCGAGTCATCCGTGGCGGCGACATCGTGAGTAGGGGGATGTGAAAGTGGTTGCGAGAAATTGGGTCGGGGACGTCCAAGCCTTGATGGCAACATACTTTTTGGCCGACCTATCCCTGTGGGTGATATGGGTGGAGTGGGGGCGTTCGAGTTCAGAGGAGCGCGTGTTGTACGCATAGGTGACTCCGAACGAGGCACTACGGGCGTCGTTGGCGATCCCGATCGGGTCGCGTAGGCTGGAGATGCAGGACGAGTCAAACGGGATCCGCCAGCAGCAGAAGGACTGACTGCCCGGGGCAGACCAGCAATGCGTGAAAGTGCTGGCGAAGCGGGACGAGGAGCGGCTGCAGCGAGACGATTTATCGCAGGGGCCGTCCCAGGTGCATCTTGCTTGTCAGGGGAACTGGGTCCAGGTACACGACGTAATCTTTCTTCCAACTGAGTTCTGTCTTTCGGAGGGAGCACTCCCACCAATGACCAGACTTTTTCGCCAACCAGAGCATATCCCTCACTATTCACTCATGAGCATGAATGGACTTCGTTGAGTTATGATAGGACTGACCTTAGGGTACTGAGTGCCGACTTGCGTACTTGTGAATCTTTGTCTGAGATCATGGAAGCTATGATGGGAAAAGCTTTGACTGATTCACATGCTCCCATGCCAGACTTTTTGAGGATAACAGCCATCTCGTCGAGAGCGCCCTGGCGAGTCTTTGCAACTTTTGACTTCAGACCATAATCAAGCAAGACCTGAAATAGGCGGCTATAGGCATATACTTTGGGTAGTGCACGGATGATTTGCTGGACTCGGTTGCGAACTTGTTCCCTGGCGTCACCAAGCTGTGAGAGACTTCAGTAGGAGGGTTGGGACGCATGAGCGATACTGTTACCTTGAATACCATGGTAGGTATAAAGCACAATGCCTCACCCTCTGCGAGTTGATAATTGACACTGCGCAGAAAAGCTAAGATAGCTTCGACCACATCAAGGCATTTGGATATCAAGTTAGGCTGGGGTTCGTGGGCTTTGATAGAAGCATATTTAAGGGGCAGGTCAAGATTCGCGATACAGACAGCAGCGACATCTTCGTCTACACCCTGGGCAGCTGCCGAGTAAAAATCGCTCATCGCTGTTAGACCATGGATGTGATCATTGACGGCGTTGTGGTCATGGCTGAATAACCGAAACACAAGGTCTTTTGAGGCATACAATTCCATTTGGTTCTGTAGCAAATCCGCGAGGTCTTTCCGAGTGGGGCCCCCCTCGTTAATCCATTTTTGCGCATCTTTACCACATCGTACTCTTTTGGCTTCCACGCTTATGCCATGAAAAGGCACGGACGAGAGGGCTGGGGCTGCAGGGGTCTCTGTACCGCCCAGACGTTTGGGAGCTCCAACAGTTGATTTTAATTTTGATGACACAGCATCAACTGGCGTTTCCAACCGCGATTCAGGGCGACTACCCATTGGCAGTTTACGTCGGACACCGGTGGGTTTTGTCTCAGGCTTAGCTGGGACTGTAAGAGACTCCGAGGTGGCAGGATTGAGTGTAACTGGAGGTACGATGTCAGGTGCTTGTCTTGGCGTTTGTTTAGTCTGAAGGGGCTGAGCTGGTGAAACCGCGGAGCGAGCAGCTTGTATCAACGGAACAGCGCTCGTACGAGAAGCTGGTTTAAGGGAACTCGTCTGCTGTAACACATAATCGAAGCCGGCGCACATGATTAAAACGGGTAAAAGTGCTTGGGCACCTTTTCGTACATCGCTGTTACGGTCATCAAGACATCCAAGAACCGGATTGACCCAAGAATTGATCTCCAGATTGGGAGAAGGCTCATGTTCTTTGAACCATTCCGTTAACCAGTTCAAAAGGGTGCCTTTTTGCAGAGGGTTGGGCATGTCTAGCGCGGAGGTGATTCCAGAAACCATGCTATCCACACTCCCGCACGCTGTAGCGATAGAAGACAAAGTTTGCAGAGCGGCTGTGCGTATCGGGGCTTTCTGGTCCGCCAAAACTGTGCATAATGGTAGGATGAAGAGGCGGGAATGTTTCTCGAAAGGTTTGCCCATGCCTGTGGAAATGCGGCAAATAATGTCGAGCGCCAAGGTCTGAACAGCTTTGTTTGTGTCCACCACCCTGGCTTTGAGTATCTGACCGATCTCTCCTGAAGAAACGGCTGAGCGTCATCAATGAGGGAGAACAGCAAGTAATTTACCCATGGTGCTTTTCAAGCGCTTGTTGCTACCTTGATCCAATATTCCTTGCAGAGTTTCGAGAGCTTCTTTTTTCGTTTTCCATGCTTCGCTCTTCGCGTCCGATAAAATAGATGTTCCTTTCAACAACCCGTCGATCTCAACACGTGGGAACAAATCGTCCATGGGATCACCAGCCATTGGCCCATTTTTCGCTTGCCCCGACAAAGAAGACACCATATTGAGTACATCCGAAGATGTCCGACAAGGTTCAGGAGCGGGAGTGCCATCGACCTTGTCAAACTCGGTAACAATGGTATTGAGTAACTGAGGGTTCAAATCTTCCAGAAAGTCTTTGATGCCTTCACACAAAATTGCAGACGGATTTCAGAATAGAAGGGATGTAACTTACTCGACCCGACAAACAATTTGACGGTTACTAGAGTTTTTGTTGCGCTTGTACGAACAGCAGCATTGGAGTTTTGCAGCGTCGTCTTCAGAAACTCGATTAGACTTCGCAATGTCAATCCTGTGATCCCAAACTCTGTCAACACAGAATTTATCCAAGTGAGAGCGTCTGCAATAACTTTCGGAGCCTTCTGTTTCGACAAAGGCTCGTACACTAATAGACTCAGTAAAACATTTATATGACATTCATAGAACAAATTAACCTTGGCTCAAGATAAATTGCAACGAGGTCTTCTCCGCAAACAGTGAGAGTGTTTCGCCAGCAGGTTTTTTGAGTTTCATATCGCCTAACTTCTCACTCAAGTGTGCCACGCAAAGTGCTGCACAAGATCGACCGAATGATGGACATTTCTCTGCCAGAAGCCCGAGAATGCCATACAATTTCGCAGAAACCTAACGGGAAACTTAGCAGATTGGGTCGTATGATATAGGGGAACGTACCTGAAAATTCTTTTCACCCCAACCCTTTTTTGCGAAGGCTCGCACCACAACCTCTGCATCTAACGTTTCAATCAATGGTTCCAACCAACTGGTCATCTCATCAAGCGCAGCTAATCTTGTCTTCCAATTTGCATCAGTAAGACCAGTCATGATCGACGATGGTAATAATTCTGCCGCAATGTTTTCTGCGTCTTCGGAAGTATGCCTGTACTTGAAATTATCGAGGGCCCCAGGTGCCCCTGAAGCATTAGGTTTAGAAGGCTTGGAAGGTGCAGCCGCCACGGGCTTCTTTATTGCAGATGCTGCGGAACCGCCGGCCGCGGGAGGTTTTCTTGGCTTCTCATGGGTTCATTAGTGCGTTCAGAGATCTGAAAAATTCTGTGACTTACAGCAGCTGCTACAAGAGGTTTAATGGGTGGCTTGCTGGGAGGTTTGTCTTCCTCGGTAGGCGGCGATGACACGACCTTCCCCGTGTTGCTTGGAACAGTCTGCGCGGTTTTAGTTGCGAGCGCTTTGGCCGCACCTGCTTTAGGCGGTGCAGCTTTGGGGGGGGCAGCTTTTGGGGCAGCGACTTTGCACTTTACAACAGCTTTTTCAAATGCCTCTTTTACTTTGACCTTCCTCATATCAGCCAAACTATCCATGAGTGCGTTAAGCGGGCGTTCCCCGACCATCTTCATTAAGATTCCAAGGCAGAGGGCGCCTTCATTCCTGGCGCCCTCGAACCCGTCTTCGAGAAGTGTAGCCAATGTGTCGGCTAGAGGCTTCACTTGGGGGGGTTGAATCGGAGACGGCGACGTAGACAGGCACCTGCTTAAAAACTTGAGCGTCCCTTCCTTCACCTGAGGATTTTTGGACTTCAAGGAAGCTTCAAGATCCGGAAGGATCTCCGACAGAGTGGTCTACAGCATAGAAAAGTTAAGCAGTGAATCTAACCATTCTGCTTGCTATGCTCACTGTTGCGAAAACGGCATCTAAAGCGGTACCAATGGCATCCGTCACAGTGGTTTTTCGTTCTTTCATGCGCTCAAGCATAAGCGGAACAACGCTCTCTCGGTACCTCCCGAAAGCAAACATCATCCCTTTCGCTAGTTCTTCGATGCAAGATGCTGCAACCATTACGCAGGCAATGTTTGCATCCCCCGATATGCGAGATGCTAGAGACTTAGCCAATTCGCCGAGTTCTGGTGCATCTTTTATCCTAGGGTTCGAAGTTAGGAGTGTTTGAAGATCATCGAGAGCTTCTTTGCGCTCCTTCCATTTTGTTGATTTGAGATTTATCTGAAGGGAAGGGGAGAGCTTTGAGACAATATCGATGGGTTCAGCTAAAGCGCGAGGGTCGAGCATAGCTGGTTCTATCGATCATATAGGTATGTCGATCATTTGAAAGAACGAACGGATTCAAACTTGCCTTCCATCTCGGTTGACTCGGGACCTTCACTTTCATTGACGTTTTCCATTTCGCGCGCCTGTGCTCGAGTCATCCTCTCAGGCTTTAAAGTGCCTTTTCCTTTTCCATCCTTCTCCATTCCTTCAAATGCTTCCTTCAACTCCTTAAGTTGAACAGGTTTTAAGTCCGCCAACCACGGTTCGATAGCAGGTCCGATATATTGGTATAGGATATGGGCCAGAGTTACTCCTTCGGCACGAACACCCTTATCACTGTGAGAAAAGATCTTCGGTAGAGATTTGAGGACGGGAGGTGGTGGTGTCGGTTGTGTTCCAAATACACTAGACAGATATTCGAATAATCAGCCATGTTGATTGATCCACGTCACAGAGTGTGATGTATTTATTGCAAAACATGATAGAGGACGCAAGGACTCACCGAAAGACTTCTTTCAGTGCGAGGGCACAGCCCGCGACGGCTTTAGGCTGCTTTGCCCCCAATCCGACCAGAATATCAGTCTGAGAAAACCGTAAGAATGAGATCTACTTTACATGCGGGCAGCACACCTATTCAACGTACCACGACCCCAGTACCTGCATTTTCGACTTCAACGTACTGCAAAGCCAGTTCAACGGCCTGAGTCTTCGTGCCTGCTCTCGACGAGCCAAAACATTTTTCAACCAACGCAGGCATGACAACCTCCCGGGTTTTGGCGGCCGTCTCTCCAGCAAATTTGACGAGTGCCACGACGCATTCGACGCCCTTTTCTTGTGCTACCGCGTTCGAGTCCGTCACTATTCTCTTGAGAAGATCAGGATTGTTGATGTAAGGCTTGAAAGCGGGATCAGTGTCAGACTCTGTTGTTTGGAAGGTCTTCACGAGAGATTCATAGCCGCTGACACGAGCTTTCCAGTTCTTGTGTGCAAGTCGATCTGCAACGGATAGACTAGAAAAGTCTTCTTCTTGCGGAGGTGGGCCGTCCATGCCTCGGATAGACGAGACGCGTTCGAGATTGAAGACAGATTGAAGATTGGGAACTACACGTGACCTGCATTACTTAACTAGTCTGCAGTATCAAGCTGAGCTTGAAAACCTATACAAGCATCAACAAAGGTAACAGCGCCAAATACAAACCGTAGTTTTACTGCTACCAAGGTTCATGTTTTTTGGTCTTTTTTGCTGCACCTTGATACTCCATTCACGTTTTATGCTGCTCCTGACTTCACAGTGGATTTTCTCCGTGATTATATGGTCACACCATGGGTCAAATTTTGAACACTACCACTAAAATGTGAATAACATGTTGAATACTGTAGGTAGGCCTTGGATATTGTATGTTATGATCTCAGTTGACACATAGGGTGAATCAACTGTATTGTATACCTGTTATGATCTGTAATAGGTATCTAAGTAAATGTCATTTGAATAAATAGAGTTATTGGACATACCTCAGTTGACATGTAGCGTGAATCACCTGAGGCAACAGTCTCGTATAGACAACATATAAGTAGGGGACTCGTAGTTAGATAAAATATGAAATAGGTAATGAAAGATCATGGCACGAAACTTCGCGCCACTGAGGTGAAATGTCCTTGGGGCATGGATGATGTGGGTATGAATGCTGGTATCCATCTCTGTCCGTTGAGCCATGATACCCAACATTGTATAGTCAACCTTGGAATACATAGAAGAAGGTTTGTACTATATAAATAATGATTTGAATGAGAAACTATAGTACTATCCCTGATGGGATTTTTAAAACTTTTTGAAAGATCAGTTCATAACACAAGAATGAGGGCACCTCTTGCCAAGGTCTTAGTGTATGAAATGCTGGATGTGTTCCACTGAATATGAATATAAAAAAATATCTCTGAAAAAGCAGAGCTGGGGGGACCCAATTTCTGAGGTGTGTCAAAAAGGCTATGGAGTTTAAAGATTTGTCACACTAATGTCACTGCGGCATTTTCGGTTTCCGCATGGCATTCCATTTGGGACACAGTGGGTCCATTGCATCATTGCATCAGCTGTTGCGTCAACACATTGCTCAGCGCAACTGCTCTTGGCTGAGTTCAAAACTAATCATCACACAAATTCATCAAAAGTCTTCCTTTCTGCTACTTATCGTGTTCCCAATATGTTTGTCATCCATTCGAGAGCAATTGGCCATTCTCAGAGGTCAGATATACATGTAACATATATTTTCAACAACAATTGGTGGTCAAATTCAATCATGCCTTTGCTAGATCTGGGCTTGATGGTGTAAGGGCGACCTTACGATCCAAGACTCAAACTCAGATACTTGCAAGGGAGATCCGAAGAGAAAGTTCTAAGGATTCCCCTGCAAGCTAGCTGCGATAAATAGTAAAATGAGATATGAAATAAGAGATAAAACGAGACACATGAATGATGAGCAATGATCGGGAGTAGCGATGAAGGATGAATGGAAACAAGATGAATGATAGTACCTGCGATCCGACGTGCGGAGTAGCGGATGGGGGCGGAGTCGTCAGATGCGGAGAGGCGGATAAGATGTCGGAGACAGCGGATACAATCGGAGGACGTCGGAGATGGTGGAATAGAAAGGAAAGGAGGAAAGTAAAGGAAAAGTGAAAAGTGAAAGTGGTTGCCCTTACATCACCCCCCCTTCAAGGCACGGCGTCTCGACGTGTCAGGCGAAACGAGTCGAATATCGCAGCAGAGATCCGACGCGGAGCTCCCGGATGACGTCGGTAGAAGTCGCGGACTAGGCGCGGAGCGTGGACATTGTCTTCTGCTTCCCAGGAATTCTCTTCGTAGCCATATCCCTTCCATTTGACCAAGAATTGAAGCTTGCCTCGATGCAGTCGGCTGTCCAAGAGGTTTTCAACATCATACTCCAATTCTTCTCCCACTACCGTCGGAGGCGGAGGAGAGCGGACTTGGCGTCGGAAAGGGTCGTCGGGAACTAGTGAAAGTTTGACGACGTGGAATACTGGGTGAATGCGGGACATGGAAGGGGGAAGGCGAAGTTCGTAGGCATGTGTTCCGACAGGTCGGACCACTGGGAAAGGGCCTACGTACCGATGTGCAAGTTTTTTTGTGGGTCGGGTGGTTTTGAGGTCCGATGAGTCTAAAAAGACCTTGTCCCCCGGGCGGAATGTCGGAGTGGTGCTCCGATGCTGGTTGTAGTATCGCGCCATGTCGTCCTTTGCCTTTGTTAGTGCTGCGCGAGCCTCTTCCAGAGCGGACTTCATCCGCTCGCTGAAATCCGCTACCGCCTCGATTTCCGTCCGCTTCTCGCGAGGTTCGAATCCCATGCGCGGATGGCGGCCGGTGTCAATGTAGAACGGAGTTTGACGTGTCGATGCGTGAACATGGTTGTTGTATGCAAATTCAGCCATCGGAAGCCATTCGTCCCAATCGTCTTGACGTTCATTGACGAATAGGCGAAGATATTGTTCCAATCCTTGATTGACCCGCTCCGTCTGTCCGTCCGACTGCGGATGGTAGGCTGTCGAGGCAGCAATCTTAATGCCAAGTAGCCTATATAGTTCGCGCGTGAACTTGGCGACAAACTGTGGTCCGCGGTCGGAGACAATGGCCTCCGGTAGTCCGTGGAGTTTCCAGACGTTTTGAATATAGGAGCGTGCAGTCCCGAGTGCGGAGATGTCGGAGTGCGTCGGGATGAAGTGTCCCCGCTTCCCTACTGAGTCCACTACCACCATGATAGCATCGTAGCCGTGGGCTTCTGGTAGTTCAGTAATGAAGTCAACACTGGTTACTTGCCACCGCTCCGTGGGGACCGGTAGTGGATTGAGCTCTCCGGAGGGCGGAGTGCGTCGGACCTTGGTGCGGAGGCATGAGTCGCATGTCTTGCAATATTGACCTATTAAACGAGACATGTGTGGCCACCAGTAATTGCGCGACACCAGTTCCAAGGTTTTCCACCGTCCCGGATATCCGGCCACCGGAGTGTCGTGGTGTTGTGTGAGGATCCGATGACGCAGTTGGGGATTATTAGGAACATAGATACGATCCCTGAAGTAGAGCAAACCTTCCGCTTGCCTCCACTCCGCACTTCGGATGGACCCCGCTCCGACGGTCGGAAGGGATCTGACGACCTCCGCCACACTATCCTCCAGTAGCCCCTCTCGGATTCCCTGTCGGACCTGGCAGAGGACGTCGCGTTCTTCCCCTTGAACAGTTACCCCACGCATTGCTCGCACTGCAAACAATTCTGGTCGAAGAAGGATGATGTTTTCGTTGTCCCGCGATCCGTCTCCGTGGTCCGCTCGTCGGGACAAAGCGTCGGACTTGCCCATTGACTTTCCAGGTCGATGGTGCATTTTAAAATCGAAACGAGCGAGGTATAAGGACCATCTAGCTTGTCGTCGATTTAGTTTTTGAGCTGTCATGAAGTACTCAAGATTTTTGTGGTCCGTCCAAATCTCCACTGTCTTCTCCGCTCCTTCAAGGAAGTGCCTCCACTCCTCTAATGCGCGGACCACTGCCAACATCTCCTTGTCATAGATCTCGTAGTTGCGTTCCACCGGACTGAGGCTTTTGGAATAGAATGCGACAGGGTGCCACTTACCGTCCTCTGTTGGTTGGGACAGTACTGCTCCGGTTGCAAAGTCCGAGCTATCCGCTTCTACCCGCCACTCCTTTCGATGATCAGCTAAGACCAGGATCGGAGCGGATGTAATCCTCCGCTTCAACTCCGCAAATGCGGACACTTCTCCTTCCTTCCAAGACCAGAGGTGCCCCTTCTTCGTGAGCTCGAAAAGAGGGCGCGCGATGTCCGAAAACCCTTCAATAAAACGGCGATAGAAGTTAGTGAACCCCAGAAAGGACTGTACTTCTCGGACGTTTGTCGGAGCAGGCCACTCCGCGACCCCCGCTACTTTCACCGGATCCATCTCTACGCGTCCTTGTTCAATAATAAGGCCTAAGTATTCAATGCGCGTTTGCTCAAACTCGCATTTCTCTGGTTTTAGATAGAGTTTGTGTTCGCGAAGTCGTTCCAGTACAATCCGTGTGACCCTCCGATGTTCCGCAAGGGTCTCCGTGAAGATGAGTATATCGTCAAGGTAAACACAAACTACACCTTCAGTGATAAGGTCCTGAAAGATCTCGTTCATCATACATCAGCAAATCAGACATGTGCTATGGCTGCTATGGGCACTATAGGGCACTACATTCTCAGGGATGTATGCTACAGAGCGCTATGTAGCACTCTGTAGCACATGTCTGATTTGCTGATGTAGTCTGGAATGTGGATGGACTATTAGTGAGGCCGAAGAACATCACCAATGGTTCATAGAGTCCGTGATTGGTCCGAAAAGCGGCCTTCCACTCGTCTCCGGGCTTTATCCGTACATTGTTGTAACCCCAGCGGATGTCGAGTTTGGTGAAGTATTGAGCGTGTTGAAGTTTATTGATCAGTTCGGATATGAGCGGAAGCGGATACTTGTTTTTGATAGTTTTGGAATTGAGTGACCGGTAGTCTTGTACAAGACGAAGGGAGCCATCCTTTTTCTTGATATAGAACACCGGAGATGCCATCGGAGACTTGGAAGGGCGGATCCGACCAGTTGCAAGGTTTTCCTCCAAAAACGCGTCGAGTTCTTTCTGTTCGTTCGGGGCGAGCGGATATACCTTACAACCCGCCGGAGAGGCGTCCGGAACAAGTTCAATGGCGTGGTCCCACGTCCGCTCTTCCGGTAAGGTGTCGAAAGAGGTCTTTGAGAATACGTCTTCGAAATCAAACAAGTGGTCTGGTACGGAATCGCGGAAAGATTTGGGTTTCTGGTTACTGAGGAAGGCCTCCGATAGACGTTGCGAGATATTGGATGAAGCGCGGATGAACTCCGCCTCCGCAGGTACTGTTCCGACAAAAAGGCGGTCTCCCTCCTCAAACTCATCCTCTTCCTCATCGTCTTCCGCTAACTCCTCCGTTTCTTCTCCTTCTGTGACATCCTCCACCCATGGGCCGCGTGGAGCCTCCTCCTCTAGACCGGACGTCGGAGTGGAACCCATCCGACAGGCTCGGATGCGGACTTGTTCGAACTTCCGCTCCTTCCGCTCTTGGGCTGCCTCCTGTTGGCATGTCCGACATCGTGCAGGACACCGGCTCATCTTCACTTCCCCTGAAGTCCAATCTACCTCGGGGTTGTGTTCTTTGAGCCAAGTGAAGCCTAACACGATTTCTTGTTTTCCCAAACTTGTGACTGCAAGCTGGGTCCGTTCCGAGTGATCCCGATAGCGGAGCACTACGTCCAACACCTCCGTTATTGCTCCGGCCTCATTCGGAGTTCCGTCGATGTTGTATACCGGAATTGCGCATTGTAGTTTTCGAGTAGAGAGTCGGTGTTTCTCGACCAGAGTACGTTCAATAAACGATCCTGTTGCCCCACTGTCGAGTAAGGCCTTTTGTGATAGTATGTCTTTAGTGTCGGTAGTTTCGAGAACTATGTCTAGTTCGAGGGAATTGTCGGAGCGAGCGGCTGCGGCGAGAACATATTGTTTTGGAAGCCGCCGCTCCCACTTAGAGAAGCGGATGCGGATAGGGTTTGCGGAGTTGGGTGCGACTATAGGATCATTTGCAGGCTTAGAGATGGAGGGTATAGGATCATATTGTTCCATAAATAAGGCAGCATAACGATTTTTAGTAGACAACGAGGGCGCACTGTTCACTCGTTGTGAGGAGGAAAATCCTCCTGTCCTCCCTCCGACTCCGCAGACTCCGTGGGCGGAACGGAGTTGCCTTCCGCCGCGTCCTTGACCACGAGTTGTTCCATGATAAACTCGTCTTGTTCCTCCATCGTCATGAATCGGACGTCGAAGCGGAGGGGGCATTCACGACTGAAGTGACCCGTTTTGTTACATCTGAAGCATGCATTGGCATTCTTGCCTTTGACGCGTGAAGTATCAATGTCCATTGCATTAGGGTCCCTTGTCGGCGGAGCGGTTGCGGATGCGAGCGGAGCTGGACGCGGAGTGAATGGAATGTAGGGGCGAGGGAATACTGAGGTGCCAGGTACTCTTGGTCCGACGACGTTGCGGAAGGCGGATGTGCGGGTCGGAGCAGTGGCTTTGAAGGCTTTGTTGGCAATTCTATTGTCGTCGTTGACTCGTGCTGCAGAGTACCACTCATCGGGGTTGTCGTCCGCAGGCCGTCCGTGCGTCAGGGTGGCGATCTCGTTCTGAATGTCGGAACGGAGACCATGGCGGAATTTGAGTACTATATTGGTATCCTCCTGATAGCCTGCTTTGTCAATGTAGTCTTTGAACTCGTCAATATAGGTCTCGACATCCCGTTGACCTTGATAATAGGATTCTCCTTCGAGGATCAGTCTCGCGTCCTGTTCCTCATTCTTCGGAGTGAACTCCGTTGTAAAGACGGCGCGGAAGTCCACCCAAGTCCGATAAGGCGGAGCACCGGTCCTCCGCTCTTGTCGGATAATGCGATCCGCAAAGCGTGCTGCGCGTCCACTCTTCATGAAAGATAAGGCCCAATAAATTTTAGCGTGGTCGTCTGCGAACTGTTCCGGAGCCAGCCCCATAAACAATTCACAGGAGTTTAGAAAGGTCCAGCCATTTGCGCGCGATCCGTCGAAGTCTGACGGATTGGCGGGTTTTGCTCGACGCACGCCCGGATTGGCCAGAGCGAGCGGAGCAGGTGGAGGTGCGGGTGCGGGAGCAGGTGGGATAGGTGGCGGAGCTGGGGCAGGAATTGCGTTGAAGGCGAGGAGGAGTTGGTCAAGTTGAGTAGAGATATCAGCGAGAGTTTGACGTTGTTCCTGGAACTCGTGCTCGAGCTGTTCAAGGCGATTGGGGTCGTCCATTACTATGCGCGGAGCAGAATCACCGGTTACGGAGAGGTAATTAGAAGAACTGGAAGGGGTGTGAGATGTATCGGAGTCGGACGCGGACGAAGCTACTCCGAAGCGCGGAATCGTGACAACGATGCAATCGGACCCGGTCCAATTAGATGAGAACTTTCTACTGTAAGGGCGACCTTACGATCCAAGACTCAAACTCAGATACTTGCAAGGGAGATCCGAAGAGAAAGTTCTAAGGATTCCCCTGCAAGCTAGCTGCGATAAATAGTAAAATGAGATATGAAATAAGAGATAAAACGAGACACATGAATGATGAGCAATGATCGGGAGTAGCGATGAAGGATGAATGGAAACAAGATGAATGATAGTACCTGCGATCCGACGTGCGGAGTAGCAGATGGGGGCGGAGTCGTCAGATGCGGAGAGGCGGATAAGATGTCGGAGACAGCGGATACAATCGGAGGACGTCGGAGATGGTGGAATAGAAAGGAAAGGAGGAAAGTAAAGGAAAAGTGAAAAGTGAAAGTGGTTGCCCTTACAGATGGAATCTGTCACATTTGCCTTGAATCGATTGTTGGACCTATTCCACTGTCCACAATATATCTTTCATCCATTTTGATGTTCAGGTCTATAGAATAGGTATACTGCTGGCTCAAAATGAAACCTAAAGGAAATCTGTGCAGTGTGGAACATATGAGAGGCAAAATAACAGATTTTTAAAGCTGATGTCCCTTTTAACAACCCCATCAATGATAGTAGATACTAGTCTGGTTTCACATAGCCAACATGAACTGTGGTTGCCCAAAGTTATAATTAGAGCTCATGTGAGGGCACAAAATCACAAGGAAAAGGTGACGTGTCTGCTAATTAGCGCGTCACAGGCCGCAAGAGACTCTCATTTGTCTGATCTATAACATCCCCAGTTGCTGTAAATTCGTTGGATAGAATTTTTAAATGATTATCATTGCAGCCTACCATGCCCCCCAACCCCTCAGCACATCCAAAGACCCCCAAAAATGCACGGAGTCATGTATACAACACTGAAGCCAGCCAGAATCTTGTCAGAAAAAATTTTGCAAACTGTAACATCAAGCCCCACGACTATCAAGTTGAAGGAATAGTCATGGTTTTGGATGGAGAGGATGTTTTGGCTACAATGGCAACTGGAATGGGAAAGACTGGCATTTTCATACTTCTAATGCTCGTCATTCATGCAATGGGTGTAGTTGGGATGTGGTACTGGCCGCGCACATTACTCACATTGAGTATGACATTGGCGTTAACTCGTCAATGAACAAACATTGTTGACCATGGACCCGACACATCTGAGTCTTATGTGAGAATCACCTTATACATAAGGTGATTCCTTATGCAACTTCGTTGCCCTTGGATTGAGATTGGGCACCCCGGGTCATGTAGCGTGTTATGCTTAACAAACCGTTCCAAGGTTCAGGCAGAGTATGCAGGAAGTGGAAAGGTGAAGAGCAATGTGATTGCTAAATCTAAGGAATGTACAGTAGCTATGGTACATGAGGTTTATATAGTACTGACTATGAGCGGTAGCGAATGAGACTCGGGGCGATGGGGAGGTTGGACAGCAAGTGAAGCTGGATATGCATCTGTCAATGAAGGACATCGGCAAGGGAAGTTTTGAGGGCATGGATTTGGTCTCTCATGGAGAGTGCTTCATTCATGAGAGTGGTGATGGCAGGGTTGATGTCGGTGGTGGAGGTGGAGGTAGTGGTGGTGTTAGACATGGCGGTGAGGATGGTTGAGAGATAGAAGAAGAATGGGGAGGCTATATTGGGCAGAGAAGGGACTAGAGCGGGGAACTCAGTGTGTGGATGACTGATAAGGTCGATACTGTCATGGGTTTCGAAAGTTGTCTTTTATCGTGGGTGTGATGGGTTCTGCCAATGGAAATCATGGATCAAATCTTGAGCGTTCTGAATATTAGTTTGAGGTTCCCATCTATTTTCTTCTGGACCATATCCTTTCCACTGGACGAGGTACTGGATCTTTCCGCAGAACTTTTGAGAGTCTAGAATCGTAGACACATGGTACTCTTCTTGTCCTTCGACAATGATCGGATCAGGGGCTGGTTTTCTTTTCTGGATGGCGTACTTATGGGGTTTTGTATGGTGACAACAGGGTCTCATTGAACACAGGGTGAATCATCTTCCAAGTCTTTGGAAGGTCAAGAAGGTACGCGCTAGCCCCCTTCTTCTCTAGGACTTTGAATGGTCCATGTTGGAGTGCATCAAGTTTCTTTGAGGGGTGATCGGTCCTGATGTTAGTCCCTTCTAGCCACACCTTATCTCCAATGTGGTAGTCCCGAGACGGACTTTGTCATGTGTCAACTGTCTTCTTCATCTGATCCTGCGCTTGTTTCAGCGCTGCATTGGCTTCTTCTCGTGCCTGTTTGAGTCTCTTCAAGAAGTTGTTGGCAGCCGGATTGGTATCTTCTAACACAAGTTCCCCATTCCAAGGATGTAAATCATAGTTGAGGTAGAATGGGGTGTGCTTCGTCGCCTGATGTTCTTTGTCATTGTACTGGAATTCAGCAATTGCGATCCATTCAGCCCAATCATCTTGCAAATGGTTGATGAAGTTTCGTAAGAATGCTTCTGTTTGTTATATATCATTCTGGCTCCAACAACCTCTGATCATCTCTGATCAATTCTGATCAATTCCGATCATCTCTGATCAATTCTGATCAATTCCGATCAATTCCGCTCCAATGATCTCTGATCAATTCTGATATTCCGGACATCCGTTACCTCTGCATCTCAGCACGTTGCCATCTTGCATTTCATATTCATAACTCCATGCCTTTATGCATTTCATATTCATATTCCCGTTTACTTATGCATCACCTTTTTGCATGGTCTGTTGACCGACATCTCCAATGTTTGATACAGTTGCTGGCAACCTATGCCACAACTCCGGACCTACTCCGACCATCTCTGTAAAGTAATCACATTTAGATATTTAAGCTCATGCCATACCTGTAGTTCCTCAGTTCGAATATCAACCAAGTTCACTCCTCTACTCTCAGTTCATGCCAGAGATCCTCGCTGTGGTACAATACACCAACGGCATCCTCATCTTCTGCTCTTCCTCCATCATTACCGTTCGACGAGCTCAGTACTGTGTCTGAGTCACAACTCCGACATCGTCCGACCACTTCCACATCAGCGTGTCCCTCACCGAGATCTCTCTGAGGACCTCCGCACCTCCGACCTCTCCTCCGACCTCCTGAAATTGGGACACCTTATCCAACAAATGGCGGCGCAACACATACGTTGAAGCCACATCCCTCCCCTTTGTCATTCCTCCGCATTTCCGGAGTTCTGCTCCGGTCTCAGTCCTACGTCCGACCTCCAACGGACTCCGACAAAGCTCCGACGTGTCACCTACTTAACACTGTTTCCTGATGTGATCATTCGGCCTGTCCATCAGTCTGTGGATGGTATGTGGTGGACAGATTCCTTTTGATATCTAACACATGGCAAAGTATCTCTATGAACTTCACAGCAAACTGCGGTCCCCTGTCACTGATGATCCTCAGTAAAAAGGCCGGGTAGGCAAAATTTGGGCAAAATGCAGATGAGAAGGTTTTGATGCATGTAAATTTTTGAAAAACAGCAGAATCATCAGCAAATCAGACATGTGCTATGGCTGCTATGGGCACTATAGGGCACTACATTCTCAGGGATGTATGCTACAGAGCGCTATGTAGCACTCTGTAGCACATGTCTGATTTGCTGATGATCCGCACGGATCTGCACTCACGTGGCAATTTACCTGCAATTTGCCCACTGTCATGAGGACATGCATTGATGACAACAGTGGGCAAATTGCAGGTAATTGTCATGTAAATTTTCGAAAAAGCACTGAATCCGCATGAATCTGCACATCCTGACATTCACATGACACATTGCCTACATGGCCTTTTTACTGAGGATGATCTTCTTGGGGATCCCATGAAGCTTCCATATCTGATCCTGATAGATCTTGGCTAATCCTGCAGCCGATAATTCCACGGTTGTCAGAATGAGGTGAAGCATCTTCGAATGTCTAATCGTGATGACCAGAATTGCATTTCTTCCATCAGATTCTGGTATCGGTCCCACAACATTGATCCCTATGTCTTCCCATGGGTGACTTGGTGCTGCATGGGGATGTAGCGGAGCATGTCGCTTCTGTCGGTTGATCTTGTTGCGTTGACAAGTGTCGCAACCTTTCACATACTTCTTCACATCATGCAGGATGGTAGGCCACCAGTAGGTGTGAGTGAGGAGTTCATGTGTTCGGTACTGTCCTGGATGTCCAGCCACTGGTGCATTGTGTGATTTGAACATCAACTCTTGTCGTAATTGTGGATCTGGTGGGACATAGACTCATTCTTCTGCATAGGTGGTCCCATTCTCCTGCTGATACCAATGAGGATTATTTTTTAGGCCCTGCACTACTTCTGTCTCCATGCAGCTCGAAGCCTTGATGTGTGCGATCCATGGGTTTTCAATGGTTGTGACGTTTCTGATTTTGATGGAATCAGATGTTTCACCCCCTTTGAAGAATTGTTCCTCTGTGAACATCTCCATTTGTACCACATCTTCTGATTCCAACCGTTTCAAGAATAGTCCTTTCTTGAGCATTTGGTCACTGTCTTGTGGTTCGAGTTCTGTTTCATACCAGGGTAAGCGCAACAGGATGTCCGCTTTCGCATTTGTCTTGCCAGGTACGTGCCGTAATTTGAAGTCATAGTCTTGTAACTTCATCTTCCAGCATCTTTGTTGTTGATTTAGGTCCTGAGGACAGCGGAAATACTCTAGGTTCTTGTGATCAGTTAGGATCTCAAAGTGTTCCTTGGCTTCAAGCAGATAGTGTCTCTAGTCTTTCAATGCTTCCATAACTGCCAAGAGCTCCTTGTTGTATATCTTGTAGTTTTGTTCAGCCATGGACATGGTCCGCAACAAGAACATGATAGGGTGCCATTTGTTGTTCTGTTTCTGAGAAAGTACCGCCCCAATTGCATAGCCCAATGCATCGGTTTCGACCCAGAACTGCCCATCTGGTTTTGGTAATGCCAAGACTGGTGCTGATGTGATTGCCTGTATGAGGCCTTCAAATGCCTTCTGTTCCGTTGGTCCCTAAGTAAATGTAGTGCCGCCTGTGAGCACGGTGAGAGGTTTCGCAATGTTTGAGTACCCTTCAATGAAGCGTCAATAGAAGTTAGCAAACCCAAGGAACTTCTGGACTTCCTTTTTTGATGTGGGTGCTTGCCAGTTTCGGATTGTATCCACCTTTTTGGTTTCCATTTCAACACATCCCTCACCAACGACATATCCCAATATAGGACATTTCGTTACTTCCCAGAAACACTTCTTCTCCTTCAGGAACAAATCATTGTCCAATAGGATCTGTAGAATTTCTCTGGTGTTTTGCGCAAGTTCTTCCTTGGTTTTACCAATAACCATGATGTCATCCATGTAGATCACACAAATGTGTTGGCAGATCTAGTCCCGGAATAGACTAGCCATCATCTGAGAGAACGTTCCCAAGGAGTTGCAAAGGCCAAAGAACATGGCCAATGGTTCAAACAATCCTCAACTGGTGAGGAAGGCAGCCTTCCATTCGTCACCTTCCTTGATCCAGACATTGTTGTAACCCCACATGATGTCCATCTTATTGAAGTAGACTGCATCTTTCAACACATCCAAGAGATTGGAGATGCATGGAAGTGGGAACTTGTCTTTAACCGTAAATTTGTTGACCATGCAGTAATCTTGTACCAATTGTTTGGAACCATCCTTCTTGTTGATGAAGAAGCAAGGGGAGGCATAAGGGGATTTGGATGGGTGGATCTTTCCAGTTGCTAGACCCTCGTTGATGAATGTGTCCAATTCCTCTTGTTCCTTTTGTGTCATGGGATATGTATTTCCCCCTAGTTCCTTTGGTGCGTCCAGTGTAAGTTTGATATCATGGTCCCATTCCCTTTCCTTTGGAATCTTGTCAAAGTTCTCCTTCTCGAAGAGATGAGCAAACCAATCAACATATGAGGATCATTTGGTTGTGGGAGGTGATGTGGGAGCGATAGCTTCCAAGATAGGGTCTCCAGGCTTCCATTTCTGATCCAACTTCTTGGGTGCATCCTTGTCACACACTTCAACTATGTGAACCCGGTGTTTGCAACCATCAAGGTTGACCCTGAAGTCTGAATGTTTGGTTTGGCAAGTTGTTGGGCACCGGTTGAACATCACAGCACCAGTTGTTCAATTGATCATGGGGTTGTGGTGTACCAACCAGTCATGTCCCAAGAGCATGTCTGTTTTCCCAATGTCCAGTACCATTGCTTCCATGGTTTCCTGATGTGCTCCCAAATCCAGTTTGACTTCGGCAAGTTGGTTCGCTTTCTGTTGTTGATTTGGTGATCCATCCACATTTAAAATTGCTATGGGTGGTATTCCTCACATGGAGAGGTTCTTTTCACGTACTATTCTGGGATGGATGCATGTGCGCTCACATCCACTATCAATCTCAGATCGAATGACCTTTGGTCCTCGTCATGTTTTGAGTTGGGCTGACAGCCTGATCTCTCGTCATCTCGGAGGTTTGTCTCCTTTCACCATCTTAGTTGATGCAGCGTGTCGCTTGACAGGGATGACATAGGTTCTATTGTCTGCAGTCATACAAGGCAAGCAAGTCCATTTAATAAATAAGGGTCGTGACTTAGCATCGTTTAATCAGACCCTTCAGGAAATTCCTTCTTGTTGGCTTCTAAGATTGTGGTTTCATCATTCTCGGTATCTTCATCAGATACCTTCCTAACCCTTCCGGAGTTCTTCTTTGGCTTGCGGCAGTTGCATGCAATATGGCCTTCTTGGTCGCAGTTGAAACACTTGCAACCATCTTTCTTCTTTGGAGCGCTGCAGTCCTTGGCAAGGTGACCGAAGCATTGACAGTTGTAGCAACAGGCTACTCCTGCTTTGTCAATTTCCATAGCCTTGCCCTGACCACCATAAGTGGTACCTGATCCGGTCATGTGTCGCCGCCACCTCAGATGACCAGTGCATGCCCCTCCATCTGTCATCCCTTGTTTCGGATCTCCTTTGCATACTCAGAGTATGTCTTGCCATCACTTGCCACTTGTTCAGAGATTCTGTGGTTGATGTTCTTCTCTAGGATGTACTTCCCAGTTTCTTCACCAAGGTTTGACAGTTTCAAGAGCTCTTTGAATTTGTCCAAGAATTCATCAACAGTGCGCTTCTCCTGTCTCAGGATTTTGAGTCTTGCTTTGGCAGTAACTGATTTGTTGGTGACAGAGAATCATGTTGTGATATCATCTGAGAAACCTAGCCAGATGATGTTCTCGTTGTCAACCACAAGAGTGTCCAACTTGTTACTGGCCCAGTGCTTGCTGGACCCTTCCATCATGCAGGATAGTACTGCAAGAATCTTCTGATCATCTGTCAGGCTCTTTTGGAACCTGATGTATAGTTTGGTGGCTTTCCACCACTCACCAAAGGTGTGTCTGTCCTTGAACATCCCAGGATCCTTGATGATCTTGGATGTATCCATTGTTTGTACTGCCAGAGCTTCTGCCATGTCTAGAGTCTGCGGAGGAGGAGAGGGGTCAGGTTGTTGGGATGAAGATGGGATTCGGGATACAGGTCAGGATTGAAAATGAGTCCCTGTTCTAGGCGTCTGTTTGATATCTGACTGTGCGGAGTCAAAAGTAAATTGATCAGGGGACTTGTCGGTGGAATTGGTGGCAAAACATTCAGGGTATTTCCTCTGTAGATCTCTAAGGAACCTCTGTTCCTGTGCATCTGTTGGTCGTGAGAAGGGGTCAAGTCTCTCGTTCCATGCCCAATGGTTGTACTTGGTCTGTTGCTCTTCGGTGGTGAAGTGGGCGTAGATCTGCTGCTTCGAGTAAGACGTGATGATGTGGCTCTGGGATGTCTCAATTTGAGTGTCCTAATCAATCTTCTGATAACAGTTGTCTGGACACTGATAAACTCTCTGATCTCTGTGATCCGACCTGTCTGAGGTCCTTCTTGAACACGAAAGCTTTTGAGTTCGTTCTGTCGGGCGTTGTAACGTGCAATCTGGTGTTGCTGAGCAAGATGGATGCTCTCTGCTATCTCGCTGTGGGGGCGATGCTCGTCGTTGTCTAGTTCTTTGTCAAGCACCTGCTGTAGGATGCGACAGATCTCTGATTCGATGTACTGCTGGATGAGCATAAAATCGATACTGTCTCGAGGACTTAGCTCCTCCTGTCAGGCTTCTGGCGTGGCGAATGGGTTGCTGGTGAAGTCTTCAAAGAAGCATGATGTCTTGACTCATCTGGTAGTTGCTCTCTTTGCTCTGGGCGAACCTAACGAGATTTAGCAACTTGTTATGCTTAACAAACCATTCCAAGGTTTGGGCAGAGTATGCAGGAAGTGGAAAGGCAAAGAGCAATGTGATTGCTAAATCTAAGGAATGTAGCTATGGTACATGAGGTTTATATAGTACTGACTATGAGCAGTAGCAAATGAGTCAGTAACTGCGGAAGGCAGTGCGCATGAGTAAGATGACTGCGGACTGAGTAATACTACTGCAGAGCTGAGTAAGGTTACTGCTGTGGAGCTAAGTAAGGCTACTGTGGACTGAGTCATACTGGGAATCTAAGGAAACAAAAGTAGCTATTAGACATAGTGTATTCATAAGAGGGCACCGAGTTGGGATGATAAGTAAAAGAGATGACGTGGTCCGCATACTGTAGAGTCCATAACACAAAGGTTCTCTTGTTTAGAGTGCCCACTGTGAGGGATGGAGCATTCCATAGCATCATGTGGGAACTCCATAGCATTCCAGAGCACTTCATAGCAACCTCTGAGCTCTTTAAACCTACTCAAATCCCTATACCATCATAGTGTATAGAATGTTACAGAACACTATGAAGCCTTCAGGAGGCTGCTGTAGAATAGATTTATATGCCAGTCTACTCATTTCATATCAACACACAGATAGTCATTATGAAAAAATATCATTGAATGTACTACTACATCTTGGTAACAAACTCTCAAGACAAGGACATATGTATTACTGGTACCATCATTACAACCACTGTCAGGTTCCCCTCAATCAAATAACTCACATCCACTGTCTTCTTTTTGTTGCTGGTCCATCATTCATGACCTGTTTGTCGCCTGGTGTGGTCTTTGCGCACCCACAATCGTCCCTCATCGTTTTTTTTGGTTCCATTGCTTGTCGTCACCGTCGTCATTACTGCCCTGATATGGTGGGGACATGGAATCTTGGGGTAGAGATAGACTGACCATGGTTTTGTTTGGTTCAGCTTCAAACGGCAGATCAACATGAAAAAATGTTAAAAAACGGCCCTTGGGCGTGAGAGGCAGCCGTGGGCGACAAGAGACGGCCCTTGTGTTGAACATATCGCCAGATATGTCGCACTATGTGCTTGTCACAGAAAGTGACTATAAGTCACTATTACCATATATGTGAGTTTATGGTATAACCACGGACGCATGACTTGTTTATGTATTGTTTGTACAATGGTCCATGCGCATATTGGATTAGTATAAATACCCATGTATTTAGTATGATGAATCCTAACTTCTTGAACACCCCAGTTCTTTGAGTTAACTAACAAGCTAGTCCAGCTTCTAGAATATCTTTAGTTACTCTTAACCAGGTTAGTGGAGCTTCCTTCATGCCTTCGTACCGTTACATCTTGAGCGCCCTTTGGGCTGCCTATGTCGGTTACATCATTAGGTTATGGGCCCCGGCCCTAGCGCCGCATGCTCTAAGTATCTTAGCTTTTGCGCTATTATTGGCAGCATCCGCTTTGTATGCTAGCCTGGAGACTGGTTTCCTCAGTATCGAATACATCGAGCTCGATGGTTCCCTTAACGGTGAACCTCGGAGTATTCGAGGTATTGAATGCACCTTTCAGTGGGTCATTCTTGATCGATTACTTGAGAGAATCCCTGTTACATTGATCACATCACGAGAGCAAGTCCATATGGTGCCAACGGCACAGGGTTCAGTCCCTGCAGGTCATGATGACAATGGACGCATCGTTGCACGTTGCGGGGTGTGTCGACAACTTGTTGTTGACAGTCAGCATTGCCTGAGGCATTGCATAGACAACACCACCTTTGACTACTCGTGTGCTACATGTGATGCAGGAACAGCCAGGACTCGAGTTCTAAACCGCAGACGGCGTAATCACCGTACTGAGGTACCTGTTGCGGTACCTACCCAAGATGGAGATCCCACGGATCCTCCGCCCATGTATGTTGATGATGGGACCATCCCTGAAGCACACGGAGCACCTCCTCTTTCGCCTCCGACCCGACAAGTTCGGTTGCCGGATAATGACTCCTTAATTGAAGCGGCGAACAGAGTGAATGATGTCATGCTCCCTATTCAGGGAGGATCTTGCACCTGTGGGCAACACAGCACTCAGGGTGCACATGACGATTGGGTAGAATTAGTGATGGCATTTCATATGCTACCACTAGACCAAACAGAGAACGAAGAATGATGATCGACAAGGCAGCTCGACTATTTATTTTCTGATGCGCTTTTTTGATATTTCATATGCTGATTTTATTTATGTTTCACAGCATCATCATGTCTTCAAACTCAAAACTCGACCTCGCTTCCTCCGTTCCCAAACTCACCACCACAAACTTCTCCATCTATCAGGAGAAAATGAGCGCCTACCTCAAGGCTGCTAAAGTGTGGAGGATCGTCACCGGCGACAAAAAGATTCCAGTTGACCCTAAAGAGACAGACTTCCAAGATAAGTTAAACACTTGGCATGAGCAGGACAATCAGGCCCAAGGCCTAATTCAGATGTCCATTTCGGACTCTCTCGTCCATCACATCAAGGGAGCTAAAACCTCCAAGGAGATGTGGGACCTGATCGCTGTTAAACTGTCCACGGTTGGCCCGTCCACCGTCTTTGCTGATTTTCAGCAACTCCTCCGCACCTCTCTTTCTCCCGCCGATCCTTTATCTGGCATCGATAAGATGCAGACCCTTTTTCAACGACTCAAGCACAACCACATAGACATCCCCAAGTTCGTCCGGATCATGATGATCCTGAATGGACTGCCTCAAGGCTATGATGGTCTAGTACACAGCATCCTTTTTGATGCGGTACACTATGTGGCACCTAGCGGAGATCAATCCGCTGTACTCAAGATCGAGAAAGTAATCGAGCAAGTACGCTCAGAATACTTCCGTAAAAACCCGCACGCTCCACAGTCCCAAGGAAGCACTCACGCAAACAAGATCTCTGCGGTAAAATGCGCTCGTCCTAACCCCCCGAAGTACCAGCCTCGCACTGGACCCTCTCAGGGATCTTCGGAAGGACCGGCTGCTAACCAGCAGCATTCGCATCAGCACTCCAAGCCCTGGAAAGGCAAGGGACGTGGAACTTCTGCCGGGAAGACCAAGGGCAAAGGACCCTGGAAAGGTAAAGAGAAGGCACATTTTGCCTCCTCTGCCATGGATAGCGCCCCTGATGGGCAGCTTCCAATCCAGACCTTGCCCAACACGGTCATTTATGAAAATGGGTCTATCTTCACTCCGCACCCCTCATCATCCACCGATTGGAGGATTAGGAACAACCAATCGCTTGCAATCGGTAATATTCCTGGCCCAGGCCCTTTCACGGACCTGGATGGAGCGCGCACACTGGCTAACAGCATTGGTGTCCCTCCAACAGCTCAGAATCTAACTCGCCTCGTCGAGGTTCCTGCGCTTCAACGTAATGAAGCTGCAACGTCAAGGCCGCTCTCAGCGCCTCCGACAATGGACCCCCGGAATCACCGCATTCCGGTTTTCGAAGAAACACCGAGTAGAATCAGCTGGGCCGATGAGATGGAGACAGAAGACATAGCCCCCACCATAAGGGGCTATTACGATGAAGGATACATCAATGACTATATGGAGTATGAAGTTTCCCGTGGTGATGGAAACAACGACGACATGGGGTATGTTTCACATTCAAAAGCACGTACAATGCAGTTAACAAATACTTCACAGAAGCCTCTTTGGAGACGAGTGAATGGACGGCGGTCCAATGTATTTTTATCATCTGCTGTACACGCGCTTATAGCGCAAATAAATTCTCATTATGCGAATTGTGCTGAATGTAAGAAACAGAATCAATCCAATTGGATTCTTGATTCAGGTGCATCATTGCACTTTACTTATGATATCAATGATTTCATTGAGTATACCCCACTAAAAGATCGTCAATCTGTGCAAATTGCACAGAAAGGTCACACTATTCAGATCCTTGGACAAGGGACGGTGTTGATTAATCACACCATCAAGAAAAACGGGAGAAAACAAAACAAAATAACTCGTCTATCACCCGTTTATTATATACCAGATTTAGACGTTTGTCTTTTATCTGTAGGCGAGATCCTTAAACAAGGAAATGAAATTAGCGGACGATTTGGTTCGATCACGCTAAAGACCAATTCAGGTCTTCCTTTGTTTATGTGTTATCCTCATAAGGCAAATGAATCGATTTATTGGCTAAACGCCACGATCATTAAAGAGGAACAAATACACTTGGTTAGTCTTAGTGTCTCACAGTCTGTTGATTATGACACTTGGCACAAGCGATTCGGACACCCTTCACATGAAGTACTGCGACATGCTTCTAAACATGTCAAAGGTTTCAATGGAGTGGACAAACCGTCCACTGAGCGACCCTGCAAAGGATGCGCTCTTGGAAAGATGCCTTCAAAATCTTTCCCACCATCTCAGACACGCGCTAAAGCACCTCTTGAGCTAATCCATTCGGATTTAAAGCAATTCAAGAAGGCGACTTATAGCAAATATAATTATTATATCAGCTTTGTTGATGACTACACATCACACGCCTGGATCTCTTTATTGAGACTAAAATCCGATGCACACTCTGCACTTCGTGATTTTAATGCCATGGTTAAAAACCAATTCAATACGACAATTAAAACTTGGCGTTTTGATGGCGGCGGTGAGTTTGTCCCTTTCCAAGCAGATATGCGTGAGATGGGAATCCAGGGTGAAGTTACTGTGCCGCACCAGCCACAACAAAACGGTCGTGCAGAACGTTTCAACAGAACTTTAATGGATAAAGCACTTGCTATGTTGCATGATGCTTGCCTACCCGAAATATGGATTCAATTTGCGGTAGAACATGCACTTCACTTGTATAACCGAACTCCATTGAAAAGACATGGATGGCTTACTCCGTATGAGTCCCTTAAAAAGGAAAAGCCTGATGTGTCGAACCTACACGTTTTTGGATGTGGTGCTTATGTCTTTCTTCCGAAAGAAGTTCGTACTACCACCGCTAAATCTGAACTGATGATCTTCATCGGATTTAAAACTGGAACTAAAGGTTACCAGTTTATGCGGATCCCAAACAACGTAGTCTTCATAGGTGTCACAGCAATGTTTGATGAACAGCTGTTCCCAAAATGTTCTACATTGAACAAAATACCTTCGATAACACAATACCATGATCCAACATCAGACGATATGGGAAACGATGATGCAAATGGACATGATGGCCCGTCTGATTTACCAACCGAC
Source organism: Entoloma clypeatum (assembly GCA_963565915.1). NCBI lineage: Eukaryota > Fungi > Basidiomycota > Agaricomycetes > Agaricales > Entolomataceae > Entoloma > Entoloma clypeatum. Next base: position 3,321,455 of record OY751487.1, on the reverse strand, counting down.
GATTTCCATTCGGAAGACAATGATGCACATGGTCCTGGCGGTTCACATTACCCGTCTAATCCAGGAACCCATGATGACAATCATAACCTCCCTGATACAAATAGCGACCAAACTGGTCAGCTTCCCGAAGGTTCCAATCAGACTTCTGATGGAACAAACAGACAGGACACCGCTGAGAATCAGCAGTGGGTTCCCCGGACTCGCAATCCAGGGAAACGTGTGCGCATAGATGCACCAAACGATGATCGTACCTTACCAGGCAATTATCGTCCACAAACTGATCGTCCTCGTTGTACTCGGGTTATACCCCAGCGTCCTGGAAATGTTTACGGGAATGACCCGGCTGAGGCCTTGCGTCAAAATCAGCGTGATTGGAGCAGAACCGTTCAGGAGGATTCACGGCGATACGCCTATAATCCCCGATCGGAGGCCAGACCCCAGCAATCTGGCGCTGTTCCATCAACTAGCTCCGCTGATCCTCAGATGTATCAGAACAATTCCAATCCAAATTCGGATATAGATATGGAGGAATCACTCTATATTAGGGAAGGGGGAGGACAGTCACAAATGCTTGCGCACTTGCTATCTAAAGCAATCCCTGCATATGACGAAATTCCACAAGACCCAAAGTCTTGGCAAATGAAGGACATAAATAAGCTACCTGAAAAGGAAAAGCTTGAATGGAAAGCAGCATGCCGTGAGGAACTAGAAGCCCTCCGGAAGCGCAAGTCGTAAAACCATCAGAAATCGATGGGTATTCGACGTTAAAACTGATGGACGAAAGAAGGCACGACTCATTGCCAAGGGTTTCTCACAGATCGAGGGTATCGATTTTGATGAGATCTTCTCACCCGTGATACGTTTCGAGACTATCCGGATCCTCTTCGCCGTAGCTGCGCTTGAAGGATGGGTGATTGAAGGAGTAGATGTCAAATCAGCTTTTCTCTATGGAGAGCTTGATGAAGAAATCTATATGAATCAACCCGAAGGCTTTGTTGTCAAAGGCCAAGAACGGAAGGTCATCCGTTTATTAAAAGCACTCTATGGCCTAAAAACAGGCGGCAAGAGCGTGGTGGATCGCGCTCAATGCATCAATGGAGAAGCTAGGTTTTACTCGCTGTAGAACTGACTCAGGCGTCTTTGTTTACCACAACAAACAATCAGGTGATTTAATAATTGCTTTGATCTATGTTGATGACGGCCTGTTCATGGGATCAAACCCAGATCTTGTTCGCAAGATAAAATCTGACTTTAAAAATAAATGGGAAAGTCGTGATCTTGGTATTGCTAAAGAATTCTTGCGTATGAGAATACGACAAGATTCGGAAAAGCAGATCGTAACAATCGATCAGTCAGAATACCTGAAGAAGATCATTAAGCGCTTTGGCTTAGAAAATGCAAAGGCTGCTGACACTCCACTCCCAAAGGGTTATTACCCTGCACCAAATGAGGGGGAGGTGGATCCCACACTCAAAACAAGATACCAAATGATCATTGGATCGTTGTTGTACTTGTCCATTGGAACGAGACCGGACATTGCTTTTGCAGTTGCAAAAATGTCACAAATGTCTGCAAATCCTTCCAAAGAGCATGAGAAATACGCTCTACGGATTATCAGATATCTTGTCGGTACTCAAGACTATTCCATAGTGTATGATGGTCGATCCAAAGCTTCCTTTGAAGCATGGACAGATTCAGACTGGGCATCAGACCCATCTGATAGAAAGTCCCAATCGGGATATTTCCTTAAGCTTGCAGGAGGACTTGTTCTTTGGAAAAGTCGCAAGCAAAAAACAGTGGCACATTCGTCCACTGAGGCGGAAATGGTTGCTGCCAGTGAATGTTCGCGGGAGTGCGAATGGGTTACTCATCTCTTCAGAGAGAGCTTGGACTACAGGACATTACCAAAATGCCGTTCCATGTAGACAACCAAGGCGCGATTTTCAATGCGCAAAACCCAGTTACTGAAGGCAGAACCAAACATATAGCAATCCATCACTTTGCTATACGTGATAGAGTTCAAGATGGATTGATCGAACCAAGGTTCGTTCCGGGAACAGAAAATCTGGCTGATATGTTTACCAAGCCACTTGGTCGCCAGGAATTTGAGAAATTCCGTGCTCTACTCCGAATGGAGTTTAAAGAGCCTTATACTCCACTTACGAAACCTACCAGGGATTCTAAGTGAGGGGGAGTGTTGAACATATCGCCAGATATGTCGCACTATGTGCTTGTCACAGAAAGTGACTATAAGTCACTATTACCATATATGTGAGTTTATGGTATAACCACGGACGCATGACTTGTTTATGTATTGTTTGTACAATGGTCCATGCGCATATTGGATTAGTATAAATACCCATGTATTTAGTATGATGAATCCTAACTTCTTGAACACCCCAGTTCTTTGAGTTAACTAACAAGCTAGTCCAGCTTCTAGAATATCTTTAGTTACTCTTAACCAGGTTAGTGGAGCTTCCTTCATGCCTTCGTACCGTTACATCTTGAGCGCCCTTTGGGCTGCCTATGTCGGTTACATCATTACCTTGGGCATGCAGGGAGGCTGTTGGGGACAAGAGTGAGCTGTTGGGAATGAGAGTAGGCCATAGGGAATGAGATACAGCAGTTGGATGTGAGAGAAGACCATTGGTGACGAGAGACCCCTGTTGGGAGCCGCAGGGCACAAGGAGGCCATAGGGGATGAGAGAGAGCCGTTGGAGATGTGAGGAGACCGTAGGGGATGAGAGGCAGCCATTAAGCATACAAGAAGGCTGTTAGAGATGAGAGACAGCCATTGGGGCAAGATGCAGCTGCAGGGCACAAGAGGAGGCCATTGGGCATGCGAGGAGACTGTAGGGGACGAGAGGCAGCCGTTGGGCATGTGAGAAGGCCGTTGGGCATGAGGGGAGGGGGTTGGGGGTGAGAGGCAGCAAGAGGGAGCCGTTGGATGTGAGAAACAACCATTGGGCAGAGACAGGGCTCATCTGGGGTGGGGAGCATTGCGAGAGAGGGAATAAGGAGGATCAACCGCTGCCAAGCGGTTGATCAACCCTCGGGGTTTGCCAACAACACACAAACAAACATTGTCGAGGCGACACTAAGTCAAACAACGTCGCGAGCCCAAACTTAGGAACGAAGTGGAAAGATGATAAGAGAACTGTATTGCCAAGAGACCCAGCGGGAATCTCAAGAGAACAAGCTATCAAATACAAGTGAAAGTACCCTACTTATATATGTAAATTCCATGAGGCTACGTTGTGGCAGCATCATGCTGCGCGATAATGATAAGATGTCCTCATGTATGATATGATGTAGATAAGATAAGATTGAGATAAGATAAGATAAAGTGAAAAAGTGAAAATACGATCATAACATTACCCCCTTTCTAGATCTCGACTTCCAGGCAAGATATGATGTCGTCCGGGGTGTCCATGAAATTCTCATATGGTTTAAATTCCAATCCTTCAAAGATGTTTGCGCATAAGCGCCGGGGTGCATTCAGGTTTAATTTAAAGAAGTCCTCCACCGCTTCCTTGGCATGTTCTAGGTGATCTTCGGGTTCCCATGTGTTGTGGTCCTGAGTCAGACCCTCCCATTGCACTAAATATTCCAGCTTTCCTCTCTTCAACCTTGAGTCAATAACTTTAACGACATTGTACTCCTCTTCGCCATTGATAACTGTCGGGTTTGGTGCCTGCACCCTTTGTGATATAAGTAGTGGTTCCTTAAATAATCGGACCCATGATACATTGATGACCGGGTGGATTTTCCAAGTTTTTGGTAATTTAAGTTCTACAGCGTGTGACGAAATGATTTGGGTTATGGTATAGGGTCCAATCCATTGTTCGGCAAGTTTCTTTAAGGGTCGGTTCAACTTTAGGTCTTTAGTTGATAACCAAACATTGTTGCCAACTTTGTAAACTGGTGCATCACCCCGTTTCAGGTTCGCATACCGTTCCATCTCTTCTCGTGCTTTTACTAGCGCTGCTTCTGCCTTCTCATGAATCTTCTTCATTCGCTCCATGAATTCTTTTGCCGGTTCTGACTTTTCTGCCCTCTGAGGTTCTACGCCCATCCTAGGGTTAAACCCATAATTTACATAGAACGGTGAAAACTGAGTTGCCATGTGAATTTTATTATTAGGCGAACTCCGCGGTTGCCATCCATTCGGGCCAATCTGTTTGCCGATGGGAAATAAATGATCTTAGATATTGCTCCAACTCCTGGTTGATGTGTTCCGTCTGTCCGTCTGTTTGCAGATGGTACACCGTTGATAATTTAGTTGTAATCCCCAATATTTTATTTAGTTTCTTCATAAATATTGCCGCAAATTGTGGTCCTCGGTCTGACGTTAACGATTCTGGCAGTCCATGAAGTTTCCAGACTTCGTCCCGATATAGTTTAGCTAATCCTTCTGCTGAGACTTCATCACATGTTTTGATAAAGTGTGATTGCTTTGTCGATCTGCAAGCCACAACTAATACTGCGTTGTACCCCTGAGCTTCTGGGAGTCCTACGATAAAATCTGCTGTAACATGTTTCCATGTTCCTGCATGTTCTGTGTTTGCTTTTAATTTACCGGCTAGCGGTTGAGGCACGTTTTTTGATCATTGACATCTGTCGCAGCCCTCAACGTATGCTTTGACCATGTTTATAATACTAGGCCACCAATAATTACATGTAACCAATTCCAGGGTCTTCCACTACCCTGGGTGTCCTGCAACTGGGTTGTCGTGGTGTAATTTAATTATTTCCTCCCTGAGTTCCTGACTTTTTGGAACATAAACCTTTCCTCTATGTAACCAGAGTCCCTGCTCTTCGTGCCATTCATCTGCGCGCAATGTTTTGGTATTTGTTTTTTTTAACTCTTCCACTGCTTTCAACACTTGTTCATCAAACTCCTTGGCATCCCTGATGCATTTTAATAGTTTACTTTCTTGTCCATCAATAAGTATGTGACCTCGATCCATTGCTCGCAAGTGGAAGTATTCGGGTTTTAATAATGTTACGTCTTCATTGTCATTTTTCACCCCCTTTCTATGATTGACCCTTCTCGAAAGAGCATCCGCCTTTCCCATTGAGGTGCCAGCCTTGTGTATTAATTTGAAATTGAAACATGTTAGATACAATGCCCAGCGTGCTTGTCTGCAATTAAGCTTTCGTCCCTGCATGAAGTACTCGAGGTTTTTATGATCGGTCCAGATCTCGACCTCATGTTTGGCTCCTTCAAGGTGGTGTCTCCATGCTTCCAGCGCTCGAATTATGCCCAGCATTTCTTTATCGTGTATGTCGTAATTTTGTTCCATGTCATTCAATCCTTTAGATAGAAAGACACATGGCCTCCATTTCTCATCCTCGCATTCCATAGATAGATTTGCTCCTGTAGCAAAGTCCGATGCATCTGATTCTACTCTCAACTTCCGATCCGGATCGGGAGATACTAATATAGGTGCTTCCGTACATAATTTCTTTAGCATATCAAACGCTTCCTCCTGTTCCTCTTTCCAATTCCAGATTGTTTCTTTCCTTGTTAATTTATGTAATGGCCCTGCCACTTTAGAGAAGTCTTTGACAAATCTTCGATAGAAATTGGCCAATCCTAGAAACAACTGGACTTCTTTGACTTTCGTTGGTCTCGGCCATTGTTTGATGGCGTCTACTTTTGAAGGATCCATTCAAATTCCGTCTTTCCCAATAATTAACCCTAAGAACTCTATTTTGTCTCTGTCAAAGAAACATTTTCCCGGTTTTAAGAATAAGTCGTTTTTCCGTAATCTTTTTAGAATTTCCTCCACGATTTCACTGTGTCCTTTTTCTCCTTCAGTTGCTACCAATATATCATCAATATAGATAACTATGTCTCCTTGATCAATCAAGTCTCTAAATATGTCGTTCATCATGGTTTGAAACGTGCTTGGGGAATTATTAAATCTGAAGAACATAACTGTTGGTTCGAAGGCTCCATCTGGGGTTGTAAATGCCACTTTCCACTCATCTCCTTCTTTGATGCGTACATTGTTATACCCCCATCTGAGGTCCATTTTGGTAAACTTTTTCTTTCCCTTTAATTTATCGATCAATTCCGGAATCAACGGGAGTGGATAATTATTGTGAACGGTCCAGCTGTTAATATGTCGGTAATCCTGTACCATTTGTTTCTTTCCGTCTTTTTTGGGTATAAAGAATACTGGCGAAGTTTGTGGTGACTTGGTAGGTCGAATATATCCTTTGCGTAATTGATCGTTTACAAATTCGGATACTTCTTTCCTTTCATCTGGTGACAGGGGATAGACTTTGGCCTTTTTTGGTACGAAATCCAGTTTTAAGTCTATAGCGTGATCCCATGGTTTCCTGACTGGTAATCTCTCCAATGCTTTCTTTTCAAAGACTGATAGATATTTGTGATATTTCCGGGGGACAACCTGTTCCGCCGGTACTTCATCTGAGGGTTCTCCCTTAGCTGCCCTGAGCATGTGGATTACTTCCTCCTTCATTTCTTCCTCATTTTTTTCTACTACTTCTTCCATTCTTCCTTCCCATCTGGTCCTTGCAGTTTTATTTAAGTAACATGTTCAACGCATGCCACATTCTTCTGGACATCTTGATAATTTAATTTCCGCTTTTTTCCAATCGATTTCTGGATTATGACGTTTCAGCCAAGTATGTCCAACAATAATTTTAGCTTTTCCTAGGTTGCATGCTTCAAACACTGCTATCTCCACATGTCCTTTATACCGCATAGCCATGACTGCTTCATGTGTGATCAAACCTCCTTGGTTAAGCATGCCATCAACATTGTAGACCCGAATGGGGAAAGGTAGTTCCCTTAATTTAATGTTGTTCCTTTTGGCAAAGTCCAGATCTATGAACATCCCTGTCGCCCCTGAGTCTAATAATGCTTCAACATCAAATGTGTGTTTGTCCTGCAACGTTTCCAGTGTGATTTTCATCATAAGCTCCTTTTCCAAAGAAGCGGATCGAATAAAAGATGGTTCCCCCATAGAGTCCGTTTGCCTAGTTAAATTATCTGATTCTTCGCAACAGGGAATTAAGCATTCATCCGTAGGGGACAAACCAAGCCTCGTTGCCGAGGGCTCCCCAATGATATAGTTTACAAGCATATCTAAGTCCGATTCATCTGTGCTATTTTTTTGGGTTTTTACCTTTTTGGGTTTGTCCAATAGTATTTTATTGTATGTAACTGCTGCGTCCGTAAGCTTTTGAAACCAAGAATTTACAGTGTCTTTATGTATGTAAGAGTCTATAGGCAATTGTTCATATCGATTTGTCAGAGCCAGCGGGGGAATTACTGGTTGACGTTTACAAAATCCTGCTGCGCTGCAGCCTGTCCGTTGTTCTGAGCCGGTTGGCCCTGCTGTCCATTATTAGCTTGACGCGCTTGACGCCTCACATTGATCTGTCTCAAAATTTTCTCCTCCTCTTGTTCGTCGATCTGTTCGATCATTGCCGCTTGTACCCTGCGCTGCGGCTGTCTGCAATCTCGGGCAAAGTGCCCTTGTCCGCCGCAGTTATAACAATTACCAGGAGCATGTCTCTGGTTCCTATCAATGTCCATTGCATTTGGATCCCGTCGTGGTTGCTGCTGTTGTTGTTGTTGACCGTTTTGTTGTTGAGGATGATACCCCCCATTCTGTTGTTGCCCAAAGGGCCTCTGTTGCTGCTGCTGCTGTTGTCCATATGCAGGCCGATTGCCCCATGTGTTACATTGTTGTCCAAAGTTATTGCCAGTCCTCATGCCTGGTCTTGCTGCAAAAGTCTCTTCCGCTCTGCCGATTGCCAAAATTTCTTCACAGGTGCCCTGCACCGTGGACTTTCTCCTCCCTTGCTGGAAGAGTTGTTGCATGATAGATTCCTTGGTGTTCCTTTCCAAAAGGGTTACACCGTGCCTTTCCTCGATCTTGCCCTTGATCACCAGGGTCCCGAATTGCGTAATCCAATCATCAGTCTTCATTGAACCTTGCTTAAAGCTCTCGATTTTGGATCGGGCCCATTCGATCTCAGTGGTGGGACGAAACCTCGTTGTGATTTCACCGACTAGCTCTCGGTACGTTGGCCAGTCTTCAGATTCCATACATTGATTCAAACGGGTTTCCCCGTAAACTCCTGCCGTGGGACCGTCCAATCGCGACCACACTGCAATGCACACTTCTTCTTCCCCATTGAATAGCTCTTGGTTGACCCTGAGCCATGCAAGCATCTTAGTGGCCATGATGGTGTGATGAGGGGGAGTGGTTGTTTTTTTTGAACAGTAGTATCTTGCGTCGGGCGCGCGACCCTGTTCTAATGCTTAGGTGAGAAAAAATCTAAAAGAAAAAAAAACCCAAAGAGCAATCTGTTTACCCAGGTAGCCGATTTACCTGAGAAAAGGAAGATCTAGGAAAAATGAGGTCCACGCGGTCAGATCCCCTACGCGCGCTGGACTGGTCGATATCCTGAAATAGGGTCAGGGGTTGGAACACCTTTTGTGATCTAGATGTGTACGGTCTGCTCTCTCCGACCATCACACGCGCCAGCAGCTTTCCCAAAGGTTAGTTGCGTCGGCCTTTGGTCACCTCAACACGGGACGGGCTCAATGTTTCCCTATGTGTCTCAAACGGCAACGCTAGATATGGTGGGTGCACCAAGTGTTTCTCTTCTTATCCCTGAAGTCCGGGAGATCCCCCTTAATGCTAGGGTCCATGTGTAATAACAAAGTGCAACTTTTAACGCAAAAGTGCGAAACGGCGGGGATAGTGATGATGGAGTGGGAAGTGTGTGTTTGGGCAGGCGAGTAGAAAGAGCTTGTTCTTCTGTTGAGGCGACGCTAAGTCAAACGACGTCGCGAGCCCAAACTTAGGAATGAAGTGGAAAGATGATAAGAGAACTGTATTGCCAAGAGACCCAGCAGGAATCTCAAGAGAACAAGCTATCGAATACAAGTGAAAGTACCCTACTTATATATGTAAATTCCATGAGGCTACGTTGTGGCAGCATCATGCTGCGCGATAATGATAAGATGTCCTCATGTACGATATGATGTAGATAAGATAAGATTGAGATAAGATAAGATAAAGTGAAAAAGTGAAAATACGATCATAACAAACATAAGGACTTGTTGATTTTTTTGACAAGTCCATTGCCGATATTTGTTTGTGTGGCACACCACGGCAACCACCGAGGGTTGAACATTGAATATTGTTGATCTTCCTACTCACCTCTCACCACTTTTCCCTCCCTCTCCCCTCTTTTCCAATGCCTCGCCAACGCAAAACACGATCCACCATGCCCAATACCAGCTCAAGACCATGGCCACCATCCACTCAAGACCATGACTCCGACATCCCCCCACTAGGCTGTCTCTTGTGCCCAACGCCCCCCACTAGCACTGAATGGCCCCCAGTAGCGCCCAACAGCTCTCACTTGCACCCAATGGCCATCCCTTGCACCTAATGGCCATCCCTCATGCCCAACGGCCATCACTCACACCCAACAGCAGTCCCTCGTGCCCAATGGCCTCCATAGTGCCCGGCGGCTGTCTCTCGTGCCCAACCCCCCCCAGTAGCACCAAATGGCCCCCGGTAGCACCCAACAACCCCCACTTGTGCCCAACGACACCGTTCCTCGCTCCCAACAGCCCTCACCCACACCCAGTGGGGGTGCACCAACAACCGTCAACACGACTCACCACACCCAATGCCCATGCTGACTCACTGTGAATCCTCATCAACGCCAAATGTGACATACCACACCACAGGACACGAGGCGCAAGTAAATGATGCACACCGACCATGAGGCTGACTCACCATGCCAAACAACACACAGGGAACATGAAGTCTATGACGGCCATGGGGAACGACGTGCACAGGCAGGACAGACAGGTAGGAAATGACCACAGCTAGTGTTTCAAGGTCCAGTTTACCTTTGTTGATTTCAGACCAAGACCGGACAGGACCGAACCGGTGAGAGACCGGACCGCCGGTCTTGGTTTTTAAGGTTTCGGATCACGGCCGGTCTTCGGTTCACTCGAAACTTTAGAATTTGAAAGACCGGCCAAAGACCGGTTCAGATCGGTTTAAACCAGTATTTTCCACAGAACAATCTGAGGAATGGAAATCAAGATCACGAAACGGCAAAGTGCAAAATTTGTGCCATTTGCAAGAATTGAAATAACAACCTCAATAGTACCGAACATTATTTCAGTCCTCTATCTAACCAACTGAGCCACCAGTCCATTATATCTGGTGCATCACACTCATTCTATATCACAACTTTCCCACTTCCCAAATAGGCACACCTAAAAAAAAAACACAAAAGGTGTGTGTGCGTGCTCCCTCCTGCCTCGATCACAAGTAGACAGATTATAAATAAAATCTATAAATATATTCTGGCCTTTTCAGCATCTGTGCCCTTCATTGCAGAGTCAGCAATGGGTGGATGCATCGTTTTGACGTTGGATGACGCGCATCAAATGTGTCAAATATATGTAAACAAACTCAAAAAACATCGCATTTCTCCTTAATATGGCTACACAGGAGGAAGTCAGCTTACAGACTATATCGATTATGTAGCAGAGTATCATATGTCAATAAATATGTGTTGATTTTATGGAATTAAGTCATAGAGGTGCCATGCTCTACACCAAATAATAGTAAACAATGCACAAAATGCATTGCGCAGGCACACACAGTGCCTTCCTCATGGTCTAATAATAGTTGGAAGTGATAGAACTTATAAATAGATATGTATTCACCTTCTGAAGCACTTTGTATAATTTTTAGAAGTCCAGATAAGATAGAAATAATGAAATGTGCAGATTTCAGTAAAAGTGTTATATCTCCCTGATGAATGAGCCAAATTTGAAAAACAAATGTGCTGTGAGATCCCCTGAATGAGGAGCATCCAAAGCTGAAACAAAAAAGGTTGGTCAAATTTTTGACCTATTTTGCTCATATTCACCTCATCAAGTCCTTTAATTTTATTTGAAGGGTCTGAATAGGTTTACATGCACTGTTTCAATAGCATATGTATAGTATATTTAGAGTACAAATGTTGTGCAAAGGAGGAAGCTAGAAAATGTTGTTTTTTGTGTTTGAAAACACCATGCCACACTGTTCATCATGATTTACATTGTGTTTTGATGCATCAATTTGGAGCACCAACTTTCTACCATCCATAGCCCATGTATATAACTCTATATATACTTCCTATGAGTTTCTAGATATGTCTACATAAGGTAAGAATTATTTTTGTGGGTTTTGGTGCCACGGTTTGGGCATTGAGGGCACGATTTTCAACGACATGCATGGCTCGGTATTGATGCCGAGCATGCTTGGCAATCGCCAAAAGTCGAACCATAACTGCCAGCAAAACCTTCCCACCCTTTTTTTATCCCCCACCACCACTCCACCCGGCCACCACATCCGCCCAAGGGCCACTACTTGCGCATAACGGCCACCACTCATGCCCAACGGCCCTCTCTTCTGCCCAACGGCCACCTTTCATGCCCAACGGCATCCCTTTGTGCCCAATGGCGTCCCTTTGTGCCCAAAGGTCCTGACTCATGCCCAACGGCATCCCTTCGCCCTCAACGCGTCAACCCATGCCCAACACTGTCCTTTTGCCCCCAACACCATCCCTTCGCCCCCAACGCTGTCGACCCATGCCCAATGGCCACCTTTCATGCCCAACGGTCCCGACTTGCGCCCACCGCCATTGACCCACGCCATGCCGTCCCTTTGCCCCCAACACCGTCCCTTTGCCCTCAATGCCATCAACCCATGCACAACAGCCGCCTTTCATGCCCAATGGCCGCCTCGTGTCCCCAACGGCTGCCCCTCTTGCCCAACTGCCCAACTAGTGCCCCATGGCCCCTCTAATGCCCAACGGCCGCCTCGCATCCTCAACGCCGTCGACTCACACCCAGCACCCTTCCTTTGCATGCAACGACCTCCCTTCGCGCCATATGGCACCACGCACCTGCCACGACATGTGCCCAACGGCCCCCTTTCACACCCAACGGCGTTGAGTCACGCCCCAGAGCACATGGGGCCGGGCTGAGCCCACGGAGGACCAATTGAGGGAGTACAATGCGTGCGCGCAGCATCGGGCTGTGCGCGCGTGTCCTTAGTCTTATTTTACTTGTAATATATTGGTTTAAACCAGTTGAGACCAGTCCAGTCTCACTTCTTTGAGGTAAACGGAACCGATGCACTGGTCTTGCATTGGTCTGGTTCAGTTTTTTCGAGATCATGTGAACCGAAAAATTGGTCTCGGTCTTGGTCTCTAACTTTTGAGGGTCAAAAACCAGACCGAATCGGACCTTTAAACACTAACCACAGCAACAGTGGAAAGCAAGATGATATCTGTAGGCAACGACGGCAGGCAGAAAAGGGGACACACGAGCCGGAGGGCATAGTGTTTGAAAGTTCAGTCCAGTCCGGTTTTTTGCCCAAAAAATTAAGAACCTAGAACCAAGACTGGTTGAGTGGTTTCTCCAAAAAACTGAAACCAAGACTGGACTGGTCAAAGACTGGTGAACCAGTCTTTCCTTTCTCAAAAAAGTAAACCAGGACTGGTTCAAACTGGTTTAAACTGGTCATTTTCCAATTTATTAAAACTATTTCAAAATATCATTTATAACACATTTCAAAACATTTTATAGAAGCTTTGATGAACAAAATCTATGTGAACCTATATGAACCTGTGTGAACCTATGACCAGTTTACATTTTTTGAGTCTCAAATCAAGACTGGTGTTGAACCAGTCTTCTTTTTTTTCCAAAATTTGAAGAACCTGAGACTGGTCAATCCTCAAAAATGTGAAACTTGAGACTGCAGTCCAGTCTCTCACCAGTCTTTACCAGTCTGGTTCTGGTCCAGTTCTAGGTCTTTGAGACTGGACTTCAAAACACTAGGAGGGCAGGGAAATGACATTGGGCAGACAGGAAGGCGGGGGCAGGTCCTGTCGTATGCGAAAGTGTGGGGGGAGTTCCACTGCAACATTATAATAGACTTCTTTCTTTATGTTGAATCATCATAATTCATTCAGTTTTCATTCCTCCTTCCCATTGAAACCATAATGTGCATCATAATTTTCATGCATGAAGACAAGTAAATTATAATATGGCTACTTGGGAATGTTATACAAGGCTATGACATGCTATGATGGTATTGTATACTACACAATGCTATATCACTATGGATTGCTATGGGGCTACAGCAGTACCACACTATGGAATGCTATGGAATGCTATGGGATGGTATGGTGGTCCATGACACTATGTGATGCTATGACTTTGACTGTGTTTGCTATAGTTTGTTTTGATTTTGATTTTGATTTTTTGATTTTTTGATTTTTGATACCAAAAATTTATATTCTGGGGCTCGATCGCAGTCCGGTCTGTACTAGGGTACAATTTAGATACAACTGCTACTGTAGCATAGCATGGGAGGGTAGGACCCTGTTACACGGTCCATTTGATAATACATAAAGGTAAGGGAGAGATGCACAAGCATGAGTAATGGCATGGAGGAAAACATGTGGAGAGAGACCGATGGCTGGTCCATGGAGTGTGTTGTATATGTGTTGTATATAGGAAGAAGAGATAAATAATAGTCCATTATATAGGTAATCAGGCCAAGGGGATCGTAAAGGTCTGGAAGTTTACCATTGGAGGTCCACTAACAGCCCATTTGATGATCAGAAGTGTGATCTTGACAATGGTCGTTGAGACCTGGGGGAGAGGAGGCTCATGGAAGCGAGCCAGCAGTGGGGATGGGGGGTAGTTGAAGAGAGACTGCATGGGGACAGCCTGTGGTTGGAAAGGCCTGGGGGCCGGGGATGCAGGAGGTGTGTGCACGCGAGAGGCGGCAGCATGTGTGGGTGTGAAGGGCGCAGCCCTTGTGTTGAGGAGAGCCGCCTTGGGCGAAGATGCCTTGGGCAGCGGGGGAGGAGGAGGAGGCAATGGTTGGGGGACCATCACAAGAGGGAAAGGAGCAACAGGTTGAGGGGTCTGTTTTGATTTCTTGGTCTTCTTTCGCTTCTTGGGCGTGTGTTATATACCATTCTGGCTCCAACAACCTCCGATCATCTCTGATCAATTCCGATCAATTCTGCTCCAACGATCTCTGATCAATTCCAATATTCCGGACATCGGTTACCTCTGCATCTCCGCACGTTGCCATCTTGCATTTCATATTCATAACTCCATGCCTTTATGCATTTCATATTTATATTCCCGTTTACTTATGCATCGCCTTTTCTGCATGGTCCATTGACCGACATCTCCGATGTTCAATACAGTCGCTGGCAACCTACGCCACAACTCCGGACCTACTCCAACCATCTCCGTAAAGTAATCACATTTAGATATTTAAGCTCATACCATACCTGTAGTTCCTCAGTTCAAATATCAACCAAGTTCACTGCTCTACTCTCCGTTCATGCCAGAGATCCTCGCTGTGGTACAATATGCCGACGACATCCTCATCTTCTGCTCTTCCTCCATCGTTACCCTTCGACGAGCTCAGTACTGTGTCCGAATCACAACTCCGACGTTGTCCGACCACTTCCACGTCAGTGTGTCTCTCACCGAGGACCTCCGCACCTCTGACCTCTCCTCCGACCTCCTGAAATTGGGACACCTAATCCAACAAACAGCAGCGCAACACATACATTGAAGCCATGTCCTCCTCTTTGTTGTTCCTCCGCAATTCTGGAGTTCTGCTCCAGTCTCAGTCCTACATCCGACCTCCGATGGACTCTGACGAAGCTCCGATGTTTCACCTACTTAACAGCATGGCAGAAGGACCAGAGGGAGATGGGGGAAAGAGCTCCAGGCTCTTCTTGAGTTCACGCTGGAAGGCGCGAATGGGGATCTCCTCGCCGTCCCACCTGAAGTCAGATGAGTGAGGCGATGGGGAGTAATGGGGGGAGAAAGCATCAAATGCCGGTTTGGGTGGCAAAGACACAGGGAGAGGGTGGTTCGCAAGCTTTCCCTTACCCTTTCAGGGCGGGGTCTGGCGTTTGAGAGGGCATCAGTGGGAACTGAATGGTGGGGGGCCCTTTCAAATATGCTGGGCGACATAGTTTGGTTTGATCAAAATCAGAGTTTGCTGATGAACATAATAAATGAGGTGAAAAAGAGACAACAGAAATCCATGGACTGGATGTGCCAAAACAAATGATTATGTAGTATATTTGGAGCTTTGATGACATTGAGACCTACTAATCCAGGAATCGCCTGGACTATTCCTTTGGCAAAGATACTCTTATATATGTCTATTCCAATGGCCCAAAATAAGGCATCCGTGTGATGGTTTAATTTCTATCAAGTGCACATTTTTGACATTTGAGGCAGGATGCTTGTATCTACTTAGTCTCCCCTAGTGGACTCTAAGATAGGGCGCATGCATAACATGTTAATGTCACATGATTTTGCATGACATCTCGACCGATTTCACCAAACCCCTAATGGCATTGGCTATTGTCCAAAATTAGACAATCACGTCCCACAGCGTTGTAGATATCATACATTAGGACATATCTGTGGGGCCAGATCTTTGATTTGGTCCCATTTTACAAGGCCATTACCAGAATTAGCATTCATTCTCATCTTCTCCTTGTTAATCAATGCATTTCAACATGTTCAATGTGTTCAATGTGTTCCTTTCTACAAAATGTGCATAAACAAGAACCTGTGTCTAGTTAGCCCCAGCCAGCCTGAACATTCATGAGAATGTCAAATCATCAGCCAAAAGTCCTCTTTTGGACATACCACACCCACACGTCACGTCAAATGACAGAGCATATGATACTGATTTCACTCCAGAACATGTATTCATGCCGACAGCACAGGAGTTAGATGTCAGGGAAGGGATCAAACATGAAGCTAAGTATCTACAGTACAGCAGGGGACATGACACTGATTACTAGTCACAGTCATGTCACAGCACATGATATTAGTACGTTCTGCACAAGCCCTATCTTACTATCCCTGAAGGGGTTTTTAAAACTTTTTGAAACATCGGTTCGTAACACAAGAATGAGGGCACCTCTTGCCAAGGTCTTAGTGTATGAAATGCTGGATGTGTTCCACTGAATATGAATATAAAAAAATATCTCTGAAAAAGCAGAGCTGGGGGGAGTGATGTCCCAATTTCTGAGGTGTGTCAAAAAGGCTATGGAGTTTAAAGATTTGTCACACTAATGTCACTGCAGCATTTTTGGTTTCCACATGGCATTCCATTTGGGACACAGTGGGTCCATTGCGTCATTGCATCAGCTGTTGCATCAACACATTGCTCAGCGCAACTGCTCTTGGCTGAGTTCAAAACTAATCATCACATAAATTCATCAAAAGTCTTCCTTTCTGCTACTTATCGTGTTCCCAATATGTTTGTCATCCATTCGAGAGCAATTGGCCATTCTCAGAGGTCAGATATACATGTAACATATATTTTCAACAACAATTGGTGGTCAAATTCAATCATGTCTTTGCTAGATCTGGGCTTGATGGAATCTGTCACATTTGCCTTGAATCGATTGTTGGACCTATTCCACTGTCCACAATATATCTTTCATCCATTTTGATGTTCAGGTCTATAGAATAGGTATACTGCTGGCTCAAAATGAAACCTAAAGGAAATCTGTGCAGTGTGAAACATATGAGAGGCAAAATAACAGATTTTTAAAGCTGATGTCTCTTTTAAAAACCCCATCAATGATAGTAGTATCAGCGTCTCTTGATTGGATTTGATTGACAATGCTGATGTAGAGTCTGATTTCATGCGCACTATGTTACGAACTCTATGGTATGTGGACCACATCATCTCTTTTACTTATCATCCTGACTTGGCGCCCTCTTATGAATACACTATCTCTAATACCTACTTTCACTCCCTTAGATTCCCAGTATGACTCAGTCTGCAGTAGCCTTAATCAGCTCCGCAGCAGTAACCTTACTCAGCTCTGCAGTAGTATTACTCAGTCTGCAGTCGTCTTACTCATGCGCACTGCCTTCCGCAGTTACTGACTCATTTGCTGCTGCTCATAGTCAGTACTATATAAATTTCATGTACCATAGCTACATTCCTTAGATTTAGCAATCACATTGCTCTTTGCCTTTCCACTTCCTGCATACTCTGCCCAAACCTTGGAATGGTTTGTTAAGCATAACAAGTTGCTAAATCTCGTTAGATTCGCCCAGAGCAAAGAGAGCAACTACCAGATGAGTCAAGACATCGTGCTTCTTTGAAGACTTCACCAGCAACCCATTCGCCATGCCAGAAGCCTGACAGGAGGAGCTAAGTCCTCGAGACAGTATCGATTTTATGCTCATCCAGCAGTATATTGAATCAGAGATCCATCACATCCTACAGCAGGTGCTTGACAAAGAACTAGACAACAATGAGTATTGCCCCCATGGCGAGATAGCAGAGAGCATCCATCTTGCTCGGCAACACCAGATCACGTGTTACAACACCCGACAGAATGAATTCGAAAGCTTTCGCATTCAAGGAGGACCTCAGACAGGTCGGATCACAGAGATCAGAGAGTTTATCGGTGTCCAGACAATCATTATCAGAAGATTGATTAGGACGCTCACATCGAGATGTTCCAGAGTTGCATCATCATGTCCTACTCAAAGCAGCAGATCTACGCCCACTTCACCACCACTGAACAGCAGACCAAATACAGTTGTTGGGCACGAAACTAGAGAATCGACCCCTTCTCGCTACCAACAGATGCGCAGGAACAGAGATTCCTTAGAGATCTACAGAGGAAATACCCCAAACATTTTACCACCGATTCCGCCAATGAGTCCCCTGACAAATGTACTTCTGACTCCACACAATATCTTCATCCCAACAACTCGAACCCCTAACCCCATCTTCATCCCAACAAATCAACCCCGCTCCTCCTCTGCAGACTCAAGTCCCAGCAGTACAGACAACTGACACATCCAAGATCATCAAGGATCCTGGGATGTTCAAAGACAGACACACCTTTGACAAATGGTGGAAAGCCACCGAGCTATTCATCAGGTTCCAGAAGGGCCTGTTAAGTAGGTGAAACGTCGGAGCTTTGTTGGAGTCTGTCGGAGGTTGGAGGTAGGACTGAGACTGGAGTGGAACTCCGGAAGTGCAGAGGAACAACGAAGGGGAGGGACGTGGCTTCAATGTATGTGTTGCGCCGCCGTTTGTTGGATAAGGTGTCCCAATTTCAGGAGATCGGAGAAGAGGTCAGAGGTGCAGAGGTTCTCAGAGAGATCTTGGTGAGGGACATGCTGATGTGGAAGTGGTCGGACGATGTCGGAGTTGTGACTCAGACACAGTACTGAGCTCATTGAAGGGTAACGATGGAGGAAGAGCAGAAGATGATGATGTCATCGGCATATTGTACCACAGCGAGGATCTCTGGCATGAACTGAGAGTAGAGGAGTGAACTTGGTTGATATTCAAACTGAGGAACTACAAGTATGGTACAACCTTAAATATCTAAAAGTGATTACTTTACGGAGATGGTCGGAGTAGGTCCGGAGTTGTGGCGTAAGTTGCCAGCGACTGTATCAAACATCGGAGATGTCGGTCAATGGACCATGCAGAAAAGGTGGTGCATAAGTAAACAGGAATATGGATATGGAATGCATAAAGGCATGGAGTTATAAAAATATGAAATGCAAGATGGCAACGTGCAGAGATGCAGAGGTAACAGATGTCCGGAATATCGGAGGATGATCAGAGTGGATCAGAGACTCAGAGACAGATATAACAGGGCCTGACAGATGATCAGAAGATTCTTGCGGTGCTATCCCGCATGATGGAAGGGTCCAGCAAGCACTGGGCCAGTAACAAGTTGGACACTCTTGTGGTTGACAACGAGAACATCATCTGGCTAGGTTTCTCAGATGATATCACAACATGATTCTCTGTCACCAACAAATCAGTTACTGCCAAAGCAAGACTCAAAATCCTGAGACAGGAGAAGCGCACTGTTGATGAATTCTTGGACAAATTCAAAGAGCTCTTGAAACTGTCAAACCTTGGTGAAGAAACTGGGAAGTACATCCTAGAGAAGAACATCAACCACAGAATCTCTGAACAAGTGGCAAGTGATGGCAAGACATACTCTGAGTATGCAAAGGAGATCCGAAACAAGGGATGACAGATGGAGGGGCATGCACTGGTCATCTGAGGTGGCGGCGACACATGACCGGATCAGGTACCACTTATGGTGGTCAGGGCAAGGCTATGGAAATTGACAAAGCAGGAGTAGCCTGTTGCTACAACTGTCAATGCTTCGGTCACCTTGCCAAGGACTGCAGCGCTCCAAAGAAGAAAGATGGTTGCAAGTGTTTCAACTGCGACCAAGAAGGCCATATTGCATGCAACTGCCGCAAGCCAAAGAAGAACTCCGGAAGGGTTAGGAAGGTATCTGATGAAGATACCGAGAATGATGAAACCACAATCTTAGAAGCCAACAAGAAGGAATTTCCTGAAGGGTCTGATTAAACGATGCTAAGTCACGACCCTTATTTATTAAATGGACTTGCTTGCCTTGTATGACTGCAGACAATAGAACCTATGTCATCCCTGTCAAGCGACACGCTGCATCAACTAAGATGGTGAAAGGAGACAAACCTCCGAGATGACGAGAGATCAGGCTGTCAGCCCAACTCAAAACATGACGAGGACCAAAGGTCATTCGATCTGAGATTGATAGTGGATGTGAGCGCACATGCATCCATCCCAGAATAGTACGTGAAAAGAACCTCTCCATGTGAGGAATACCACCCATAGCAATTTTAAATGTGGATGGATCACCAAATCAACAACAGAAAGCGAACCAACTTGCCGAAGTCAAACTGGATTTGGGAGCACATCAGGAAACCATGGAAGCAATGGTACTGGACATTGGGAAAACAGACATGCTCTTGGGACATGACTGGTTGGTACACCACAACCCCATGATCAATTGAACAACTGGTGCTGTGATGTTCAACCGGTGCCCAACAACTTGCCAAACCAAACATTCAGACTTCAGGGTCAACCTTGATGGTTGCAAACACCGGGTTCACATAGTTGAAGTGTGTGACAAGGATGCACCCAAGAAGTTGGATCAGAAATGGAAGCCTGGAGACCCTATCTTGGAAGCTATCGCTCCCACATCACCTCCCACAACCAAATGATCCTCATATGTTGATTGGTTTGCTCATCTCTTCGAGAAGGAGAACTTTGACAAGATTCCAAAGGAAAGGGAATGGGACCATGATATCAAACTTACACTGGACGCACCAAAGGAACTAGGGGGAAATACATATCCCATGACACAAAAGGAACAAGAGGAATTGGACACATTCATCAACGAGGGTCTAGCAACTGGAAAGATCCACCCATCCAAATCCCCTTATGCCTCCCCTTGCTTCTTCATCAACAAGAAGGATGGTTCCAAACAATTGGTACAAGATTACTGCATGGTCAACAAATTTACGGTTAAAGACAAGTTCCCACTTCCATGCATCTCCAATCTCTTGGATGTGTTGAAAGATGCAGTCTACTTCAATAAGATGGACATCATGTGGGGTTACAACAATGTCTGGATCAAGGAAGGTGACGAATGGAAGGCTGCCTTCCTCACCAGTTGAGGATTGTTTGAACCATTGGCCATGTTCTTTGGCCTTTGCAACTCCTTGGGAACGTTCTCTCAGATGATGGCTAGTCTATTCCGGGACTAGATCTGCCAACACATTTGTGTGATCTACATGGATGACATCATGGTTATTGGTAAAACCAAGGAAGAACTTGCGCAAAACACCAGAGAAATTCTACAGATCCTATTGGACAATGATTTGTTCCTGAAGGAGAAGAAGTGTTTCTGGGAAGTAACGAAATGTCCTATATTGGGATATGTCGTTGGTGAGGGATGTGTTGAAATGGAAACCAAAAAGGTGGATACAATCCGAAACTGGCAAGCACCCACATCAAAAAAGGAAGTCCAGAAGTTCCTTGGGTTTGCTAACTTCTATTGACGCTTCATTGAAGGGTACTCAAACATTGCGAAACCTCTCACCGTGCTCACAGGCGGCACTACATTTACTTAGGGACCAACGGAACAGAAGGCATTTGAAGGCCTCATACAGGCAATCACATCAGCACCAGTCTTGGCATTACCAAAACCAGATGGGCAGTTCTGGGTCGAAACCGATGCATTGGGCTATGCAATTGGGGCGGTACTTTCTCAGAAACAGAACAACAAATGGCACCCTATCATGTTCTTGTTGCGGACCATGTCCATGGCTGAACAAAACTACAAGATATACAACAAGGAGCTCTTGGCAGTTATGGAAGCATTGAAAGACTAGAGACACTATCTGCTTGAAGCCAAGGAACACTTTGAGATCCTAACTGATCACAAGAACCTAGAGTATTTCCGCTGTCCTCAGGACCTAAATCAACAACAAAGATGCTGGAAGATGAAGTTACAAGACTATGACTTCAAATTACGGCACGTACCTGGCAAGACAAATGCGAAAGCGGACATCCTGTTGCGCTTACCCTGGTATGAAACAGAACTCGAACCACAAGACAGTGACCAAATGCTCAAGAAAGGACTATTCTTGAAACGGTTGGAATCAGAAGATGTGGTACAAATGGAGATGTTCACAGAGGAACAATTCTTCAAAGGGGGTGAAACATCTGATTCCATCAAAATCAGAAACGTCACAACCATTGAAAACCCATGGATCGCACACATCAAGGCTTCGAGCTGCATGGAGACAGAAGTAGTGCAGGGCCTAAAAAATAATCCTCATTGGTATCAGCAGGAGAATGGGACCACCTATGCAGAAGAATGAGTCTATGTCCCACCAGATCCACAATTACGACAAGAGTTGATGTTCAAATCACACAATGCACCAGTGGCTGGACATCCAGGACAGTACCGAACACATGAACTCCTCACTCACACCTACTGGTGGCCTACCATCCTGCATGATGTGAAGAAGTATGTGAAAGGTTGCGACACTTGTCAACGCAACAAGATCAACCGACAGAAGCGACATGCTCCGCTACATCCCCATGCAGCACCAAGTCACCCATGGGAAGACATAGGGATCAATGTTGTGGGACCGATACCAGAATCTGATGGAAGAAATGCAATTCTGGTCATCACGATTAGACATTCGAAGATGCTTCACCTCATTCTGACAACCGTGGAATTATCGGCTGCAGGATTAGCCAAGATCTATCAGGATCAGATATGGAAGCTTCATGGGATCCCCAAGAAGATCATCCTCAGTAAAAAGGCCATGTAGGCAATGTGTCATGTGAATGTCAGGATGTGCAGATTCATGCGGATTCAGTGCTTTTTCGAAAATTTACATGACAATTACCTGCAATTTGCCCACTGTTGTCATCAATGCATGTCCTCATGACAGTGGGCAAATTGCAGGTAAATTGCCACGTGAGTGCAGATCCGTGCGGATCATCAGCAAATCAGACATGTGCTACAGAGTGCTACATAGCGCTCTGTAGCATACATCCCTGAGAATGTAGTGCCCTATAGTGCCCATAGCAGCCATAGCACATGTCTGATTTGCTGATGATTCTGCTGTTTTTCAAAAATTTACATGCATCAAAACCTTCTCATCTGCATTTTGCCCAAATTTTGCCTACCCGGCCTTTTTACTGAGGATCATCAGTGACAGGGGACCGCAGTTTGCTGTGAAGTTCATAGAGATACTTTGCCATGTGTTAGATATCAAAAGGAATCTGTCCACCACATACCATCCACAGACTGATGGACAGGCCGAATGATCACATCAGGAAACAGTGTTAAGTAGGTGACACGTCGGAGCTTTGTCGGAGTCCGTTGGAGGTCGGACGTAGGACTGAGACCGGAGCAGAACTCCGGAAATGCGGAGGAATGACAAAGGGGAGGGATGTGGCTTCAACGTATGTGTTGCGCCGCCATTTGTTGGATAAGGTGTCCCAATTTCAGGAGGTCGGAGGAGAGGTCGGAGGTGCGGAGGTCCTCAGAGAGATCTCGGTGAGGGACACGCTGATGTGGAAGTGGTCGGACGATGTCGGAGTTGTGACTCAGACACAGTACTGAGCTCGTCGAACGGTAATGATGGAGGAAGAGCAGAAGATGAGGATGCCGTTGGTGTATTGTACCACAGCGAGGATCTCTGGCATGAACTGAGAGTAGAGGAGTGAACTTGGTTGATATTCGAACTGAGGAACTACAGGTATGGCATGAGCTTAAATATCTAAATGTGATTACTTTACAGAGATGGTCGGAGTAGGTCCGGAGTTGTGGCATAGGTTGCCAGCAACTGTATCAAACATTGGAGATGTCGGTCAACAGACCATGCAAAAAGGTGATGCATAAGTAAACGGGAATATGAATATGAAATGCATAAAGGCATGGAGTTATGAATATGAAATGCAAGATGGCAACGTGCTGAGATGCAGAGGTAACGGATGTCCGGAATATCAGAATTGATCAGAGATCATTGGAGCGGAATTGATCAGAATTGATCAGAATTGATCAGAGATGATCGGAATTGATCAGAATTGATCAGAGATGATCAGAGGTTGTTGGAGCCAGAATGATATATAACAAACAGAAGCATTCTTACGAAACTTCATCAACCATTTGCAAGATGATTGGGCTGAATGGATCGCAATTGCTGAATTCCAGTACAATGACAAAGAACATCAGGCGACGAAGCACACCCCATTCTACCTCAACTATGATTTACATCCTTGGAATGGGGAACTTGTGTTAGAAGATACCAATCCCGCTGCCAACAACTTCTTGAAGAGACTCAAACAGGCACGAGAAGAAGCCAATGCAGCGCTGAAACAAGCACAGGATCAGATGAAGAAGACAGTTGACACATGACAAAGTCCGTCTCGGGACTACCACATTGGAGATAAGGTGTGGCTAGAAGGGACTAACATCAGGACCGATCACCCCTCAAAGAAACTTGATGCACTCCAACATGGACCATTCAAAGTCCTAGAGAAGAAGGGGGCTAGCGCGTACCTTCTTGACCTTCCAAAGACTTGGAAGATGATTCACCCTGTGTTCAATGAGACCCTGTTGTCACCATACAAAACCCCATAAGTACGCCATCCAGAAAAGAAAACCAGCCCCTGATCCGATCATTGTCGAAGGACAAGAAGAGTACCATGTGTCTACGATTCTAGACTCTCAAAAGTTCTGCGGAAAGATCCAGTACCTCGTCCAGTGGAAAGGATATGGTCCAGAAGAAAATAGATGGGAACCTCAAACTAATATTCAGAACGCTCAAGATTTTTTCATGATTTCCATTGGCAGAACCCATCACACCCACGATAAAAGACAACTTTCGAAACCCATGACAGTATCGACCTTATCAGTCATCCACACACTGAGTTCCCCGCTCTAGTCCCTTCTCTGCCCAATATAGCCTCCCCATTCTTCTTCTATCTCTCAACCATCCTCGCCGCCATGTCTAACACCACCACTACCTCCACCTCCACCACCGACATCAACCCTGCCATCACCACTCTCATGAATGAAGCACTCTCCATGAGAGACCAAATCCATGCCCTCAAAACTTCCCTTGCCAACCTCCTTCATCGCCAGATGCACATCTGGCTTCACTCACTGTCCAACCTCCCTGTCGCCCCCAGCCCTGAGGAGAAACAAATTCTCGGGAATTACACCAGCACCCTCGTCATCGAAAATCGAGGTATTCGGCTGGCTATCAAAGGCTCGAGCTCGCCGTTTCCATCAACGAAGAGCTGATATATGATTGGAGCCTCAAGGAGAGTCCGAACTGGTCCGATCTGTTGAAGTTCCACCTGGGCGCTAGCCACAGGTGTACTGAGCAACATAGCTACAGTGGAAGTACTCTACGATACCGTTATGGTCACTTACATGGTTTGGAGGGGGTAAGGCTAGTGAGAGCGGTTGAGGCTGGTGAGAGCGATGGAGCTGGTTAAGAGTCAAGAGACAACTTGTTGATATTGACAGTTTCCTGGT
The DNA here is from genome assembly GCA_963565915.1 of Entoloma clypeatum. Classification (NCBI taxonomy): domain Eukaryota; kingdom Fungi; phylum Basidiomycota; class Agaricomycetes; order Agaricales; family Entolomataceae; genus Entoloma; species Entoloma clypeatum. The sequence goes on along the minus strand of OY751487.1, from coordinate 3,296,420 downwards.
CTTATATACCGTACTACTGTTTGTACCAACCAAATAAGTATGTAATCGAAGATGTGTAAAGGTCACGTGATATAATCTAATCTAATCTAATCTACGTGATGGAAAAGTTTCAACACCCCCCCATATTTAGTACATACTTCTAAATACATCTTACTTTTTCCCATATAGGTACTCTTTCGTCTAGTTTTTAAGTAATCCGAAGTACGGGATAAACTTGCTAAAGAGGACTTTCCCTAGATTCTTAGTTAAAAGGTCTGCAGGGTTATTCACTCCTTCGATGAATTCAACCGTAATGATGCCTTCGGATACTTTTTCTCTGACGAAGTGGAATCGCACGTCAATGTGCTTGGACCGCTTTTCAGTTACAGGGTTGGATGCGATAAAGACGGAGCCATTGTTATCTCCATAGATCGGGACTGATCCGATCTGCATCCCAAGTTCGGCAAGCATGCTTCTAAGCCATGTCACTGCGCGACTGCAATCTGATAGCGCCATGTATTCTGCTTCCGTGGAAGAGAGGGCAATGGTTTTTTGCGCCGATGAAACCCATGTTACTGCTCCAGATGCCAGCGATACGAAGTAACCAGTGGTGGACTTCCTGGTGTTTTCGTCTGACGCCCAATCGGAGTCTGTGAATGCGTAGATTCCTTTCCCAGAATCACCATCGTACATGATCGCGTAATTTTTTGTCGCCTTCAAATACCTGCAAATATCCCTTGCCACTTCTAAATGGCGTTTGGTAGGGTTTGCGGAGAATTGGGACATTTTGATTACGGCGAAACAAATGTCGGGTCTTGTCCCGATCATTAAGTACAATAGTGACCCGATGACGGATTGGTACTTGGATCTGAGTTCCGCATTGGGTTCATCTTCAGACTTCATGGGTTTGTAGCCTGTCGGGAGTGGGGTATGGGTGGCATTAGATTCGCTCATCCCCATGCGTGCGAGAATTTTCTCAAGGTAGGGTACTTGATCAATGAAGATCCTCTTCCCACGTTGCCTTATTTGGATAGAGAGAAATTCTTTTGGTTCCCCATCAGGGACTAGGTGGCCTAGGTCCCTACATTCCCATGTTGTCATGAAGGCCTTCTTCTTTTCCAGCGTGTATTCCCGGTTTGTGCCGAGAAAAGCAGAGTCATCGACATAAATGACGGCGATCACAGTTTCCCCTTTGGTACTTGTGTGAATGAAAACTCCCGCATCGGAGTGAAGCCGGGCAAAGCCGAGCTTTTTCATGGAGGAATCGAGTTCCCTCCACCAGGCTAATGCGGCCTGCTTGAGTCCGTATAGGGCTTTGTATAGTCGGTACACGAGGTTTTCTTTTACTATGTAGCCCTCAGGCTGTCGCATGTAAATTACCTCACGGAGTGTTCCATAGAGGAAGGCTGCTGAGACGTCCAAGAGTGTCATGAACCACCCTTCAAGGGCTGTCAATGCCAGAATCAATCGGACTGTCTCGTATCTCACTACTGGTGAGAAGATCTGATCGAAGTCAATCCCTTCTACCTGTGAGAAACCTTTTGCAACAAGGCGCGCTTTCAAACGCCCATCGGATTTTTCGTTGTAAACCCATTTGTTCCTTAGAGCTTTCCTCCCTGTAGGTAGGGGTACTAACTCCGTGATCACCCCGCGGCTTTTGAGCATGTCTAGCTCTTTTCGTTCTGCCGCATACCAATCTTCTTTGTTCGGAAGAGAGTATATGTCTTTGTGTGACATTTCAATGATGCCTACTTGGATGGAAATTGCCTCCATTAGGAGATCGTTCATCCATGCCGTTTGACCGCCCAGTCTACGTCTTCGATCCAATTTTTCAAGATCAGAAGCAGGGGTGTCTTCTCCATAGATGCTGTCTGGCATTCTCCGAACTCGTCGTTCCCTGATCGGTCGATCTGGTACTTGCTCGGGCTCTGGAGTGGGTACTCATGGCTCGTCATCGGGTTCGCTACCCGGCAAATCATCGTCTGATTCAGGGTGATCCTGTCCAGTGGGAACAGGGTCGTGAGGTTTTTCGTAATGACTGTCATTGTCATCGTTTCCGGGGATAAGGTCCTCAAACTCATCAGCCGGTTCTGGGTTTTCCATTTCTGGATGGTTCTCTGGCAAAGGGTCGATGTGGCATCTAGGGTACTTGCTTTCATCAAAGATAGCTTTCCCACCCATGAAAATTGTATTAGTCTCAGGATCCATGAAACGGTATCCTTTGACCCCTGGCTTTGATCCGAGATAAATCATCAATCGAGATCTAGACTCCAGGGAATTTCTACGTTTTTCTTTTGGGATATACACATATGCCTGACATCCGAAGACTCTGATGCTTGACATATCGGGGATCTCATTGGTCACCCTGAAGTAAGGGGTATTCCATTCGAGACGCTGCATGGGCGTTCTGTTGTAGAGAAAAGCTGCATGTTCCAAACAGAATTCCCACCACATAGGTGGTAAGCACGCGTCGAAGCGCAAGGCCTGAGATTTCTCCCACAGGGTTCGATTTATCCGTTCTGCTCGACCGTTCTGCTGGTGCTGATACGGGAGCGTGACGTCAATCAGAATTCCATGATCGGCAAGTACATCCTTGTATTCGTTAAATTCTCCACCTCCATCAACTCGCCATTTCTTAGGAGTGGCGGCGAATTGATTCTGGATCATTGCAAGGAATTGTCGTAATGCCATGACAGCATCCGACTTCTTCCTAAGCAAGACGACCCAGACGTGGGATGAAAAATCGTCCAAAAACGTAAGGAAATATTTATATTTGTGATATGATGCCGTGGATATTTGTTTAAGATCGGAATGGATCAGATCAAAGGTTTTTGTTGCCCTTGTTATCGAATTTGGATATGACTGATTCGGCATTTTCCCTTTGAGGCAACCTGTGCAACTTTCCTGTGATTTCTCACGTACTAGTGTTTCAGGTACCCCTTTGGTACTGGTGGGAATCTTTCGGAGTGCTTGATCATTTGGGTGACCAAGGCGCTTGTGCCATGTTTCAACAGTGATTTCACTCGAGATCGCATGGATCTGGTCATAGCGTATTTCAGTGTCTAACCAGTAAATGGTTTGACCAAGGATGTGGGGCGAAAACTGGATTTTGCTCAGCCCTTTGGAGATGTTAATTTCTCCACAAGTCCCGTCTACTTTGTAACCATGGTTAAGGAAGACGCCTAGGGACAATAGGCGTGTGTCCATGTCCGGGATGTAGAACACCGGTCTGAGAAGATGGGTTTTAATTTCCCCATTTAGGGTGTGCCGTACTGGAACGGCCCCAACTCCGAGTATTTCCAGTTTCTTCCCTTTAGCTGCAGTTTGGACGAATCGCTTGACCGTGAGAGGTCTATAATATGCGAAGTCCTTAAACTCATAGGTGAAGTGTAAAGAGGCGCCGGAATCTAGTATCCATTGCGCGCGTTCTTTTTCCTTACAATGTGTACAAGAGGTGAAATGTTTAATATATTTTTTATGTAGATCACTGCTAATGTGATCTACGCACTCTGTACTGGTACTGGCTAATATATTATACGTCTGTTGAGAGGTATTATTAGCATTCCGCAATTGATAAGGTTCAAGAAAGGGTTTCGACGAACCGTCAAGTTCTATCTCATCCTCAAACACATCCGGCCCCATCCGTTCCTGGTCGATGTCCATCATCTTCAGCGATTCTTCTATCGACGGGGCTACGCGACGCTGTTTAGCCGGCCTTTCGTCAATGTCAGGGATGATGGTATCTAAGATACGGAGGTTCGACCCAGAGGGTCGTGCGCCGATTTCTCGGGCAAGCTTTCGTACTTTCTCGTTCTTTTTCCACGCTGACGGCTTTCCGGAAGGAAGCCCGGTGTACTGAGAGGGAGGCAGGTTCATGCGTTGCAGGAGTGACTGCATTTTTTCTGACTCAGGCTGTGCGGTACTTGTAGTTTTCCCGCAGCCCGTTACAGTGGTGAAGGCAGGTGCATGATGAGGAGGGAGATGGCAAGGGGCACGTTGACGAGGAGGAAGAGGACAAGGAGCAGGACGACGAAGGGGTTGCTCAATGGCTGGTGCAATAAACTCGACCATTTCCTCAGCTTGGTCGGAGTCATTTTCTGTGTTGTTGGCGCGCTTCTTCTAGTTGCGCCAGCGTCCCTTTCCCTTCTTCTTTTCAGAAGCGGTACTCGGGTCGGTCGAGTTAGGCTACTCGTCAGCATTGTTACGCGAGGTACTCGGCGCTGTTTGCTTTTCCCATTTGGGGTCTTGCCCCTTTCGCTTGGTCCCGGAGATTTTCCGGGCCTGCTCGTTGGACGCCTGAGTAGACCCAATCGCATACTTGCGCCTGTACTCCGATACGATGCTGTCGGCAACGGCCTGCCATGTGAAGTCATCGGCGTCGTAGACCTGGAAGAGGGTGGTGGAGAGAGACGACCAAGCGTCAGGGATGGCACTTGCCAGGATCATAGCCTGCATCAGGTCAGGCACGATGAACTTCGCGTCGCTGAGGCGAGCGAAGAGTGATCCGAGGCGCTCGATTTCCGGTACGGGGTCGCGACCCGAGAGCTTGAAGGAGGCAGCAGCCTTGAAGTCGCCAAAAATGGTGGCGGGGGAGACCTTCGAATACGCGTCTTTCAACGTCGTCCAAGCTTCCTTTGAGGTTGAGGCGTCCTTGATGTGCCTCCTGATTGCTTCGGAGACTTTGAGACGGATGGAACCCTGAGCCATGTCGTCGTCTCTGATCCAGGCCTTCTTTTCCTTGGCGAAGGCGGGATGGTCGACAGTGATAGTGACCGCCGGAGGTTGAGTCGCAGATGTCGCAGATGTCGAAGTGGCTGAGGCAGGGGTGGAGACCGTGACCGTAAAGTCCTTGATGTCGGGGCGCTCAATGTCGCCGGATACGAGGCGCCAGACTCCTTGATGGAGAAGGTATGACTTCATTTTTTCGGCCCAACTCTGGTAGTCGATGCCGTCGAAGATGGCGATGGAGTCGAGGGCGGAGCGAGAGGTAGACATTTTAGATGAATCTAAGAAAGGGTTCCCAATCAGTGATGTGTTATGAATATGATTTAAGAAAACAATTAAATGATTCCTTATGACATATTCCCTTTAGGAATAGCGGTCACGGAAAAACCCTTTATATGTCAGAAACGTATAAGGTGCGATCAACGTTTCCACATGGAGTGTACTAGGTCAATCCCCTTAGGGACGTCTCATGACAGGTACTTGACGTTCCCAGGTTCATATGTGAAGAAGTAAGACTCAGAACCTAGATCTTTCGATCGGTTCTTCGCCAACCAGGGTAGAGTGGGCAGGTACTCGCTGTTGCCAGCGTTTCCCAAGTCCCTCTGCTATCCGGGGCCCATAACCTGTTGAAGTTCCACCTGGGCGCTAGCCACAGGTGTACTGAGCAACATAGCTACAGTGGAAGTACTCTACGATACCGCTATGGTCACTTACATGGTTTGGAGGGGGTAAGGCTAGTGAGAGCGGTTGAGGCTGGTGAGAGTGATGGAGCTGGTTAAGAGTCAAGAGACAACTTGTTGATATTGACAGTTTCCTGGTCTTATATACCGTACTACTGTTTGTACCAACCAAATAAGTATGTAATCGAAGATGTGTAAAGGTCACGTGATATAATCTAATCTAATCTAATCTACGTGATAGAAAAGTTTCAACACGATCCCAACAACAATGAGGGATGGGGACAATGACTCTGTGAGGACACAGAGCTTGAAGGGGGGAACATGTTACAGACTCTACAGTATGCGGACCACATCATCTCTTTTACTTATCATCCCTACTCAGCACCCTCTTACGAATACACTATGTCTAATAGCTACTTTTGTTTCCTTAGATTCCCAGTATAACTCAGTCCACAGTAGCCTTACTTAGCTCCACAGCAGTAACCTTACTCAGCTCCACAGCAGTAACCTTACTCAGCTCTGCAGTAGTATTACTCAGTCTGCAGTCGTCTTACTCATGCGCACTGCCTTCTGCAGTTACTGACTCATTCGCTACCACTCATAGTCAGTACTATATAAACCTCATGTACCATAGCTACATTTCTTAGATTTAGCAATCACATTGCTCTTTGCCTTTCCACTTCCTGCATACTCTGCCCGAACCTTGGAACGGTTTGTTAAGCATAACACTTTGCTATGGTGCTATGATGCTATGGGATGTTATAGACTGGTCTCAACTGCTTCAGAACAGACCCCCAGATCTGGATGCTTTTCTAGTAGATTTACACCACAGGGATAAGGTGGGTGATGCTTAGATCAATAATAGATCTTGATCTCATCAAAAGTTCAAGAGTGCCACAAAATCATTAATTCTGGCACAAACCCAAGATGGATTCCTGTCTTCTCCTTTTCTCCTTGTTTAGTACATATATGAGTAGTGTTTGAGGGTTCGGCTTGGTTTGGTTTTTTGCCTCTGAAAGGCATGGACCAAGACTGAGACTGGTCTTTCAAAACCGCAGAATGGTAAAAGACTGGACCGGACCACACAGGACCGGTCTATCGGACCCATAAAGAGTGGACCAAACCGGTCTGCACCAGTCAGAACTGGTTTTGTATAATATGTTTTATTTAAGTATATACAGAGGTCGTATGTAATGTCAGTGGGCATGAATGGAGGCCGTTGGCTGCCAGTGGATGGCCGTGAGAGGGTGTTGCATGTGAGAAGGGGCCATTGGGCTTGAAGAAAGGGTGTTGCATGCAAAGGGAGGGGTGTTGGCGCAAGTTGGAGGGTGGTGCGCACAAAGAAAGGGTGTTGGGCGCTAGAGGGAGCCATTGGGTGTGAAAGGAAGCAGTTGGGCATGGGTCGCAGCAGTTGGGTGCAAGAGATGGCTGTTGGGCTTGAAGAAAGAGTGTTGCACACAAAGGGAGGGCATTGCATGCGAAAGGAGGGTGTTGGCGCAAGTTGGAGGGCGGTACACATGAAGGAAGGGCATTGGGCGCCAGTGGACACTGTTGGGTGCTAGAGGGGGCAGTTGGGCACAAAAGGGGGCAGTTGGGCACCGGTCGCGGCAGTTGGGCACAAGAGGCAGCCGTTGGGCTTGAAGAAAGGGTGTTGCACATGAAAGGAGGGTGTTGCACGCAAAGGAAGGGTGTTGGGTGCCAGTGGATGCCGTTGGGCATGAAATGGGGCATCAGACACGGGTCGTGGCAGTTGGGCACGAGGGGGGGTGGCCGTTGGGCTCAAATGGAGGGCGTTGGGCATGACTGGATGCCATTCAGCATGAAAGGGGGCCATTGCGCGCTAGAGGGGCCCATTGGGCATGAATGGTAGCCGTTGGGCACAAGTGGTGGCTGTTGGGCAGAAGTGGTGGCCAGATGGAGTGGAGGGGGGAATAAAAGAAGTGTGGGAATGTTTCGTTGCCTGTTTGTCAAATTATAGTTCGACTTTCAGCGATTGCCAAAAGTGCTCGGCAGTCGATGCCAAGCAATGAGCATCGTTGAAACATGAGGCCTCAATGCCCAAACCGTGGCACCACAAGCCCTAAAAACAGATCTTAACTTATGTAGAGATATTTAGAAACCTATATCAAGTATATATAAAGTTAAATACATCAGCTATGTATGGTAGATAGTCTGTATTCGAAAATGATGCATCAAAACACACTGTAAATCATGATGAACAGTGCATCATCATGGGTTTTCTCAAACACAAAAACAACATTTTCTTACTTCCTCTCTTCCACAACCACTGTAGTCTATATGCACTGTATATATACCATTGTAACATTGTATGTAAACCTACTCAGACCATTCAAATCAAGCACAAGAACTTAATAAGATGAATATGAGCAAAATAGGGCGAAAATTTGACCAAATTTTTTATTTCACCTTTGGATTCCCCACATTCAGGGGATCTCATAGCACATTTGTTTTCAAATTTGATCCATTCATTATGGAGATATGACACTTTTACTGAAATATGCACATTTCATTATTTCTAGCTTATCTAGACATCTAAAAATTATACAAGGTATTTCAGAAGGTGAATACATATGTACTGATGAGTTCTATCACTTTAAACCATTATTAGATCATGAGGAAGGCACCATGCGTGCCTGCGCGATGCATTTTGCACATTGTTTACTATTATTTGGTGTAAAGTGTCGCATCACATATGCTCAAATCCGTGGCGAAATTTCATGAAATAAATACATATTAAGTGACATATAATGCCAACCTACCTAATTAATATAGTAGAAACCCTTACTTGTTACTGGGTAGACAAAATAAGCAGATGTGCGATGTTTTTGGAGATTTGTTTATATGTATTTGACATGTTTAACTTTGATGCGCATGTCGTGCGTCATCCAACGTTGAACTGATGCATCCATTGCTGACTCAGCAATGAGAGATATAACAAAAACACTGTAATAATAGTACAGATACAACAAAAATAGCACTGTAAACACAGATACAAAAAATAACACTGTAATCATATGTTGTAGCTACAGTTGCGGACAACCAAACACGACAAAAATATTGACTGAGTTTTGTACCTTCCCACAATTGTGGGATTTTCTTGAAAATAGCAGAAATGTGTTATTTGAGATCTACTGAAGTGATTTGCATGAGCCGATTTTGCTCAATGTCGAATTTTGGGTTTTGACCCCCCAAAAATTGGCCAAACCATCAAAAAATTCACTAAAATCATGAAAAAATGTGGAATCAACTCCTTTTTGCGGGCCGAGTATGATCCTACAAAAATTATGACCAGAAAAATACATGGTGAGGCACCCAAATTTGGAAATCCTTACCATATTTGGAAGGCATGTGCTCTGACATGTGTCTCATGCTTTTCATGATGATGTGTCACTGTAGAAATACTGATACAACAACAGGATCTATTACCTTATAACACAATATCAAACCTTAAAAAACACAATCTATATTATTAAAAATGAGTGACAGCTAAATGCGAAATGATAGGCGGTTGGGAAAAAAACAGGACATAGGGCGGGATTGGTTTTGGGACTCCGAAGGGTTACTTCCTTACGTTGCCGGCTCACCATTGCTGACAGCGCCGCCCTAGATATTGTTTTGTTTTCAACCGCCTATAATTTTGCATTTAGCTGGAACAGAATTTCATCAACAGAGAGGAAAAAGGACAGGGCAATGCTGGGAAAAGATAAATTGAAGGGAAAACAAATATTGATGCCAGATGCATCATGGCAGCCAGTCCCATGATGAGAAGTCAATGATTACTGAGTGAAGCAACAAGTGACATGCTATTTTAAGGCCAATGACACAGGTGATAGACCTCTGGGGGGCCTCCAGTGATAACTTAGGCTTGCCAAAGGCACACAGAGGGGGTGTCAATTTTCGTTCAAGAGGTCAAAAAAATTGGCCAAACCAAAAAGTCATGGGAAAAACTTCAGAGTAGTGTTTTTCAACATATTTCCTCATCCTGAGTCTGAATCTGAAGTCAGAATAAATTTCATCAACCCGTTTGGGAGCTGTCCCCTTACAGACTAAATTGTTGTGTTTGGCTGTCCGCAACTGTATGTTTCCACCATGTTTCACTCAATTCTTAACCTTTATGACTCTGAGCAAGACTTTATATACAAGCTAGAAATGTATTCCACTCAGTTGTAGCTTCAAAACAAGCCTTAGACCAATAAAATTGGACTATAAATATCTAGAATATTATGTCTCCAAAAATTGTAGAATATTAGGGGGGGGGGGGGGGGTTGGAGGTGTATCCCAAAGGGCAAAAAGACTGGTCTAGACCTGTTTAGACTGGTCTTTTTGTGGTCTAAGTCAAAAAAAAAAAAATCTAGACTGAACTGCAGTCTAAATTTTCTAAAACAGATAGACCTTAGACCATGGTTCAGTCCAACATGGTCTATTTTTCAGTTCAGTTCAGTCTGGTTCAGGTCTACATAGACTGAACCTTCAAACACTATATATGAGTAGACTTTTACCAATGGAATAAGGCAGTTCTTCTCTAATTGTGATTCTACATCATGCCCTCCCCAAAGTGCCCCAAAATCATTTCACAACCATGGGAGGCATGCATCATGCCTTATTTGGATGTATGGTGCGAACCACTTAGTCACCACTACTTTGTGACAGCCGCCAAATTGGGGTCTGGTCACCCGAACATTGGTAGGGGCGGCCGGCAGCTGCGTCAGGCTATTAGATTTTTGTGCTTCATGATAGAGACACTGAGTAATACAATTCTCACCCTCATATTCCTGAGTCAAACATACTATATATGGAAGGTTGCCAAATCTATCCTCAGTAAAAATTTGAACTCCCTCAGTTTTGAAGCAATAAAAAAATTGTCTTGGGGATTGATTCCCCTTATCAAATAGAGCACTTTGGCAAGAAGAATAATAAAAACATCGAAAATTGAGTGCTCCCATATCGTTGTCACAAAGTGGCGGTGACTAAGTGGTTCGCACCATATATAGGTAAGCTTTCACCACAGTACAGCTAAATGCGAAATTATAGGCGGTTGAAAACAAAACAATATCTAGGGCGGGGCTAGAATTCAAGTCCCCGATGGCCCAAATTGGTAATGATGGATTGCGCTGTCAGCAATGGTGAGCCGGCAACGTAAGGAAGTAACCCTTCGGAGTCCCAAAACCAATCCCGCCCTATGTCCTGTTTTTTTCCCAACCGCCTATCATTTCGCATTTAGCTGTAATAAGCCTTGGAATGCCCATTGACAAAATGCCACCTTATCATCTTGTTGGACACAAACCACGATGCATACTCATGAAGAACCCATTATAGGGGTCTCAATTCATCATGGAAACACTGATATAATCTTCCACAATGTGTTTCAAGTGCTTGCTTCACTTCAAAATGCAAAAAAGCGTCATAGACTCATAATACTTTCCATCAACCAATTCATGATCATCCTGACTGATCAGCACAGGTTGCTGGAGACCCTATACAGGTTTAGATGCAGGGAATTGAGTGTGAGCAATCGCACATTGTTTTGTCGATCCTTCTCCCCCTCCCTCCTCGATTTATGTAATTTATTTAATTTAATTTAATTTCCTGGCCATATACACCTATAGTACCACAGCCGCGGTTTCTCGTTCACCTCACGTAGTTATCTCTAACGGGTCTATCAGCGAGACTAGCTCCTACAAGGCTGATGACCTCGAATATCTGCCGCAATTCGTCTTCAACGACGATCGCTTCCAGCTTCCTTTGTTGTGCTTGGCTCTCCATATGCCGCTCCGCAATCTCATTCCGTTGTTCGACCATGCCCATATTATGGTATATCACAGAGATGAGGTACTGGACGTCTTGCAATGACTGATACATCTCGAGCCTCTTATAGTCGGCTTCTGATATGCGAAGATAGGAGATTGCCTCCTTGAATGCCACTGCTATGATTGAACTAAAGATAGGACCAAGGTTCTCGCAAGGCACGCACCAGATGACTCTCCTGACGAGGTCGCTAGGATGGAACGCGCAAGGGTGAAACAGGCAAAGGCCCGTTGTTCAAGATCATTGCCGTTGATTAGCTATTTGGGCGTTCAGCATCCTAAGTCGGGAGAACAAAGCTTACCGACTCACTTGGGGCATGATTTCATCCAAGATTTTACGGGACCTCTTTGACATGCCAAACTCCATGCTGATATCGGCTAACAAGACGACAGCTGTTCTGTAGTCCGAGAGGCGCATTAAAAATTCAGAGTGCCAGAGAGCCTTCAGAAGTCCTTGTATGGAAGCGGTAACCTGGTCATGTCGCTATAGAGTTGTCGTCGAGATGGAATAGTGGTGATTATTCAAATAAAACCTACTCGCATTTGTGACACTGAGTACAAGGGATCTCGTATGCTATCTCTTGTTGTCGAAACAGCGTCGTTGAGATATTCTCTTGGATTATAGTCGCCTGGAGGTCGGCGGGGGAGGAGGTATTCGCGGAAAAGGCGGTCCTGTCCCCTGAAGTTATCGTATGAGTAAACAGCATCGAAAGGAGCAAATACCATACCTCCGCATGGCACGTAAAGCCAGAATATGCCAGATCTCTTGCGCCCAAGAAGTATAATCATCTAGAGAAAGCCCTCGCCAAACACTAGGATCTAATAACATTGACAATGACTTGGTATATTCGCCTTGCCTTCCTAGCTGCTCACGGTGTAAATCATCAGATTTGTGAAGTGTAGTCTACGGACCTTATAAGCCCTGTTTAGTAAAACGGTGATGCGATTGTGATCTTCGCTGCCAGTCTGCGTAAATGCGAGTACCACAGTCTCCTCGATATCTGCAAGCTTATCGCAGCCTGCACAAAACCGGTCAGAGAGTTTGATGAAAAACAGCCCTTGATAAAACGAACCTGCGGCGTTCCAAACCAGTGATTGGACGACATGTTGTGCCCACTGTTCTTCGTCCACGGGCAAAGCGAGCTGAACATCCAGCCAGTGGTCATACAGACCAACTGCCTCGAAAATCTTGGTGAATGCGGCAGTCAGAGGCTGCTCCTTTGTGAGGATGTTTACCATTCGCCGCTGGAATACAATTGAAGTTTAGGATTTACATTTCGTGCATCTAAGAGTTTCTTGACGTCGAACAGGACTTCAAGAGGATGAAGGTCAGGCTGAACCTCATTGAGGATGGGCCTTCTTCCAGGTGTCGTCGGAGGTAGCCGATGCAACATGCTAAGATGGATTGTAATGCCACGGTCGTAATGCCGTTTGGACGTTCTGACCTGATGCAATGCTGTAATGTTGTTCTGTCACCACTCGTCCGAGCAACAGTGATCGCCTCCGACAAGAGCTTTGCGCCGCGCGTTGTGAGTCCTCTGGGTAAAGCAAATGATAGAAAGCATGGAAAGCACCTTTCGCGCTGCCGTGATCTCGTTGCGAAGGTAGTGCATCCGGACGAGATTAAGCAATGCGTGTTGCCGCACACCTCTTGACAAGCCGTCAATGCGCAGAAGTCAGGCGATGTCGCCCAAGTCTACTTACGAATCATTATTTTCATGGAAGTGTTGCTCAAAGAAACGCCGGAGATTTTCAGTGGCGATGTTTTCATCACCAGTAATTTGTCCGATCTCGAAGCTGATGAATATTTATTACCAGAGAAGATGGGTGTCATCCGATAGACACACAGTTCGTAAGCATCCGCCTTGGCCCATGATTTCTTGTCTGCTTGAGTTTTGAAAATCAATTGATCCGCTGGAGCAGAGTTGTCTACGCGAGACGGGAAGCGACTTGGAAGAAGACGTACAGTTACTCAACTGATCCTTATGCACCGGTCCATAGCCAGCGCGAGGGTCTCCACGACACCACGCTCGGTAATCCTCTTGAAGCTTTACAACACCGGAGAAGGCAAGTTTAATAAAACTGACGAAGCAACGACGACAGAAATAACCAAATATCGAGCGACGCATCTAAAAAACCCATCAAGCAGACGTCGTCTTAAAAAATAGAGATGAAGATCACCAGTACTGCGGGTTCCTACGACTGCCATCAATCAGTGCAGCTGTTGAAAGGAATTGAATGGCAGACGTCTTGGTGTTTTTCCACAAACAGCGATGGAAGATCTTGACGGCCTTCAACAGAGCAGCAAGAACTGGGGGTTACATCTACTCACTGCCGAAAAAATTCGTTATTTGCTCAGCGTTCTTGAGGTCTGCATGCTATCACGATGTCTGATAAATACGGTAGCTAGTACAACTGATGACTTGCTATGGTTTTCAAAGCAGCTACGAAGCGTCGAGAATCATCCATATCGGCTTTCGGTCCTTCGGCGATAGTTTGCATGAGTTCTTGATAAGATCTGGGGTGAGCGACCTTGATGAGGGTTACTGGTATGAAACAGGGAGGGATGACGACTTGAGACGTGCCTCGGAAACTTCATTGAGGAGGACCCGATAGAGATGGAGGAGAAAATCTGAGGGGAGTTTTATGGCATCTGGGTCCTTGAATATTAGCATCAGAATCGTGAGCAGGGCAACATGATGTGGGCGCAAGACGTGAACGGTTGGCGGTGGTGCATCGTCCATGGCAATGATGTTTTAGGTCACGTGTATCGAAATACACAATATAAAACGACGAGGACCTTGGACGTCAAGGTATGGGGACCCGCAAACGACCAGCGCCCTTTTCAACGGTTCTGGCTCAGACTCTCCCATCCTCGTGCCAGCGATCTTACCTTTGACCTCTAGGGACCGTTCAAAAAACGCAAGATCACATCGAGTTCTACCACAAGATATTCCATCAAGTCAAAAGAATCAAAAAAAGACAAGTCTGCAGACAGAGCCATCATACCCATACCGAAAGGCGGCGACGACGGTGACATAGACCTGTCCGATCAAGACCTCAAACTCCTCGAGACATATGGCAATGCTGCATCATTTCTAGACAATCTGGACCAGAAAGGTATAGCTAGGTTTGTTGCATTCTTTTTTGCCCCACATATGCTCATGGAAGCGCCTTGCAGAAGCAAGAAAGAGACAGAGAGGCTCCATCAACTCAACAAACCGGCTAGGCAGCCTGTTCGCGACGACGACGACGACGACGACCTCCCTTCCATCGACTCTCACGACGACGAGGGAAACCCCTGGGACACAGATATCGATGATTCCCTTCTAGGAAGTTCGGATGGACAGGAGGACTCGCCGCCCTCAAATGAAGAATTCGCTCTTTCAGAAGAGGAGGGTGAGATGCCTTATGAACAAGTCCCCCGCAAAGATCGTTCCTCTCGGGGGGGAAAAGAATCAACAAAGGTCATCCAGCGCTTGCCTGTCAAATTCCCCGATGGCCGCATACAACAAATTGGGACAAGAGCGGCTCCCTTTGCCTCACGCACCGACGAGTCAGAAGAGAGTGCAGTGGAGTCGCCAAAAGGACAAGTTGACATCGTGCAACGCGTTGAGGATGTCTCTACCGGGGCCAGGTTTGGGCGCCCTGCTGTCGTAGACGTGGTGGGGAATTCATCCAGAACAGCACGCATTCACGGTGCGAAGGAGCAGATAGCTAGCATATGTCAAGAAATACTTGCAGATCCAGAAAACAGTGTAAGTGCTGTTCAATGTCAATATCTACCGTTTTCTCACCGCAGATCCGTATTAGCTTGGTCTTTTGCGTCGCTTGCACACCTTCTCTTTACGGGAAATTACAACTCCCTCACACCCGGAACCAGTCCTCAATGATCCTATCATCAGGAAGCTAGCTATTCTTTCCCAACTCGCCATTTTCAAGGACATCATACCTGGATATCGCATACGAGCTTTGACAGAGACAGAAAAGGCCGAGAAAGTCAGTCAGATGGTTGCGCGAACACGAGATTGGGAACAGGGTTTAGTCGTCGTGTATCAGTCCTTCCTTCGGTGTCTGGAAGCTGAACTCAAAGGTCAGTGCAGGTGTCAGATGCCGAATAACTGATGCTGAGGCACATCAGCCCGCAGTGACCTTGCGGAGGTGGCACTTCGATGCATGTGTACCTTATTGACGGAAGCAACTCACTTCAATTTCCGAGCAAACCTCATGGCCTCTATTGTCGCTAGATTGAGCAAAAAATCGTGGGACAAGGTATGTATACCAACAAACCCCAGCACTACTTCCTATTAATTGTGCTGTGGTAGTGTTCTGACCTTTGCCTGGATACTCTGATTAAAGTCTTCCAAAATGACCTGACTGGTACGGCTTCGCTTGAGATCATCCGACTCATGAACCGCATGATCAAGGAACGGCGGTATAATGTCCATCCCGAAGTTCTATCATGTCTTTTGCACCTACGTTTGAAAAGCGAGCTCGGTATTCGCGCATCTGATTCCACGGCGGACAAAGCCAACGTCGTTCTACAGTCAAGAAGCAAAGCAGCTTCCCGGCGAGCCAAGGGAAAGACCACTGGTCAACCTCATCTCAGCAAGAAAGCCAGGAAAACCCTGAAAGAGAATCAGGAGATTAATAAAGAGTTCCGCGAAGCAGAAGCGGAGGTAAACAAGGAAGAGCGTGCTCTTACTGTGAGTGGGATCTGTCCAAAAATTGTTTCGATCTGACTGAACTCTTTATCCCCCTTCAGCAAACGGAAACCTTGAAACTCCTTTTCGTACTGTATTTTTCAATACTGAAGAATCCACGCCCAACGCCAGTCCTTCCTGCAGCTTTGCAAGGCATCTCAAAGTTTGCTCACCTAGTAAACATCGACTTCTTCAAAGATCTTATGAAGGTGTTGAAGGATCTCATGTCGCGGGAACCAGACAGCGAGGGTGGTTCCTTGCATGATGTATCAAACGATGTCCGCCGTGGTCTAATGTGCATCGTTACTGCTTTTGAGCTTCTAACGGGACAAGGTACTTTCAAACCCAGCATGCGAATTCATCTACTCATATTCGCCTCGAAGGAGAAGCACTTAACCTAGATCTAAGCAACTTTGTGTCAGGATTATATACCCTTATCCTTCCCTTGAGTTTCATGACTGACATTGACGTTGCACCGCCACTCTCCGCTTCGGTTCGTGTCCGACCAGCGAAAGCACAAACCGCCGCCGACATGTTGTTTCGTGCCCTAAATCTTGTGTTCTCCCCACGTTCCTTTGGGGCAACCGCGCCGCCCATGCGCTCCGCCGCCTTCGCGAAGCGCCTGTTAAGTGCATCCCTGCACTGGCCGGCAAACACAGCGCTGCGCACCCTCGAATTCGTGGCCAGGCTCATAGTGAACGATCCCAAGCTGGAAGCGCTATTGGCGACAGAAGACCGGGCTCCTGACGGTGTCTATCGGCCAGACCTCGACGATCCGCAGCTTTCACACCCGTTCGGAACGTCGTTCTGGGAATTGCACCTCTTGCACCGAAATCATTACGATGCCAAGGTCCGGGAGGAAGCCGGGAAGCTTTTGAATATTCCGCGTACATGAGGATTACGATTCTTATGTAGGATGTTAGGTTGGTAAGTATGTACGTCTGCGATCCATGAATATCGGAAATGGTATACATGTACAGAAAGCTAATAAACAGAATGGCATTGATACAGTATCGATCCCGCTATGGAATCGAGAATAATGTCCCAGGGTAATAGTAAGAGCGCATGAGCGTCCATCCTCATTAGATACATCGGTGCAATAATTCTAGTAAACAGAGGCAGCCGTGGGCGACGGCGTCAAGGCATTTGAGAGGGAAGTCTGCGTCGAGTGTCGGGGATAGGGTAAGGGTGATAGCTGTGAATGGAAAATAGGATAGGATTTGGAAGAGCTGGGGTTGGGCTGAGGGGGTGCTGTTATAGTAGTTTTCCGACTCTGGTAACCCAAAAGTTCAGCCGAGGGCATGACCCCGCCGGAACGGTCAAGGTCGTAGATGAGATATATCAAAGTTTCATTGTCGACGATGATTTCCTGTGTGAGTTGAGTCTGCAAGGCTGTGGACAGGTAATGAGAGGGGGTGAGATTGGAAGATCGAAAATAGACCTACATGTGTCAAGCCAGCGACATCGACTGAGGGCAGACTCTGGAAGGAGGAGGTTCGCTATGCCGTATTCGACGTTGGATATTTCGAGGACAGCGGTCTCCTCGGAGATGCAGATGTCCTGAGTATGTACGCGAGTGACGCACTTGCCAGAGTTCATCCAGACCCGCGCAAGAGATACACCTGCAGAGAAGCCGTGGAGTGAAGATAGGCTGCGGGTATCATCCACAGATGTGATGGATAGTTTTATCTTGAGTACGAGGGCGGAGCCCGAGTGTAGCTGAGACGACATTAGAGTGTCAAGGTTGACAGAAAAGGGAGTCATTCCGTCTGCCAGGAGCCGAAACGCGGTGCAATAATTAGGATAGTACTGCAGATATGAAGACGGGTGAGGAGCAGGTTTCACGATTGGACTTGGCTGGGCAAATGTAGGATTCTCGAGCGGGTAGTAGGGACCGTGTTCGTGCGAGTTCTGGGTGACGCTGTCCAAGGTAAACACGGAACTTGGGGTCGAGGTGGACAAGACGGATGGTAGGTCTTTATAAGAAAAGGGGGCCAAATGATTGTTCAATTGGGTCGGGGTTGGGGGAAAGTCGAGGTGGGAGTCGATAGGTGAGAAATCGGGAGAGGGGGCAGGCGACGGTGGGTCTGCGTCGTCGAAGTCGAAGGGGATCAGGGTGGTGATGTCACAACTTGAACGATCCTCGAGTTTGATCGGAGGGGAGGACGCGTCGGACGAGGAGTCGTCTCCTGCGGCGACAAGATAGAACTCTGAGATAAATGGTGAGGCTACGTGGGATGCGGGAGGAAGACGCGACCAACCCGACTGTCCTTTCCACATGTTGCGGAGGACCTGAATATGGCTCGCGACCTGCTTTTTTGTTCTGTATATGCCAGCTTTTTCGAGGTAGTCGACGAGAAACTGGTTGCGCCATCTGCTGCGGCCGCGAGGCTGGGCATAGGTGGCGTAGGGGGAGTCCCAGTAGCGATGGAGGCCTGGTAGTGGTGGTGGTGGCGGTGAGTGGCTGGGGGTGAGGGGGGGGAGAGTGATTGAGATTACCTTGGACGAAGACGGCCTCGACGGACTCTGGCCAGACCTCAGCGCCGCTGCCGTCCTTCAAGAGCTTGCGGTGCTTTCGCTGGGGGGTGAGGGTTTTCGAGGAAGAGGCCATGGGCTCGCCAGAAAAAAAATGGGCTCGACCACTTAAAGCACGGAAGAGTCAAGATCCGAGATCTGCCCCGATTAGGCAGGTGAGAACCAATCATGTGGAGGTGACCTGAGGTGGCGTCGGCAACTATGAGAACGAGGGGTGCAATCGCCGATCCCAGATCTCGGAGGCAGATCGTTCCGTGCCCAAAATGGCAGGGGGGACCCCAGACCACTGCTGCAATGTCACGGTCGCTTACGTAACGAAACCCTGCCCGCCGCGATGTCGACGACGACACAAAAGTGGCTCGCCAACGCCGTACAGTCGTATCCCCACAACCAGCGCGTCTACGCCGACCTCGATGCCGCCCTCCGCTCCCTCCCTACCCTCCGCCCCAAGTCCGATGTCTACAGTCTGTCTGTCCCCGCTCCTCCCCGTCCCGCTGACCCTCCCCCCCAGCCTTCGACGACGGACGTACCCAGCTCCTCCTCTGCGTTCATGGTCTGCTTCCTATCTCGTATCGAAATGTGTCTTACAATATACCCATCGCGCTCTGGGTCACGAGAGAGTATCCCCGTCAACCCCCGATATCGTACGTCGTCCCCACGAGCGACATGCTCGTGAAGCCCGGTAAGTACATCGATGCCAGTGGCAGATGTGAAATCGAATACATCCAGAACTGGTCCCGCAAGAGCGAGGTGTGCTCGTCTCTCTCCCCTGCGCGATCCATCGCTTGATTGACCTTGTACGCAGTCATGCAACCTCTCCGCATTGCTCGAATCCATGCAGGATCACTTTTCAAAGGAGCCCCCTTTATACGCCAAACCTCCGGATAAACGGTCCGCACCTCCTCACCGCCCAGCACTCCCTCCAAAGCCATCCCTTCCAACTACACTTCCGACGTCGGCGGTGGAACCCGTGATCGGTTCCCCGCCTCTTGGTTCAGCTCTTGCCATACGCCCTCCCGCTGACTCGCTGCAGCATCCGACAACTACCCTCCAACCCGAACCCCCTCTACCACTTCGTCCTCTATACAAAACCACGCATCCCCATTCGCACCTACCTCCGAACCATGTCGCGCCGACGCCGCAACGCTCTCCATCGTCGTCTCCCCGACGCTTCTCACTGGCCTCTGTTGCCCCCTTCGCTCCCATCAGCTCTCACATCACCCCACCACCACCCCCGCCACCACCTCCTTTCCAAAACATTACACTGTCACATCACCCACACTCTCCGACTCCACCGGGACATTCTATTGTCCAACCACCTTCTTTCCTGCCTGCTGTCAATCTTTTGGACGAGGATTCCCCGAACCCCGTCGCGCCGTCTTCTTTCGTCGCACCCCCCCCTCGGCCTCCCAACCCCGAGCTGCTTCATCTTCAACAACAGGTTTATCAAAAGCTCACGTCAGAGTTAAGTTCCCTCTCTCAGGCACTGGCCCTCGATAGTGAGCGATTACGTGTCCATCAGTCGGATCTCCTTGCCGGAGAGCCAGCGATTCGCGACGAGATGGCACGTTTGGAGGCTGTGCGGGATGTGTGTCGCACTGTATCCAGCCGGCTCGACTCAAGCATACGGCAAGCTGAAGCCAATGTTGCCGAACTTCGTCGGAAGGGGGATCCGGAAATCGACGAACTCGTTTGCTCCACCACCATCGTCTACAATCAGTCAGCATTTTTTTCCTAGGTTCTTCATTTCTTACACTGAGTCCTTTCTCAAAGGCTTATATCTCTGGTTGCTGAAGATAATGCAATTGAAGATACCATCTATCACTTACATCGCGCTCTCAATGCTGGTCGGATAGACCTGGAGCGCTTTTTAAGGGCATGTCAAGCTGATGCGCATCGTGTTATTGTGGGCTAACCTATCACCCCACTGTAGAGCACTCGTCTTTTGGCCGAGGAACAGTTCATGAAAAGAGCCTTGATTGATAAAATTAATGCAGGAATCCCATTGGATACATGGAGAGCTTCCCCTGGTTCCCGTTATTCCTGAAAGGGGACCCCAGGACCATCCCCCCAAATAGGTCCGATCTTCGCCAAGGGCAGTTCCTCGAGAAAAAATCTTCCTTTTTGGTATGCTTGTCATGGGGTGACTTTGCTTTGTTATTTGTACCCTGAAACGCAAGTCTGCTGTCAGATCTTCAGATGTCACCTTGGGTAGAGACTTGTTATTGTGACACATGTGGTTAACTCGAAGGAGGGGTGAGATAGTCAGAATTGGCCACGCTAATGGTAACATTGAACATGTCATATATGGGTACAACATACAACTCGTAAAGAGCTCGAGATGAAGAATGGAACCTAACCAAAGCATCGTAAATTAAAAGTGAACTGCAGTCCGTTACAAATCAATGCCTATGATCGATGGGTCCCTCTTTCTGAAGATCTACGCGCCCTGCACTGCCAACCCACCGCCAAACACGCATCTCATCGCCTCCGGCAATCTCTTCCAAATTCGCCCTCACGTTTGCATTTCCTTCAACAATCCGCTCGACCTGGTTCCACAACCGGGTCCGGGACGAGACTGAATGTTCGTTTTGCAGGATGAGATCCCGAAGCTGTAAAGACGAAAGATAAGGTTGCACAGCTGTCACAGGATCAGTATGGTAGGCGAGTTCCTGGTTGCGCAGGGTGTCAAGCGCGATCTGAACGAGCTCCGCGACTCGTTTGTTCTCTCTGCGGATCCGTGACGCCCTTGCTCGGCCAAGAAAGATTCCAATAACCATGAGAATGATGCCTAATGGAACGGTTCGATGAACAATTGACCGGTGAGAGGGATATCTCTCACCAAAAACGGTTACTTTCCACTGGGCCCATAATTCCCTAGATTTCACTGTGATCACGCAGTGCCATGTGAGATCAGGTGTTCTGTGGGAAACGTAGCGGTGATTCCTTCCCAATCAGGTTTGGTCAGCGTGGAACGTGGGAATAAAAAAGAGGGACTGACTCTCGATCCTCTCCAATAATAACTCCTCCCCATTGAGTCAACTGTTGAATGGCTTCATTGAAAGTGTCATCAAATGTAGAAAGAAGATGAGGCTTCGAAAGGGGTCAAAATTGATAACTGAAAATCAGGACGACTGCTTACAGGTGCCTTTTTTCTCATCATGTCCCTCAGTCCCTCGAGTTCGTACCCCCACTTTTTGGCATCACCACCATCCATATCTGTCACCGGTTCATTGCTTTTCCCGCTACAGAGACGCCGTCCCCTTTCCCGACCAAGTAAAGATTCCACTCCTTTGCCAAGAGCCCCAATATGCCTTTTTCTTTTCGGGTCCTCAACACATCTCGGAGGGAGTGCAATGCCACCTAGTCCAGGAAGGCCATCTAGAACCTCTGACAAGATTCTCCATATCAAGTCCGTTGGCGACGAGAGGGAAAGTGTGTTGTTGCGTGGGGATGCCGAAGGGGGCAGGAAGAACAGCAAATGGGGTGAACGGAGGATATACCCCGTATCGCAAGCAACGCCAAACTGTGAACAGGTAGCATGGTCAGGGCAAGGCGTACATGTCTCTGGGCGAAACCATGGGAAGAGTGGGGCGAGCGGACAGGGTTCTATATCCACCTCCTTGATCTTGGTGGGAGAATCATGGGACAAAGCTTGTTGGTACAAGTATGTTCGATTTTCCCTGTTGCATGCCTCGACAGCAATCCTTCGAGATTTGAGTTGATCCAGTGCAGTGCTTGTGTTACTCCCGGCATCGCAGTATCCAATTGACGCCGACTCCATTTTGAAGCGAATGATGGAGTGACACGCAGCGAGCCCGAATAAGACGTAAATGAGACGAAGAAGATACGGCATGAACTCGGGTTTCGAACGATTATCCCTCTCAATGGAGTGAGGTTTAAACGTTGCTACATCTATCAATGCGGCAGCGGCGGCTTGACTGGCATCTTGTATATCATGCCCTTGAGATTCCTCTTCAATGGTCTCAGGAACTTCAATCACATCAAGCTCGTCGCTTTTCAGTTCCTCGAATATCCCGGGCGGGCTACTATCTGCTACAGAGAAGAGTTTGTCCGGCGTAGATTTTGGTAGACTCAAGCGTGGTCCACCAAAGAGAGGTGGAGTTGGAAGAAGTTGAGGCTCGAATATGGAAGATGGTGGTGACAAGTTTGATGCCCCGACGTTGAGAGGCGACCTAGGCGACAAAGGGAGCATTTCAGGCGGCGCTGATGTTGATTTCCTCGATTTCCGTGAAGGCAAACTTTTGCGACCAACTCTCGGGCGTACGGGGGACAGGCGAGCGGGGGAGGACGATTCCGCACCAGACTGAAAGATGTTGTTGTCTTCCCATCCACTATCTTCTGCCTGAAAATGGATTCAAGGTTTGTTTTGGTATACTTCCTTCAAATGCACTTACAGGATTTGAAACCCGGCGATTATGACTACCTGCTACATCTGTCTGAAGAGGAACAAAATGAATTCACTTTCCAGTTATATCGGAACATCTTCTCACAATCTTTTTGTTTCGTCCCACCTTCCTACGGGGTTGTTGTTCTTCCGGCTCGCTCTCTTCCGCGACAGCTTCCTGCAGAAATGGAACCTTACGAGAGGGTCCACTTAGAACTGGTTGAGCGGACGATCGTCGACGCTTCGGCTGAGAGGCTATGACTGACGTGGACGTTAAAGGAAGATGAAGACGCATACGGGTTCCGGCCGACTTTCGGATATTTCACCATCCTCCTCCAAGGGCACACGAGAGAGACGACGAGATGACCTTGTAGTGACGCGTTCCTGTATAATTTTGTTAGTGAAATGCCAATAAGGTCAAGAAACTAATCACCTTACGGAGCGGTTCACCGGTGGCCCCGTCTATTATACCTTCGTCACTCGCGAGGCTGTTTTCTTTCTTGACGCGGTCCTTCTTCCATTTCGTAGCCTTGGCCTTGATTTCATCGTTGAAAAGTTGAACCAGCTTGGGTTTGGAGTAAGGCGTAGGATAGGGGATGTTATGATAACCAAGAACGCCAAGTAGTTGAGAGACAGTCAGCGATCCAGGATCAAAGTCGGTGCTCAGATATTCCCCCAGACTGATGACCTGTGCTGCCGTCATTCGCGACATCGCGTAGACCAGTTCAGGGGACGCAATGCCTGGCCAAGCGAATGAAGGTGTGCGTTCAATCAAGAGTTGACTTAAAGACCTTGGCCTCGTGTTCAACACGTTCCGTCACGTGCCCTAACTGTGGCAGCACTCTACTACAATTATTATAATTGTTACGCCGGTCAGAAACGAGGCCTCATCAATCCGCTCGAACCATACCATTTCCCTCTCACCTAATATGAAGCAGTTAGTTAGCATACATCTGTGTTGAATTGTTCATTCTGATACCATGTAATTCCAATAAGCAACCGGGAATACGTCCTGCAGTGCGATGAATAGCCTTCCTGGCAATCCCGACAGTGCCGACATACCTTCTTGAGATGATAGAAAAACCTTGAAGAAGCTCAGCAACACCAGTCCTGTAACAAATATGTGGACCTACTTATGACTTTTTGCCTGATCGAAGAACTTTCCGAATGATTCTTTCGGCTCGAGGCCGTACGCAAATTCAGCCAGCATCAATTCACCATATCCAGTTAACAGCTAGGACAAGCGTTGATAAACGTAGGTATGCTGTGCAATGGAGAGAAACACAAACAGGGCAACTTGTATAACCGTCATACGATGCTTCACTTACTTTACCCATATCAACAACACTGAACAGATTTTCTGCGAGTACCGGGGCTTGGGCGGTGATGGCTGCTGCAGTTTTCGACGTTGGCAGAGAAGAACAGTCGCCGAGGGCAAATATATTCCCGTATTCAGGAACGTTGTGTCTGAGAGTCGACCTATCGACATTGACCCAACCTGCACTATCAGCGATTGGAGAACCTTTCAGCACATCCAGTGGCCCCATAGGCGGCGTCACATGTAAAAGCGTATAGTCAACGTCAATGGTAGAGTTGTCGCTTTGCCTGAATATAGCCTTGTGGTTAGCGGCATCTACTGCGACTAGATTATGGGAGAAGTGAGCTCCTAATCCGCGTTCAACGCGCAAAATATCAAGGGCATCGGAATATTTCTTCACGCTGAACATAGTCGGCATGCCAGTATAAAAGTCGAGCTGAATATTGTTACCGCGTCCAGTCCGTCGATATCTGTCCCAAGCCATCCACATGATTTTTTGGGGAGCTATTCACAATCAGACAGGCGCCTTGAGATAGAGATACGGGAGGTATCTGCGTACCGCCTGCACACTTGATTATACCCGCTGGCTGTGTGAAAATTGCTTGACCCGAACGAAGCGCCTCGATATCATCCCAAACCTTGTCACAGCTGGCATAGGAATAGATGGAAGACACTCCAGAGGAGGGATCGGTAAGGGCTGCCGGGAGTCCTTTGATATCGTTCCAGTTGATTTTTAAACCCGTGGCTACGACCAAAACATCGTAAGACAATTTCCGACCCGATGCAGTGGTCACACAGGAAGATGCAGGAGAGAAAGATTGGACATTTTCCGGGATGTGAAAGATATGGGGCGGAATGAGGGACGTGAGCGGTCGACGGAAGTCATGTTTTGGACGGAGACCAGCGCCGACAAGAGTCCTGGATAGAAAATCAGCTAATCATTCATGTTGTGGCATGTGGAACGACTTCACCAGCCAGGCTAGAAGATAAAACGGAGTGAGATGATGATTAGATGATTGAAAGTGTTCAACCTGATAGTAGTGATATTCAGCGGCGTCGACGATTGCAACATCGCCTTTGTTGAGGGCTTTCCCTGCCGCCTTGAAACGGTTATAGATCTGATGTGCGACAGACAAGCCGGCGCTACCTTGAGTATGAAAAGAATAAAGGGTGATGGAAATAGGAAAACATGGTTTGGTAGACGAACCTCCACCGAGTACGAGGACCCTGTAGTTATCTTTGTCGGCGGTAGTGGTCAACGCACGGACGTTGCCAACCCTCCGCAAAGAGTAGCTAGAAAGCGACAACATTTTGGGAGAGACGTAACTTGTATAAATGATGATCGTTACTACAATGGCTTTGTCCTCTATATATCCTTCTTCCGTTTAGGCTGGTCCTCTAAGTACTACTCAGTTCACATGTTGTCGAGCAACTTTTCTATTGCCAGGGGCCTTCCCGCTAATCCCAAACTGCAAGCTCGTGCTCCCAACAGATGGTAGCAACCCGCCACGACCACGACATTCTCTCCGCTATCGCGAACAACCTTCCGGAACCCGCCTTGGGTCTTCTGGGTCATCTCACTCTGCCGTCTATAGGCTTTTCGATGTGAATGCCGGACCCCTGTCATCTCATCTTGATCAAATTCCGAGGCCCCCGCAACAGGCCTCCGGAAACAGTGCATTGATACCCCAAGGTACGTTAACTACATCCTTCAGTTGTCCCATATTCTTGAAGTCCATTCAGCACGTAGCGAGGAAGATGGAGAGAAGTACGCTGGTTGGTTCCGAAGTCGCGTTACGAACGCGGCGAAAACCCTCACTATAAATGCGAGCAAAGCTTGGACTGCCCATATCGCGGCATCCGCTGGCGGAGGTATGTGTCCAACTACGCCACGACAAGGCTGGGCCTGCACTCAGGCTGAATCTAGAAACACCTCCCGGCCACGACTCACGCCTCACGCGCGCTATGAAGGCATACCACTTGGCGAAAGCGCGCGATTCCACAGAGCTCCCTGTATGGCTGTTCGGCGAGCTCGACCGCCGCCAACCAATCACCCGCAGCGGGGAATCCCATCAGGACACAAACCTTGCTCGTCGAAGAGAGCTTCAAGAGCCACAAAGACTTACGAGCGGCCACGGCTCTCCAGGACATGTTCTTTCAGTACCCGCCTTTGGCGCCCGTGGAACAGCCAAGGCATCGGAACGCTTGAGAGCAATGGGTGATGTCAAACGCAGCGCTTCTCGTAACACAAGGCTCAGGGATTACGGCGGCGGGGGTTTCAGTGTGGAAAGTCCACGGGTCGAGGTGGAACGTGTTAGAGTTACCAGGCAACCCAGACCAATTCCTTCCAGACAACTCATCGGATTACCATCTGGTCCCCGGCGAAAGTGAATTACTGGCCTTGACGAGGACACTTCAGAAATCGGCTGCTCTGATGCACTGGTCCTTCCGACAGTACTTGCGACAATATCTCGGGTTGGGTGGGAACGGAGAGAAGTATAGTATTTCACAAAGGACGTGTGTATTTATACATTATGATAATTACAGTTGTACAAAAAATTTGAGCCAGTATCCAGAATATACATAGGTGTCGTTTGTTATCCTGCGCCATCCAACTTCCAATCACTTGGTACTCACTGCTCAGCGCTCAGCGCTCAGCCTTCAAGCTTCAAGTCTCCGTATAAGTATGTACTACATGAATGGCTATCGCGACCAATGATACTATGACAGCCGGTTTCCATGACTTTTGATCTCCGCGCCTCCAGCTACCTCTCTTATATATGTCGCGTTCTTATGATTTTTGTCTTCCATCTTTCTCTCTCTCCTCTCTCTCCTCCCCCTTTCGTTCCTTCGTTTCATTTTCCCTCTCTCACACTCTCTCACTGGAGTCGAGTTGATCTTCGACCAGCACATTTTTTTGTTCGAGGTGAGGAATTCTTATTTTATCTTATTGGCACAACTCAGCTTTCTTGTCCACAAGATCAGATCCTCTTTGGAAGAGTTTCTTTGCAAACCCCAGAGGTTTATCAGTTTTCAGTTCGCCAACGCCCAACACACCCACGATTTTATTCTTGTCTTGAGAAATGGTCTTCATCCTTCCTTTCCTCGCTGTTACCGCTTTCTTCTCTGGTTTGGCTTCGGCTTTGCCCCGCCCTGACAGTGCAATTGGAGGAGAGGTCGCCGTGTCTGCTCCCAATGGTATCATCATGTCTGACACCGCTGAACTTGCATCGTAAGCATCAGGTCTTGTTAGATGTCAACATTACATCTGATCCGGCGCACTAGCCAACTTGCGACTGGAACTGCTGCCGCTACACAAATAATCGCTACGGCCTATGGAACAAGTAACAACAATAATCATGGAGGCGGTTATAGTTCCAATGCATATGGAGGAGGATCGAGCATCTCGTCTCCAGCTTGGGTCCCAGCTACCACCACGGCGGCTGCTTCGTACTCAACGCCAACCTACGGCTCTGGGAAATCCAATTGGGGTAGCTCTGGCTATGATGATTGCGTCTCCCGTACGTCTTTGAATCGAACATTCCCGTTCTGACGCAAGCCGTATCCAGAATGTGTTGCCAAACACGGTGCTCCCGTAGCCTCCTATCAGCCCTCTGCGACCAGTGGCAGCTCAGGTAGCACAGGCACTGGCGCTACCCATACCGTGATAGTGGCACCTACACAAGGTGTTTTGCGTTATGTTCCTTTCGCTGTCAACGCCTCGGTTGGCGACACCATCAAGTTCATGTGGGGTGCTAACAATCACACTGTCACTCGGTCGTCCGCTCTTCTTCCCTGCAACAAAACGAGTGATGCCCCATTTACCTCTGGCACACAAAACAAGGACTTTGTTTGTAGGTTTGCCCTAATTATCTGCTGTGATCCCCGATCTTACGTCCTCTCAGTCACACAAGTTGTTAACGACACGAACCCGACCTTCTTCTATTGCGGTACCCCTACACACTGTCAAAAGGGCATGTTCGGCATCATGTTCGTCTCTCACCCCTCTGCGCCTCCGACGACCGAGGGTTGACTTCTCATCTTCTAGTAACCCTCCCAACGCCTTTGGTACCCCATCGTCTTTCTCTGGCATGGCACAAAGCCTAGGCACAAGCGTATGTATCCTGTCATTTCTCACAATGTATTTTGCCCAGGTGACATGCATCTAGAACCCTGATGTTGGTACTTACGCTTCAATCACCAAAGAGAAATGTGCCAACAACACAGGTGCCGCACAATGGGGTGGAAACATGGACCTCTCTGCTCTCCCCACGTGGTCACACTCTTTCGTGGCCGAGAATATCCTGTTTACCCGCAATTTCCTCGCTAGTAACCCGGAGGTACTCAAGAATGACGGAATCATCGATCTTAGCAACTCAGCATCAACACCATTAATGATTCCTCAGGATGTTGCCGCTGCTGCCCCAGTTGCCAACTCTACTTCATCTCCAAGCTCTGCGCCTGCTACGTCCTCTGCCACTCAAGCTTCAGCTTCGACAGCTGGAAGCTATCAGAATGGAGCAAGCTCGCTTGCGTCGCCTCATGCTCTCGTTGGTCTTGCTGTCGGAGTAGCGACGTTCTTCGCCCTTTAAGTATTCATTTTCAATGGAATCGCGAATGCATTTCGAAGATAAGAGTGGTGAAAAGCAGGCGGACTCAGCATTAGAATTACATCGTTTGGACTGTTTTCTGACTTCACTATCTTACTATCACTTTGCACAGCGTATGTCTCTGGTATGTGCTGAATCGAAGAATTGAGAGCCTGAGGCTCGGTACACCACAAATAGCGAGAAGGCCCCTTATTCATAATCCGAAGATATCATCAATCTCGTCTGTCCAAGGCTTCCGCTTCTTCAGCAAGGCAAGGTGTTTCCCGCGGCCTTTGGATGGGTTATCTTTAATCATCTTTTCCTCGATCACTATCCGTGCTGTGAACGTCGAGATCGTTGACAGATATCCACGGTATGCAGCCAAATACGTACGACCCAGAGGTTCAGATGGGACCATGTCTTGCAAGTGGGTAGCCTCAGGGGGTAGAGGAGGCTCTCGTGAGCCATTGGATAGTGCAATGTCCGACGAGGGATCGGCCAGAATGTTGACAGCTTCTGACACAATGAAGGAGTTGTTTTGGAATAGTACGTATATAGACTCAATCGTCTTGGACGTCAAGCCGAGGGCCTCTCGCAACTCCAATGATATGGCCGCCAACCGCGACACGATGGCTGTCAACATTAGCATAATTTGGAGGAAAGCGCCTGGCTGCATTGCGAGAGTCAATGATCTGAGTTCAGTTGACATTAGTGACCAATGCTTCTGTTGGCAGTGTAGCAAACTCATACTCATAGGCACCCTCCAATTTCGCATGCATCTACACCTTAACCAGAAGCGTCACAGTCGGTGAAATAGATAGAGGACTTCACACCTTCGTTATCAAGAGATGGAACGAGGACACCCGTTGCAAAATCATCTTGATGTATGCGATGTCGGGATAGTGAGTCCACGGCCCTTTCGTCACTTTGTGGCTTGTAGATGCGACGAATATGTAAATTCAATAACGTCGACAGGGATATTGGCGCACTTGTTGCAGGCACCCTCACCAAAGAATGAGGATTTTAGAGCATCAATAAGACTGACGATACGGATGCCGTCGACTCTGCTGCAGTAACGTCGAATTTCCACAACACGCCTCCAAAATAACGCTGCGCGATGTTGATTCTTGCCTTTGTAATAAATTCTCTCCAGGATCTGATGTTCCTCCTTCAACGTCGCGAGAGCTACTTGAAGGCTACGCGAACCTAGCTTGAGATTTTTCAGGAGCACATCCAGTGACCCACGTCTGGATTCGTCGAGAAAGTGTCTCTGAGTAGACGACGGACGAGGGAGCTGGAACTGGCGCTTCATCAGGATTACGTAATTATTCAATCCAACGACTGCCCCCTGACTATCGCGATGGCACAACCGGGGCAAGATGCCAAGTTCTTCCAGCGAGGAAAAATCGAGGTATGTATCTATCTGGGGGCTCGATGGATGCCAGCGATGAACCCTTCCATGTAAGGAATTCCGCGCAGAGCTGCAGTCCGCCGAAACAAAGGATAAGAAATTTGTCAAGCGGAAGACAGCATTGAAGAAGATTGTAGCAAATATCACGATGGGAAATGATAGTTGGTACACCTTTGCTGTCCTCTCACAAGACGACTGATCATTGAAACGATTGGCGTTGAGTGTCACCATTGTTTACCGACGTGGTCCAGTGCCTAGGCACTCCTCTGCTCGAAATTAAAAAAAGTAAGCTCTTTGCACTTGTTCTCATGGTCTCGATTCATAAAATGAGTTCACAGTGGTCTATCTTTTCCTTGTCAGTTATGGCAGATCCAAACCCGATCAGATACACCTCGTTATTCCCAACTTCCTCCAGGTACGCATGGTTGACGATGCTCGCCCAATAATTTAAATGATCACAGGACTGCAATGACCGGAATCCTCTTATCCGAGCTTTAGCAATTCGTACCATGTCTTACATCCCTATTCCCGTCGTAACTGATGCGCTGATCGAAAACTTGCGACACTGTTTGAAAGATCGCGACCCATACGTTCGAAAGACGGCCGCGATCTGTGTTGCGAAACTCTACTCAGCCGACCCGAGGAGGGCCGAGAAAGGCGGTTTTGTTGAGATGCTTCGCGACCTCATGCTGGACAGCAATGCTACGGTCGTAGCCAATGCCGTTGCCGCCTTATCGGAAATCGGTGATAGGCATGACGGTGTCATCTTCAAACTCAACCTTGCCACAGCGAACAAGCTCCTGACAGCACTTGGGGAAAGCTCCGAGTAAGATGTCCATCTCCCTTGCCCTTCTGCCACACTTATTTTTGTCCTCAGGTGGGGTCAGATATACATCCTTGATTCATTACTGCGTTATGTCCCGGAGAGGCAGACGGACGCTGAACTTATGGCAGAACGTATTGTTGTCCAACTTCAACATGCTAATTCGGCAGTCGTATTGACCACCATCAAAATCCTACTATACCTGATGAATTATATGGAGAATAGGAAACTCATAGAGTACTGCTGCAAGAAAATGGGCCCCCCTCTGGGTTGGTTTTGTATCAACCTTTGGTCCGCTTTCTTGCTGATGCGTCTCACAGTGGCTCTTCTTTCTTCAGGGCCAGAGGTGCAGTATGTTGCATTACGAAACATTCTCCTCATCATCCAGCGACGACCGGCTGTCTTGAAAAATGATGTCAAAGTCTTTTTCTGTAAATACAATGACCCAATCTACGTCAAGCTTGCTAAACTTGAAATCATGTATCGCCTCGCCCGTGCGGAGAACGCGATGGAGGTCCTGGCTGAGTTACAGGAGTATGTGCCCTTGGGATAATGTTGGACATTGATATTCATTCTTAGGTATGCTTCTGAGGTCGATGTTGACTTCGTCCGCAAGGCCGTTCGCTCAATTGGTCGTTTGGCAATCAAAGTGGAAGAAGCAGCAGATAACTGCATCCAAGCATTACTGAAGCTTGTCGAGGCGAAGGTAACATATGTCGTGCAGGAAGCCGTCATCGTTATCAAGGACATTTTCCGGCGGTATCCGGGAAAATACGAAGCCATAATTCCAAAGCTGTGCGAGAATCTGGATTTACTAGACGAACCTGAATCCAAAGCCGCTATGATTTGGATCTTAGGCCAATTCTCTGATCGAATCGACAATGCCGACGAGCTCCTGGATGACTTACTTTACACGTTCCTAGAGGAAAGTGTGGAGGTGCGTCTTCCTACCCCAGACCTTGTCATCCACTCCTAATAATGTCTGGCGACCAAGGTCCAACTTGCATTGCTCACAGCTTCAGTCAAGTTGTTTGTATACAAGTCGAGATCCGACAAGACGAAGGAGCTGGTACACAAAGTCCTCAAATGGACCACGGAGGAAGTCGATAACCCTGATCTGCGCGACAGAGGCTTTATGTACTGGCGCATGCTGGCTGTGAACCCGACCGTGGCTGGAGAGATTGTTCTTGCAGAAAAGCCCGCAATTACCACCGACTCCGATCGAATGGACAGGGGTGCTCTGGATCAATTACTTCTCCATACAGGGACTCTTGGGAGTATCTACCACAAGAATCCCGAGGTGAGTTGACAGTATTTCGGACTTCTACAGCAGATCTCAATAAACATTGTTGAAGACATTCATTCGCAATGCCGCTGGAAAGGCTCTGACAGATAGTCCAGCGTTGAATTCTCACTCAAGAACAGCATTGATGCCTCTCTCTCGATCACAATTACCTCGGACAGAAATCGCTGTTCCTGGACCAGGGCCCTTGGAACCCCGAACATCTTCAGAGCCGAGATCATCTGAAATTGAACCTGCACTCATGACTTCTCAATCGCACCTGGCAACGAAGCGAGCACCACCCATACCATCGCCTTCGGACGAGGCGGAAGCCATGGGTTCTGATCACGACGATACGGAGGGTGAGGTAACGCGCTCCACAGATCCTTATTCCAATCTCGACAGCGCGTTTCTGAATTATTTGCAAGACGAGCCCAGACCGATAGTCACTGCAAATCCGCAGGACGATTTGTTGTTCTAGTTACATATATCCTCATTCTCTTATGTGGAAAGTATGGTATGCATTTTGTGAGAGAGCTGGGACAGAGTACTTCTAGGTCTCAGAGAATTGTAGTGCTACAGCACATTCAGCATCGTGAAAAGATAGACTGTGCCCGACTTACTTCTCCGAGACCATACATTCTCCGATGATAACTTATGCGTATGGCACGTTTGCTATTGACGTTGGCAGCAGATGGGTCGTGAGGGTCATGAACGACGACGGACGGGCGGCCAGCTTGTAATACATGGATAGGGACGCTGTATGCCCGACTGAGGGCACGGATCTCAGGCTCACCGCCCCACTCGGCCGTGTCGCGTATTGCCAGGCAGTAGCTCTCAAATAGTGCAGGAGTCATCAAACCATTTTCTCCAGTAGGAGGCGGAAGGAACGGAAGAAAGTCGTCGGGGTGGGAAAAGATGTAATGGGACGCAGTCTGGCGAAGGACCGCATAATTAGCCTGGGAGGGAGGAAGGATGCCGAGGAGGACGAGTTGATCAGCGATGGCGGAGAAGAGACAGTGACCGTCGGGATTGACCTAGCAGAACGTCGCAGCGTTGGAAGATGTGCACACCGTTCAGCTCATGACATACCTCATGGATCTGGAGGCAAAGGTCCTGGCACATTCGATTGATATCTCTCTCTTCATCTTTCGCCTCCCTCTCCAGTCTGGCCTCTGCTTCTGGATCGGCCAGGGCATGTGACTGTATCAATGCAGTGGCCTTTCTGGCCTGAGGTAGAATGAGGAGGATCCCTGGGGAAAGCCACTTGGGACACACCTTCCTTGCCTCAAAACGACTTTTCGGATCCTGTCTTGTACGGGCTCTGGGTTGTTCAGTGCTTTGCGGTTCATTGATGATGGATTGGTCCCGAGAATCGAGTTGTGAAAACAGGTCTTCCATAAGATCATCATCGACGGGAACAGCAGCTAGAGGGTCGGGCACAGTAGAGTCGACTTTCTTGTTTTTGTTTCTCCTTGACCCCGCCATTCGTTGAAAGAACGTGTGCACCGCCACACGATCATTGTCGATAATACGGCACCTTCCCCTCCTCCTCCACAATATTCATCTCATCTCACCTGCGCAGGATGGCAGAGAACTCGGATACGTCGATGAATCCCCAAGCTTTGGAAAAAGAGCTCTTGAGCCTTCTCACCCGCGTTCGCGAAACAAACTCTGAACAATCATGGCAAGAGGTCGAATGCGTCGCACAAACCTTGGCGAATAGTTTGCGCGTCAGGGATGGCCCAAGTGAGGCGATCCAAAATGTCCAGTACCAATATTCTAAATCAACAGTGCAGTTGACACCCATACCCTCATCGGTAAAACGGCGCTCCCTCGATCACTAACTTCCTTGTTCACTCTTTCGCTGCATGGGTCTGCCATTCCGGAAGAAAGGCATTCATCTGTGGTTTTTGAGATCTTAAGAGTTGCTGCAAATCTATGTATGGATCATGGCAAGTTTGTCTGATTCTTCGTCCTGTGAATAGCTTTTGACACTACCTCAGATGAGAACAGAGGATATCTGCTCGAAGCAGGGCTCCCTCAAGCTCTCGTGTCTCTCCTTGAAGGATACGCAGAACTCGTCCCTTGTCCTCCCCCTGCTAAACCTCTCGAGATCTCGATTTCGCACTTGAAGGTCATTCGGACAGCCATCGGAGCGCTTCTCAATGCTTGTATCGGTTATGGTGCGGTCACCTGTCACCTGCCTGTAATCCGTGCCAATCTCACGACTTGACCTTTAGATCCTGTGAAGGACCGACTCAGGTCCCTCGAAGCTCCTCTCACTATATTAAGGCTTTCTACTGCGATATACGCCCCTGGCTCTTGGCAGCGCCGTAATGATGAAGGCGTCCCTTCTCAAGACGTCTGGTCCATACGATGTAGCATTTCTGACTGGGCTTGGCGAATGATATCAGAACTCAAAGATACGCAAGATGAAAGTGAGTTGCATGTGCTGGTCGTTTCGCAAACCTCAATCGACTTTCGTAGCGCTCCAGATATTTACCCCTGACGTTCTCCCTCTTCTCGTTCCTCCATTATTGGCTCCTTACGCTCCGGAATTGGCCCCTTTTCCTGAGCATGACCAGATGCTCATCTCTACTTTCATCAATGCTGATCTGGAAGCTCTGCAGGAGTCATGCATGTTGATTGAATCACTTTCACTGGACGTCGAAGATATTCGTTTATCACTTGCCCGTGGCTTACATTTCCCAGCCGAACATTCTGGTGTTCCTTGTCTCTCCATCATCCTGGATTTCATAGAAAATGGGACCTATCCGCCGTCGTGGAATCTTCCAGTGGTTGACGCCGCCGACAGGGATCGAAAATCAAAAGTATTCAACATTTGTAAAGCTGCACTCATCAAATCGGTAGTAGAGGTCGCGGGCGAAGAAAGAAACGAGGATGTCTTGTGGGATGATTCAGAGCCGCAAAAGCCAGGGGGCGACTTTGTGGACAGGATGGTGATTTGGCTCAAACGATACGTCGGTGACTTGGACACCACTATCTGTGACCCAGAGAAACAATCGCTCATCAATAGAGATAATATGGTCATATGTGCTTCTCTTTCGCTGGGAAATCTAGCGAGACGAGGTATGTACAACTCGCCCAGTTCTGTCAGCCATGACGGTAAACCTCGTGCCACTCTTCTTCGCCAGAGAAAAACTCAATAGCACTGCTTTCACCGCCGCATACTCTTGCTCCGGTCCTGGCATCAATACATTTATTATCTCCCTCCACTGACCTCAAAGTGAAACATGGTGTTCTTGGGCTTCTCAAACATCTTGCTCAAGCACCTGCGCGTGCACATGTCGTCCACAATGCGCTTGGTGAAGCTGGCATCATCCAACGGATCGCGGCGAGTGGGGTATGGGATGATAAGATTGATCCCATGGCAGACATCGTCCAACTTAGTGCAATTGGTGTAGTCAAACATATGTGCAGTGCGAACGGTGCGCCGATCTTTGAACCTCGCGCACCCAAATACTAAGGTTATATTCAGTGGACCATACATATGCATTCGTTCTTGCATCAAATCAATCCCCTGCTGTCCCCACCGGTCTGTCCCAAATTATTGCACTGGTCAATAGATCCGATTCCATTCCGCTCAAAAGCGAAGGTAGTCGCGTCGTCGTCAACGTGGTGAAGTCCCTTTGGTCAAACAATGTACCAGCTCCCCCGCCTGCCAATTCACTAGAGTCCCCCATTTCCCCTAGCGCAAGCAAAGACGACATTATCAATCGACAACGCAAAAGGAATATTGCTCTTCGCGCCTTGCTCACACCTGAATGTGCTTGGATCCTTGCAAGTCTCGTCGGACGCAGCAGGAAATATCCACTGCTTGTCAACGAAGGAATCGTTGCACTTAGTTTGTTGAGCACTCAGAAGGAAGGCGGTAGGACTCGTTCTTGCATCTCTCGAGTACCCGTTTTGACCTGAATGGACAGCCTCACTCGTGCTCACTGCAATTATGACTCCTCTCTCAGAAGAACCATCAGCCGAACCCTCGGCCCCTCAAGTTCCGATTGAACCAAAACCGGCATCGACCACCAGCGACTCAGATTCTCTTGTGAGCGCAACACCCGATAACCCCATGCTTCAGGTTCCTCGTCACGCTCTTGATATGTTAGTTTTGGTCTTGAGACATACCGACAATCCGACCAATTTTCCGGTGGAAGTGCGGGTGAATGTGTGCTCATTTATCCTGCAGTTGAGCAAGAACACCTTCGGAGAAGAGCTGAGTAAATTAAAGGAATTAATGCGGCCGGTCTTGGACAGCCTGACGGTTGGGAATGCTGGTGAAGAGATACTAGAAAAGGCTGTACACCGAATTTTAGATAGCTGGTCAATGTGACAGACTACTCGGTAACCGGCAATTCTGCCATAACCGGACCCTTATCATGTCACATAAACTCTTAATACTCTAATTACCCTTCCCCCTCTTGAACCCGTCTCGCAAGCAATGACACTGACTGTCGAAATTTCCGACAACATAGCGACCATTACACTAAACAGTCCCGGGACACTGAACGCTTTGACAGCTGAAGGTACGAGTTTTATAGTTCCCTCATCGTTAACCCTCTAATCCGTTGAACAAAAAAAAAATAATCAGATTATGATTTGTTAGCAACATCTTTGAGAGATATCGATGCGAGAGAAGATGTCCTTGTCACTGTGTGGCAAGGTGTGTAAACCCTTGGATAATTGAACTGTGCATTAATGTCAACTAGCCCAAGGGAATTGGTTCTGTGCGTGAGTGCTTTCTCTTCCTTCTGAAACAATCGAGTTTATGCACGCCGTACCGAATTAGAGGCACCGACATAAAGAACAGGCCAAGCAACGCACCACCATCATTACAAGGAAATATCCGACAAGCTTATTTATCGAACGTGGCCCATACTACGACTGATTGCGGGAATGCAGTTAGTATATTCAGTGCAGGTCGTAAATTCAGATCAACTGAAAACACAATCGAAAAGTTTTACACCCATAGGAAAATTCTTGTCGCTGCTTTAAACGGCCCTGTCATGGGTAGGTTTATGATTCGTTTCAGAATAGAGACGCTTGATGAAGTTAATCGCTCGAGAAAAATTTCAAAGGCATCGCAGCAGGTAGACTACGAATCCTCGTCAGTGTTCGTCAATAAACTGAAGATATGGCATGTTGAGCATTTCTTGGCTACTTCGATTTCATCTACTGCATGCCAAATGCCTGGCTCTCAGTACCTTTCACGTTTCTCGGTAAGGCATGGTTCTAAAAGGTATATAAAATCACTTAAAAATTGATTCACTTGACAGGGATCATCGCTGAAGGGGGCTCTAGCGTTAGTTTCGTGAATCGAAGTGGGTCGATATCATACGATGCCCATAACTCTATTTATTCGCTCGATTTGCTTCAGTGGGGCTCGCAAAAGCCAACGAGGTTTTATTGTGGGGGAAGAAGAAAGAGGCTCAGGAATTGATGGAATGTGGTTTCATAAAGTAAGTGCGACACATCTCACCCGACACCTTTAGTTCATACTTGCGAAACATCCAGTCAAATATTTCCATTTCAATCGGTGGATTCATTTCACGACGCAGTGCGCAAACAACTCCTAGAAGACCTCCACGGTCTTGACCCTGTCGCCGTTCTGGAAGTCAAAAGGCTCATTCGCCAGGGTCTCAATGACAAAAACGACCCAGATGCTGTGAACATGAGGGAAAGCTATGGTGCGTTGAAGTTTCATTTTCTCTGCTCTGGCGGGCCTAGTTTGCTGAGCGAAACGTTCAGCACAAGCAGCACGCTTTGCAAGCAACGTTCCTATGGAGCGGTTTGGCAAACTTGCCAGGAAGGAAATTAGGCATAAACTATGAGGGGACTTGAGCTTGTTGGTGGTAGAAATGACGAGTCCTAACAATCTAAGCATTCAGAGACTGTCAATATTGGGGAACTCCGAATGGGATATGAATATGTGGACGATGGTGGGATTCAATGTTTACTAAAGAAAAAAAAAAAAAGTCCGAAGGGCACGCCCTTCAGTAACTTAGATTCATGATTATCCTCACTAAGTCACCAAGAAAATCAATGGACGAAATCCGGAACGAACTGCTCAATGACTTTCGGACTCATCAATATATGTCATCCGCATTTTCCATTGTATCCCAGACATTGTCCTCTTCATGAGCGGGCATCATCTTCTTCTCGACAACCGACGTATCTCGATCCCATACGACAACAGTCGGTGTACTTGTCATGAAGATCTTCTCCAACACTTCGCCTTTCCGCTCTTGCTGTTGTCCAACTACCGTTGGCGGAGGATATGCGCTATGAATGCGAGTGTATCGATCCCGGGCGGTGGATGCCAATCCACAGGGTGATGGAGCTATGGATGTGACAGCACCAGAAAAGCCTGTAGAGACCATGTATGAAAAAGCAGCTTTAACGCATGGCCATATTCAGTACCTTTATAACTATGAATGATACCGCCATTCCGCAGATCGAAAGCACAAATATTGTTTCCATTGTCACTCGCAAAAGCCTCACTGATCATGCGGTTAAAGCAAATAAAAACCAGTGGAAGGTAGTGGGTGCGCACTGCTCAGATGTTCCTTTTTCTAAAGTCTGGATACCCCCCACCCTTGCTAGCTTCCAGTCAAAAATAGGGCGGCGTGCAGTTCGGGTGTCATAATGGCGAACATTCCCCAGCTGAGTGCCAGCGATAAGCTGTTGAGGACGATTTGGACCTAGATAAGTCAAAGCTGTGATGTGCACCGGTTGGCGAAGACCGAGATTGTCATTGGGTACCTGCTCCGGCCGTTAAGGAGCATGATATGAAGAGTGTCCTTTAGTGCATACATTTCTTGCTCGCCATAGTTCCCCTGCAAATAATTCAGTGCGCTTCCTTTTCTTGGGGGGTTCGTTTTCGATGACGGCATTTTGTGGGTGCGTGGAAAAGGCCCTTTCGGTGTCCCATACTGACAGGTCGACCTCGTCTCCACCAAATGCAAATGTTTGTTGGTCTGGAGACAAACGCCAATCGCCCAAGCGGGTTGGGAGACAGGAAAGGTTTGGTTTTGGTTTCTCCTCGTCACCGAGTGGAACTAGTCTCAAAGCGCCATTTGAAGTGCAAGACAAGATTCGCCTAAGTATGGGTCAGCTTTTTGCGCAAAGCACGGGTGGAATTGGCCAACTTGGCTGATATCGCCAAACCAATGTACCGATGTCCATCTCGGAGGCGGGTCTCCTTCCACCTGTGGGTGTCTGACAAAGTATCTGCCTCTCCCAGGCCAAATACTGTGACAGAACCATCGGCGAACCCTACGGCGACCTTTACTTATTGGTTAAAGCTGGCTCAATGGACTAAAGTTCAGGAAGAGGTACAAGTGACGATTGCTCCGAGATTGCAAGGACGTGGACTGGATTGGAAGCACCACTGTACAATGTGGTAGTCGTTGCCTTGGGATCTCCATGGGCGACATTTGGAGAGTACCGCACAGACTTGATGCTCCCCAGCTCATCGCCTGTGAGGAATCGAGGCATTTTTAGTATATTACGTAACACCTCTCACATGGATGGTCCTCTCAAGGAACTTGGGAAACTTGAGAAATTAACAGCAAAGTCAGCATCAGTCGCAGAACTCGATGCACTCCTGGACTGCCTGCACGATGCGAAAAAACGCATTGAGCAATATGGCTTGGTCGAGGACATCGTTCCCTATCTTGCTCGGACGGTAGAGGCCCAAAGGAAAGACGTCGACGAACGTCAGAAGGAGGTCTATTCCTCCATCTCCCGTCTCGGAAAAGCGCTCGACAAGGTTTGTCTAGATAGTCTATCACGGGCATACCTTTCACTCTGTCTTTTAGAAATTCACAACTCCTCTGCCCACCTACTCCCGTCTTTTCGACTCTCCAGCTGCCAAGGCTGCACTTGAGAAAACAATAGCCTTGCATTTTCTCCGCACTGGTCAATTTGATATTTCCGAAACATTTTTAGAGGTTTGTTCCAACCTTGACGCTTATTCATTCTATTCAATGTGTTACAATCAGGAATCTGAGGTCGATATTCCATTCGAGCTGCGTTCGCAATTTCTGGATCTCCATCGAATTTTGAGAGCACTCAAAAATCAAGACATTGGCCCCGCTCTTCAGTATGCTCTGAGTTCTGGTCTATACGTCACCCCGACTGATGTGCATCAGCTGGGCGAAAAAAAATCGGACTTTTTTACAGTTGCGGTCTTCCCCTCTCGAATTCTACCTTCACCGGTCACAATACATCCGCTTCTTATTTGCGTCCCACCCTCCGAACTATGCTTCGGCAATATCATATGCCAATGCCACTCTGAGACCCTTTTACGTGGAACATGAAGCCGAATTCAAAAGATTGATTGGCTGTATAGCATACCTCCCATTATCAAGACTCCAGACATCTCCGTATGCTGACCTTGCCTCTCCTTCGCTCCATTTTGACTTGGAGCCGTTGTTTGCGAAAGAATATTGTGCTAGCCTTGGGATGAGTCGGCAGGTTCCATTGAGAGTCGTCGGAGATATTGGCGGTGGCGGAGCACTTGCAAGAATAGAAAAAGGCCGAAAGGTGATGCGAGAGCGGAAAAGTGAATGGAGTCAGACAGATGAGCTTCCTGTGGGTTCCCCCCTTCACGCAAATCCTACTGCTTATTCCTGTTCTCTTAGATTGAGATACCCCTTCCCCCAGAGAATAGGTACCATTCGGTATTTGCCTGTCCCGTCTCCAAGGAGCAGGCTACGGAACATAATCCTCCTATGATGATGCTCTGCGGCCATGTCATCGCCAAGGATAGTTTGCACAAGCTGAGCAAACCAGGCGGGTGAGTTCATATCACGAGAGTGACTATACCATCACCTCACCCTGTTCCTTGCAAGTCGCGTCAAATGTCCGTATTGTCCGGCGGAATCACCGTTGACGACGGCGATGAGAGTGTATTTTTAGGATGGATGTTGTATCTGTGATAATACTTGTAATTCATCCTTCTTTGCTTGTCAAGGATATTTAGATAAATTTGGGGTTTTTCGAAACGATTCAGCATCGTCAGTCAACGTTGAGGACATCAATACGTCGCCCTTGAGCGCAGCTCTTCAACCCTCCGTCACATGTGATCAACAGTGCACTCGCTACTTTTAACCTTTGGCGCACTGGGGGCTGAACTGGATTCTGAAAGGTCAACGTGAATACTGCTCCTCAGCTTGATCTTTCAGAAACGGCCGCTTCTAGAATGGAGGAGTCCTTCCTACAGCCATCTGAGGAACTGATCAAGTTCGTCTGCCCGTGGTTTTCCAGAGCAACATTGATAGACTCTACGGCGCTCCAGAAAGGCATACGATCACCTCTTTAATTCTGATGCGACACTCTCAAAGATACGAGATTCTGCTCTGGGAGATCGATTACTCCCTTCCACTAGCGACTCAATGCAGGTGGTTGGCAGGAGTATCGCGTGGAAGGTTTATATATATTGGCAACGAAGGTTTTCTTCTGTTGGACTAACGGCCTGAACTTGCAGCTATTCCTAACTTTGAATGAGCCGTTACAATCTTCATCGTCAATGCGCAAAGCGGCCATTGTCGAGTCTCTACGCGTCTCTCGTCAGAACTACGTGAAACACATATCCCAACATATGCGAGCGCCCGATGGAAGCTACGAAGAGGGTTTCGTTCTTCTGGGTTCGTTCACTATCGAGCGACCGTCGAGGGTTTCCAAGAATCTCGAAACAAACAATCCCTTGAGTCTGCACAAAGAGGTATTGTAGAGTTTACGATTATGATTATAATCATTTTCTCATCCTCTCAGAACCCATGGAAAGAATGGTTCGCAGTCATGGAGCTACAGAAAACCATTCTACAAGATGTCGAGCGCACGTGAGTGAATGGGGGCTACTTATTTTCACAGACGACTTATCACAACCTTCACATCAGCTTTCCCGAGATTGGGTTCTTTCGTGATCCAGAAGTCCATCTCCAACTCAGCAACATACTTCTCTTATACTCCGTGATGAATCCTTCGATTGGTTACAGACAAGGTATTTTGACGGCATTGGGTCATCCGTTATGTGGGTTGAAGATGTTTCTTGCGTAGGGATGCATGAAATCTTGGCGCCCTTGTATTATTCAGTGGACTACGATTCTGTCCCTCAGGATGCACACTTCGGTCCACCCGAAATGCGAGAAATATGCTCAAGGCTCTGGATCGCTGCTGATGCTTGGGCATTATTTGACAACGTCATGCGCGGCTTGTCAAAATATTACGAGTGGCGTGAACCACCGATAAATTCCATCTCTGGGAATATTTCCTCGCCGCTGCCTAGCCACGTTCACCTCACTTTTTCTCATACCCCATTCGAAATCAAACCTTATGTTGCGCCAATAGTCGAGGTCTGCAACCGAATACAAACGGAGTTACTGCGGCTCACTGATCCGCTTTTGTGGAAACATATGCAAGCGACTGGTATAGAGCCGCAGATATACGGCATGTACGTGTTCATCTCAGATATCTGGAACCTTGACTGAAAGAATCATTAGCCGATGGCTGAGACTTATTTTCACGCGGGAGTTCAGTATGGCGGACGCTCTGAAGCTATGGGATAGTTTATTCGCTAGCGATCCTAGTCTCGAGCTCGCGCAGTGGGTGTGCGTAGCAATGTTGATCAGAATTCGTAATGAACGTAACTATCTCTTGTCCATACGTTACTTTGAACATACGGCTCACTTTCACGGGCAGTGATATCAGCAGATTATAGTACTCAGCTTACAATTCTCCTCCGCTATCCTTCTGCTCGAACGATCTCGACGTTCGATGGCGCACCTCTCCATACGACTCTTCTCGTTCGACAGGCCCTCGCTCTGCAGATGTCGCCAACTCCCTCGACTGGAGCGTCTTTAGTG
Organism: Entoloma clypeatum; assembly: GCA_963565915.1. NCBI lineage: Eukaryota > Fungi > Basidiomycota > Agaricomycetes > Agaricales > Entolomataceae > Entoloma > Entoloma clypeatum. Next base: position 3,253,253 of record OY751487.1, on the reverse strand, counting down.
CTAGAAAATCGGAATCTTCTCAACATCCCTGCAGAGGTTCCAGTGTCAAACGCTGCTTTGCGACGAGCACGGAGTCCTCATAGCAAAGCGGCCAATGTTCAGGAGGCCCCCAATGAAGATACAAGTGTTCGGCCAACGACGTCTCCTCAACCGAGCTTGCCTGAGACGCTGGCTCGTGGCTGGATGGGAAGAGGAGAAAGTCTTGGACTTAACAGGACATTGATGAGTGCCGTCTCGGAAATCAGGGTATGTAGATATCAAAGCATGGATGATGTTCCCCGATATGACTATCACCGCAGCGCAATATCCCGGATTTGGCTGCATCACTCGTCCGCTCACCAAATGCGTCTCATTCTGCTTTTCCTTTGACCGACGAGCGATCTCCAGAGGTTCGCTCGCCATGGGAACATTCTAAGTGGGTCGAAAAGGAGCGAGCAGTCTCGCAGCTTCGCTCAAGGGACAAGCGGTTGGGGGAGTCTCTGGCTTGGATAGTCGATGTTCTTCTCCAGGATGAGGCCGAGGCTCGAGATCCGGGCTCCTTGAAAGAGAAGAAGCAGACCGCGCTGGAGTCTCTGTCCCATGTCCGAGATATCTTGTTAGGCAATGTGATCGACCCCAACGAAGACAGGCTGGTAGAAATAAAGCCTTGGAAAAAGACCAAGGTAGAAAGGCGGGACAGTGTGGCGCTGACTGTCCCAAGACCTGTTCCTGTCCCTGTAGTCGACTCGCTGTCGCGAGTTTCTCGGTCGTCCCCCATCCATCCCAGAAATACGTTTGCAACTGGGTCGCACGGTTCTGGCACTATCGGTTGGAATCATGCACGGTCTTCGTCTTCAGGATTCAGCCCATCTCTGCCAGTCGAAGGTCTGCCCCGGCTCCCCCCATCGAGCAGTCATTCACGGGAGTCCGCGAGCACTAAACCGAGTCCTGGGTCACAGGATCCGCTAGGAGTTTTACGATAAATTTTATAATAATAATATATATATCTTACATTGCATGGAAATCAGGATGTCCGGACATCGGGAGGGATCGCTTCCGGTATGTCGGCTATTTGTTTGGTCCTCCACTTTGCTCCTCTCCCTGCCGTCGCGAACCCGAACGATGCTCAGGAAAGTAGTCCCCCGCACCCTATTGCACTCTCATCGTGCATTTCATGCTTCCGCCTCCGTCGCAAAGGTTGTCGGAACAAACTCACTCAAAGCACAAGAAGTCAAGGTAAGGGCTTGTCACGATCGGGCCCCTTGCCGTGTCTTTCAACTGGCTCTGACCACGCTTTCAGTCCTGGTCATCAGGAAATTACTCTTTAATTGAGCATGAGTACGATGCTCTCGTAGTGTACGTCGATCTCTTGCTGTTACATTCGTGTGTTCACACCTCAGCAAAGTGGTGCTGGTGGCGCGGGTCTGAGAGCTGCTTTTGGCCTCGCTGAGGCGGGTTTCAAGACTGCTTGCATCACAAAGCTTTTTCCTACCAGAAGTCACACTGTTGCAGCCCAGGTACGCGCTCACACATCTCGAACATTCCAGCTTTCCGAACTCTTCTGGTAGGGTGGCATAAATGCAGCCCTTGGAGTAAGTAAAACTCGTGGCCCTGGCTATCCCAGTCTTAACCCTCTGCTTTCCAGAACACCACAGAAGATGACTGGAGGTGGCACATGTACGATACGGTGCGGTCGTTCGAGTAATTTAGGACCAAATAATCTAATCACATTTCCAGGTGAAAGGGTCCGATTGGCTCGGCGACCAAGATGCCATTCATTATATGTGTCGGGAAGCGCCGAACACCGTAATCGAGGTGAGAACGCTGATTCCTCACTCACAGTCATCTTGTTACACATCTTTCACTCTTAGCTTGAGCATTACGGTGTGCCCTTTTCGCGGACAAAGGAGGGGAAAATATATCAGCGGGCGTTTGGCGGTCAATCTTTAAAGTATGGCAAAGGAGGGCAGGCATACCGTTGTGCTGCCGCCGCTGACCGTACAGGCCATGCACTTCTTCACACCCTTTATGGACAATCTCTCCGGCATAACACCAATTTCTTCATTGAATACTTTGCGCTTGATCTCATAATGCAGGATGGCGAATGTGTTGGTGTTATTGCTCTCAATATGGAGGATGGTACCCTTCACCGCTTCCGTGCCCACAAAACTGTCCTGGCCACGGGTGGTTATGGACGGGCCTACTTCAGCTGCACCAGCGCCCATACTTGTTCTGGAGATGGCAATGCCATGGTTTCCCGAGCTGGGCTTCCCTTACAAGATCATGAATTCGTTCAATTCCATCCCACCGGAATCTATGGTGCTGGTTGTCTCATTACCGAAGGTCCACCCTTCTCATTCTCTTTCCAAGCCGTGTTTGACCTAGGTTTCCAGGTGCACGTGGCGAGGGCGGTTACTTGTTGAATGCCGAGGGTGAACGGTTCATGGAACGTTATGCTCCTACGGCGAAGGATCTTGCTTCCCGTGATGTTGTCTCTCGCAGCATGACCATTGAGGTTCGAGAGGGGCGTGGTGCTGGTCCCGATAAGGACCATATATACCTTCAATTAAGCCATCTCCCTCCCGACATCCTTCACGAGAGGCTGCCAGGAATTTCTGAAACGGCCGCCATATTTGCTGGTGTTGATGTTACAAAAGAACCCATTCCTGTCTTGCCCACTGTTCACTACAATAGTAAGTTTTCTTTATGCAAAGCCCTTCAATCACCAATTTTTCGCAGTGGGTGGTATTCCGACCAAATATACTGGTGAAGTCCTCACCGTCGACGAGAATGGGCAAGACAAGGTGGTACCTGGGCTGTACGCTGCCGGAGAAGCTGCTTGTGTTTCTGTGCATGGTGCAAACCGTCTCGGTGCCAACTCACTTTTGGATATCGTGGTTTTCGGACGTGCTTGCGCACATCACATCAAGGAAACCTTGACTCCCGGAAAACCTCAGAAGGTGATTCCTGATGAGGCCGGTATCAAAAGCATCGAGTTCTTGGATAAAATCAGGTATACCACACAGTTCACAACCCAATGAGACTTCACAAACACTCTCTAGAACGTCGACGGGACCCGTTTCGACCGCTAAAGTCCGTCTCGATATGCAAAAGGCTATGCAATCAGATGCCGCTGTTTTCAGGTGATTCAACCTGAGTCACCAATCCAAAATCTGTGGCTAATTCTTGTTTGATTCAGGACACAAGAATCCCTGGATGAAGGTGTCAAGAAGATGCGCGAGATCTACAAGAACTTTGACAATGTCGGCATCAAGGACAGAAGCATGATCTGGAACTCGTGGGGCTTTCCGTTTCATTGCGGGGGGATTTTTTTTTGACTTATTCTGTTGTTACAGCGATCTTGTTGAAACCCTTGAGCTTCGTAACATCTTGCAATGTGCTATGCCAACCATCGTTGGGGCTGCGGCGCGGAAAGAGTCACGTGGTGCTCATGCAAGAGAAGATTACCCCGAGGTATTATTCTTTGTTGATTGATTGATCTCGTATAATAATCCCAATAGCGCGATGATACCACCTGGATGAAGCACACACTTTCCTTTCAAAAGGACCCTAACAGTCCGGACATTGAGCTCACATATCGGAACGTTATCTCTCACACCTTGAACGAGAATGAATGCAAGGCAGTTCCTCCATTCAAGCGGGTATACTGATACGTTTATTTGAAAAACGGTGTTCTCACTGCATGTTGCGTGTGATGGGTAATAGATTTTAGTGTATTCACAAATACTACTTGCTACTTGCTATGTCAAAGGTCGATCCAACTCATATCGGTTGAAAAAAGTCTCAGGGAAGTACCGAGCCCGTACAGTCCTTCCTCCGAAATACCGACCATCAAGTTCTCGAACGGTCCTCCATGCACCTACTGGTCCACCAAAGAGAACAAAGATGCGCACAGCTTCCTCTGGCTCATGAGAAGGCGGTTTGACGAGGTGAACAATGACGCGTTCGACGGTGCCATTTTTGGAGCATTCATCACCTGAAAACATGATTACATGAATTCGGTTAGGAACAGGACAGCACAAACCAATTTCTTCCTGCAAGCCCTCGTCTTCGACATCTTCGGGTCCGACCATGTTGGTCAGGATAACGACGCGGCTAGGGTCACCGAATCTCTCCCGGTCTTCTCTGGCTTTTGCATCTTCATTATTATTGATGATTTTTCCCATTTTTGAACCTATCGTGGGACCACCTTTCCCACCAGACACATTCCCCTTACTGCCTTTCCCATGTGCAATCTGTTCAACCGTAAGTGCGTTCACGATGCCAGAATGGTCGGTACCCAGCCCTTGGCCGTCTTTATGACCCCATTTTGCCATGAGCCGTGCTGCAAAACCGTGAGAATCAGGTCTGACAGATGGGAATTATTCATCGCAATCATCGTAACAAACGAGGGTACATACTTGGCTTCTTCGACAGGCTCTGGAGCCGAAGTGGGAGGCGCATTGGCAGCTAAAGCACCAAGCTTTGCGGCAATGGCTGCAGCGGCTTTGACCTTGGCCTCCAACTCTGTGGGATCTGGCCCTGGTGGTGGAGGGGGAACCAATGGCGGAGCGAATGGGTTGTATGCCAGGGGCGGAGGCGACTCGGCGGGTGGTGGGGGCAATTGGCTTGCAGTGGACAGGGCAAGGCGTCGCAAATATGCTTCTTCGCCTGTCTCGACTGGAGGAAGACGTCCTGCCGGCTTGTCGTCGTCAGCGTCAGGTATCAAATGGGCTGTCGGTGGAGCGTTTCTTGACTGCGACATGGCAAGGCGGCGTTGATAAGCTTCATCCCCGGTAAGAGATGCGTCAACTGGTACTGAGGGTGCGTCATCAGCTCTGGACCAATGATCATGATGCTCTTCGAACCGCCCTTGGAAAAAAGAAGAATTTAGAGGAAGAAGAATGAGGTAGAGATCACATGTGATGCATACCAGTTTTCCGCGGTCTCTCGTCTTCGGAATCAGTACCATCGCTGTCTGAATAGCTTTGGCTGCGTCGGGAGCGCTTCCGCTCCTCCAAGCGCCGCTGGTCAGCCAATCGCTCCCTTCTCTCGATCCTGTCTCTCTGTTTCCAGAACTTGTAATCGTTATAATCGTTTGGTCGGAGAGGGTCGTAAGTTTCTGCCGGATCCCAGGCGACGACTATTGGGGCGTGCTTGTTCTGGCAAAGGAAGGGTTGTAAATAAATGAATGTCTGGAGTATGCATAGGAGCGAGTCACCTTTTTCCCTCGACCCTTGCCGGTCTTTTTCTTGAGCGAGGATTTGAAGCCGTTGACGTCCTCGTCGAGGACCATCGAGGGGGGTTTGACTTTTTTGCCCCAGCCAATCGTTGTCGGTTCGGCTGGAGGCGGTTGGACATCGGCAGGTTTGGTTGGGTCGATCAAGGTGGGTGGAGCGAATATTACGGCGGTGGAGGAAACGGTTGCTGAGGTGATGGAGGCGAGTGCGGCCCCGACGGGAAGTCGCGATGGGGGAGGTTTGGCCTTCTGGGTTTGATTGCGACGGACGGGGGCAAAAGCAAGGGAGGCGGACCACCCTTGAACGAGGTATGATTATTTCAGTCAAGGAGCTGCATGGATAGAAAGGTACCGGCTGTGGGCTTTGGCTGTGGTGGTTCGGAAGGAGGTTGGAGTGAGGGTGCTGCTGCTGGGGTTGGGGTCGGGGTCGGGGGAGTGATTGTCGTCGTTATGGGCGCTGTTTTTTGGGCAGTGGTGGGCACTGTTGCTGACGATGTGGAGGAAAAGGGAGATTGAGAAGAGAATTGGATTCCACCGTAGAGACCACCTGCTCTGCTGGACATGGTCGTGGTACACAAAATAGTCTATGTACTATCACGTGACCACTCAAAGTACTTTTCTTGTGTTTCCTTGCTCACCACATGCACCACAAACTCTCCCCCATCGATCATCGCCCACCCGTTGTGCATTCGTCGCTTCGTGTTCGGCGGTATAGGCAACGGCGGTTCCATCTCCAATAGCTGTCAATTTAAAGGGTTCAGCGACATGTTCCGTTCAAACCACTTGAACCCACCCACTGTCTTCCGAATCACACGCACAACCGATTCAATAGCACCTTTGTTTTCAGTGCCTTCCTTGACCTGCAATCATTCAATTAGTCGAGTATCAGTACCCTCGATGGCCGCTTACCTGTGCCATGACCACCCAATTCCATATCCCACCAGGTACGTCATAGTCTGATTCCCCAGCGTATGTGCCCCCTCTTTTTCTCCGCCCTTGCGGCATACGGCGAGGTAGTTCAGGGCCTGCTGGCGGAGCCACCGACTCTGAGACGATCAACTTGGACGGTTCGAGGTGTGGTGACTGTTGGAGATGTGCGTGCAGGTCCTTGAGTGGCTGGGGGGTATTTTGCGGCAAGGGGGGTGGCATGGGGCGATGGAATGTGGGCTTTGGGGTATGGACATGGTCAACAAACCAGGTGGAATAGGGACGGGTTGCGAGGCTGAGGAATGTGTGTCGTTTCAAGAGCATATGTAGTTGATGAATTATGTAATAAATGCAGAAAGAATTAGTTGTCAGCGACGACATTATGGGTGTCCGTGCTGGCGTCGTCGTCTGTGTCACCAGCTTCTTACTTGGTCTGTCCCTCTCCCCATCCTCCCCTCCTTCCTCCCGCTAACCCTCCCAACTCCAAGGCTCTCTATTTACTCACTGGATCGCAGACTCTTTGACCCTCTGGAAATCTCCTGTCACTGACGAACACTTGTGGACCGCCGCAAATTACTATGCAATCCTGGCTAAAGGTCCCCCTGAAGCCCGTTATATCCTTGCTGCTGTCGCCGTAATCGGTGGTGTCACCATCCTTTGGAGTCTACAGGACGGTCAAGCCGGAAATATCATGTTCGATGGAGGCAGCATCTGTAAGTCACCTTCCTCCAATCCTTGTTCTCTGTTAACTCCGTCTAGTTTTGTTCAGCATTACAATCGCGATGTATCTATATTCTGTACTTCCAAGTCTGTGTTTCTCCCCCCCCCTTTCCCCCCCCTTGTCTAAACGTTCATTAGGCGTTTTTGGGAAGTTCTCCAGTCTGCCAACACATGGGTTGAAAGATCCCTTCCCCCGTTCACTTCGACATGCTACTCTCGATCTTGCTTCCACCAACTTGATATGTAGCGTCGCATTGACAGGTGTCCTGGCTCTCCAGGCTGGCCGTTTCTGGGCCGAATCTTCTGACGCTGATGATGACGATGATGAAATTATGGAAGAGACTGAAAACGACGAAGCCCATCCACCTGTTACGGACTCGCAAAATGAAAAGGCCCTGGGCCACCACCACCACCACCACGCCTCAGCCTTGTCGTCCTGATTATCATGGTTTATTGGATATCCCTGGGATGTAAAATATAATACCCTCTACGCTTTCTCTAAATAGTTGTCAAAAATGGACATGCTATGCAATTACTCTTGAACAATATCTTCCTTCCGCGGCTTCGAGTTTTTTATTTCGTTGCCTTGCCCGATGATGGATTGTGCCTCGTCATCAATTACGATCCCTACAATCAATGAGCCTCCATAACGTTGAAGATTGATGGTCTACACACCCAACCCTTCTTCCCTGACAAGACCGAGCACATGCTCAAGTTCCACAAACCCGTCCTTGTCCACATCCAATTTCTGGATCACAGCCTGCCCAACCTCATCATCAGGTTTATGCTTGATCACAGTCAGAGCTTTCTCCAGGTCTTGAACAGAAATCCGTCCCTGTGCATCGGCTGAGATCATCTGTAAAGAGCTTCCGACTCTATTATCATATTCCTGGAGCTGAGTATCGATTTTTGTTAACATGCTGCGAATGCGCTTCGTCAGCGCCCCTGAGGGCGACTTTGGGTCCTGCAGTGAGTTGCATTAGAAAGTGGGACAACATGTAATGAATGACTTGACCTCTTCAGCTGATAGGTTTTCCTCCATAAGGCTACGAAGTTCATCCCGTTCCTTTAATACACTAGATTTTGCCGACAAGATCGAGAGCGCCTCGCCAAGTTCTTTGAGTTGTTCCGTGGTCATTCGGGCATTCCCTTCTTCCAACTTATCTGGTACGAGCTGATGAACGGGTGAGATAGCATGTCCTATAGCAGCCTCACACAAGACTGACCTCGGAATCAGGCAAGAGAGACTGAGCGGTACGAGCTTCTAACTCATCTGCCTCTCGCTTGGCCCGGCGGGCATCTTCCTCTTTCTGTTCTTGCTCCTCTTCATCTTCAATCAGCTCTTGCTGCTGCTGCAACACCTCTAGCTTCTGTTTATAGCTCGCCTTCTCCGAATCGACTTCTAGCTCGGCTTCATTGAGCTTGGTGCAAATAATCAGTTTTTGCTCATGAAGCATAAAAGAAGAGTGCTAACCAAATTATCAGGCAAACCGCTCAGGACATTTTCAAGACTCGAGATAACAGCGGTTTTCCCATCTTCATTCTCACCAAACTTGCGATCAAAATGGAATGCTCTTCCAAGGACGAGGAGGACACCCGAAACCCTGTTATGCAAGTGCAAGTCTACCCAGGTCGTCAATTCTTCTCTCAGTCTCGCAGGTGATACACCCGAGGTACGAATGCCACGCGATTGACATGCAGCTTGCAGCTCAGATGTTGAGAGCTCGTCAATTCCTTCTCTGTCGATGAGTTGATCGTCTCGGCGGAGATTCAAGAGACGTGTCCTGATGGCTCCACGAAGGAAATTGTCTGTTCCAAACGCGTTCAGGCCCATGTAGCGACACATAGACACGAGTTGAGGCCGAGATAGATTGTCAAGGGTGAGATCGTCATCAAAAAGTTTGGCCACATTAATGATGTCTGCTGCCGATGGTGATTCTCCAGTGGATCGGACCTAGGAAGACAATAAGATGCTGAATGTCGTGGTTTATAGGATATATCCAACTTTTCGGAAGAATTCTTTGAACGCCTCGCTGCCCACGATATGCGCGTTGGCTTTCAAGCCAGATTCTCGCAGCGTCTCCTGCAGAAACTTGGCCATATCGAGGCGGACTCGCAACAGCTTGCGCTGCTTCTCTTCCTTTACAACCCAAAAGGTGAATCAAATCGTTTGGCAGAGAGACAAAGAAACGTACTGCGGCATACTTATCTTCGAACGTGGAGGGCAACATGTTGGGGAAGAGTTTGAGTGCCACGGGCAGAAGAAGTTCCATGAACGGGACGACTATAAAGACGGCGAATGGGACAAGTCGAAGCAAGTCTTGTGTGGTGCGTTTCAACTAAGACGTGGATTCTAGTCAAGGCGAAATGAAGGAGGATCCTGAACGAACTTGTCGGCGTTCACGACGGGTCAACGTGTCGCCATGTAGAATCTTCCATTGAAGGCGCCCGGAGATACGAACTTCGGACACCAATAGTTTGGTGCCATGCCAATAGTGCTGGGCTTCATGCCTGACCTTTTTCCAGATTCTTGTTGTTAGAGGTCCCTTTGGAGGCTCTTTCGGCACAGGTGGGATGGATTCGACTTCAGGTGTTGGCCCGTTGGAATGTTGAAAACGAAGGAAGGGGCGGATGCGGGAGTTATAGCGGACGAGATGGGAACGAGTATAGCAGCGAGCAAGGACGGACGAGGACGTGCGGGGCAGCCACACAGACATTGCAAAGAATTGATTTTTGACCAAGAAATTGAATTTATGACATCCGTATTTGTCCTTGTTATTCTCAGATGTCTTCCTCCGCCCGCCGCCGCCATCTCAAGACCACCAAACACAGAAATCCAGAGATCGAGCTTGACTGGACTCCCTTTAGAGCCGCAGAGAAGAAATATAAAGCCCGCTTTCCCCCTCCAGATCTTTCCAACGTGCTGGACCTTGCCACTCTTGACCTTGACCGGGAGCATGAAATCCAGCAAGGTGTCTGGCGCGGCCGCTCCGATGCCGTGGCGCATAAAGAACTGGCCATGACCAGTCAGGTGAAAGCCTTCATTGTTCCCCGAATACCTGGTACCGTAACCTCCAACCCTTTGCACCTCACCCAGATATTCATCAGCGCGATCGCTAGGTCTTGTAATCTTACCCAGCTTTCTCCCTCCCAAAAGCCAGAGAGAACTCGTCCGCTGGGCTCTTTCCGACCACGCGCGACCCCCCAATGAAATCAACATTGATGCTCACTATGTGGTTCCAGAGGAAGGTATCTGGAATACTTATCTGAGATCTCGAGACGACCCTAGCAAAGAAAGCCTTGTCCAACCACGGCCTATAAAAGATTCCTCCGTCCGTCAGGAACCTCCAGGCCCGAGACGCCTGGTCAACAACACGGCTGCCTCGACGACCAACTTTGCACTTATTGCCTCTACTCCGAAACCTCCTCAAATTCCGTCAGCGGCTACTCGGCCCATCGCTTCTTCTGGGCTCCTCCGCAAACTGAGATGGGCCAACATCGGTTGGTATTATCACTGGGGATCCAAACAGTATGATTTCATGAGGGGGAAAGGCACAATACATCCTAGTTTGCGAGAGTTATGTAAGAATGCAGTATCTCAAGTAGATTGGCAGCAAGTCTATGGCCAGTTGCAAACCAGCAGCGCAGAAACCGAGCCAGGTTGGATGACATGGAATGACACTTACGGTACGCCAACAACATTTTTCTTGATGTCAAATCACTCCGTTTCACCACACTTCCAAAGAGCCTGATGCTGGAATCGTCAATTTCTATCAGACCAAAGTGGTTACCCTTTACAATACATGGCTGATAGGAGACTGAAATGTTTGGCTAGGACACTCTCATGGCCCATATCGATAGGTCCGAGGTCTGTTCGACGTCTCCTCTCGTCTCCATCTCGTAAGGGACAGCGCCCTTGTCAGACATCTCTCTAAGTGCTTCGCAGTCTAGGTAACGCTGCTATATTCTTGATCGGCGGCCTTACTCGAGACTCGGAGCCCGTTCCCATTTTAGTCCGCTCTGGAGATGTCATTATCATGTCGGGACCTGATTGCAGGCGGGCATATCACGGTACGAGGAATTGAGCTAACATTTCCCTTGGTAATCTCAAACCGGCTACAAAGGCGTACCGAGAATTCTTGAGGGCACACTACCTGCGTACCTTGACCTTGACTCTGGAGGCGATGATTGGATACCTTATAGTGAATATTTGAAGACAACGAGGATCAATGTGAACGTCCGTCAGGTGTTTCCGAAAGGATTTGAGCCTCCTACGTACAATCCCGAACAACTTGAAGTCGTCTAGTATGTACCCAGAATTTGGACTTTGTTTACCTGTTAGTTATCCGGGGACAAAGCATGCGGATGGTGCTTTTGTGCAGGCATCCTTTCTGCTGCCTTGTGCTATGAGGGGAAGTATGCTGTAGTGTTCATGGATCGTGAGAATCCCACCTATACAGTTTTTCAACTTTCTCTCACGCTTCGCTTCAACGGAAATCATCTCCAGCCACATCGCGCAAGTCAGCCATGGAAAACGACGCCGTGCGTGTTGGTCAGCGACGCCTTTGCTCTCAACTGATAGTCGGGTAATTTCACAGGGTGTCCTTGTCGATCTCTACGTTCCTCGCAAATGCGCAGCGACAAGTTCGTCCTCTACCTATCGATGGACCGCGTGTTGATCCATGGCATTTCAGACCGCTTGATTACCTCGAAAGACCATGCCTCGGTGCAGATTAGCATCGCTGACGTTGACGCCAATGGCCGTGCTCTGAACACGTCCACAACCTTTGCCCTTTGCGGCCAAGTACGATCGCAAGGCGAGAGCGATGACTCTATCAATCGCCTAGCCACCAAGGCTGGACGTGAGTCGTCTTACCTTAGCAATCTCTCCAGAACTTAATAGACCTGTACAAGTGCTCCGCAATGTGTGGTCGTACCAAAAATGAATGCTAGAACGCAGTGTGCAGCCCTTACAGTATACATTATTTTTTTGCATGTACATAGCGAGCACGTGATGATGGAAGGCAGTGACTGCGAGTCCACAGTCGTCTTCTCCTGCTCGCCATGGTTGAAATCAAGCCAGCAGACTTCTCGCCTCCTTCCACCTCGTTTGACCGTTCGGAAGACGACAGATATCGTCTTGTCTACACAAAATCTAAAGTCTATGTAAATCCGACAGCCTACGCCCGAGATAACATCCCTGGATTTGTTGCTCTCGTCAAAAGAGTCAGCTTCCCCGACCTCAATATCTTCTCAACTCAACTCTCTTTTTTGTGAAGGAAGCCTCAAATCCAACTTATCTAATGGCTTGGATTCCTGAGGCTCTGTTGGACGAAAAGGGAGCTTCGGAGTGGGACAAGTTCGTCAAAATAGAAGAGAAAGTCGTGCGCGATGAGGAGGATGAGGGTGCGTATACCCTGACCGTGTCTGTGTCGCCGCCTGCTCACAGTTTCGCTAGATGTCGTTCTTATCGAGCTTCCCGTGCAACGTCCCGAGTCTTATACCTTCTCTGTCCCTTTAACATCAGTTTATTCGCTTATTGTCCGGCCTCCAACACTATCTTCTTGGTGTAAGTATATGTTCAGAGTCCTTTTAGGCCATCTCACAGCCGTCTGTAGATGGATCTATTGGGATCAATCTCATAAACGGTGACACCCTTCCTACTCTACACTTTCATGACGACGAATCGCGTTCCTTCTCCCTTCCAACACCACCCCGACCTCTTGTGAACGATGTCTCGACTTATCCCCCCCCTCCAGTACATGTGGCCAAGTCTGGAAACTCGTGGGGGGGAGAGGATTTCCTTTCACGACTCCGATCATATGCGCATGTTCTTCGTTCAACCTTACAGCCCTCCCTGTTCTTGATCGATCCTTCTCGTGCTGACATTGAGGCGCATTCAACACAGATTTTTTCCGACGATGCTGTGGACGACATCCTATCTCAGTTCTCCTATGCCAATTCGCATTCCCCGGTACCGCTTCACAGGCGACCGCGCCCGATATCTTCCCCTCCTCATACCCCACCCAACCCATATTCCCAACGCTCATCGATACTTCATCGTTCTTTACCTTCACCAACATCAGCGCATTCCCACTCTTCGTCGTCGCAAGCCCGTCAGGCTCTATTGCAATCTTTCTCCAATATCACCCGTGCAACTCGACATGCAGCACAAAATATCCTATCCCATCCCCTTGCAAAGCCCATTGTTCCTCACCTCCCAGACCCTGTCAGGAGCCTTGTAAATGCGGATGGTGAATGGGAATGGGGAAGTTGGGTAGAGAAAGGAGGAGTGGGTGAATTTGAGAGTGCCCGTGTATACCTTGCACGGTGGGCGAGGGTTGTTGCCGAGGAAGGCGAGCGCGCACGCAGAAGAGAAGCCCAAGCTTTGTCCTCGTCTTCATCAGCAGTCTTGGATGAAGAAGCATCGCCACTGGGCATCTTCGAACTCTTACACTCAACGTCAAATCTTCCCACTCCAAAGTCTTCACGAGATCCGGCCCATCCTGTAGATGAGAAAGTCTGGTTGAGTTGGTTCGCAGAAGATGGGCGGCCAATGGTCAAGATCGAGGAAATGAAGAGTCAAATATTCAGAAGAGGCATCAGCTCTGAGGGAACGTTGCGGCGTGCTGTATGGCCCTTTGTTCTCGGAGCAGTTGAATGGGACGTTCCTGCTGCCGAACGGGATGAAAAATGGACAAAGAAGCGGTACGCCTTTCACATCCTTGGATGCCCTCCAAAACGAACTCAGCCATATCTAGAAAATTATACCACAAGCTCAAAAACGAGTGGTGCGGGGTACCTGAAGTGTTCGATAGACCAGATATCCTTGAAGTATGAAACATTTTTACTTGGCATCTTCGTCCTTATTTCCATCATTCGTAGGAACGTCATCGAATTGACGTCGACTGCCGGCGGACAGATCGAACTCAGCCACTTTTTGCTACTCCCTCCGTGAATTGGGCTTCGGACGGCAACGAAAAGAAGGAATATCAACGGCATTCCATAATATCGCCCAATATGAGTGATACTGGGTCTCAATCACCAAGTAACGAGCACATCGACGGCCTTGCGGCCATTCTCTTAACTTACAACCTGTACGAAAGGGAGCTAGGTAAACCATTCGTTCTGGTGTTTTCCCCTGGTGCTGATGGTCCCTGTTCATCCCAGGCTACGTACAAGGAATGTCAGATTTGTGCTCACCGATTTACATAGTAATGGATGGAGACGAGGAGCTGACATTCTGGTGTTTCGTCGAACTCATGAATCGAATGGTGAGTTAATTGCGCAGTGACTGCTCGGCTTTACCGATGTTCCCCTAGAAGCAGAATTTCCTACGTGATCAGAGCGGCATGAAGAAGCAACTCCTGACATTGCAACAACTCATTGGAGTGATGGATCCAGAGCTGTACAAGCATCTAGGTAGATTTCCACTTCTGAATTCTGTTACCTTCTTGTGTTTAAGGGACTTGCTTTCAGAGAAAACCAATGGCCTTAACTTGTTTTTCTGTTTCCGGTGTGTACGACGCCTTATTAAATAGAGCATAATAACTCAATGACCGCCTGCAAGTTGGGTTCTCATTGCCTTCAAGCGAGAATTTCCGTTCCAGGAGGTCCTTCGTTTATGGGAAGTGTTGTGGACTGACTATTACAGCACAAACTTTGTGCTGTTTGTTGCCTTGGCCATACTCGAATCGCACCGAGACATGATCCTTCGCTACCTTGTTGAAGTGCGTCTATTGCTTCTTTTGACATTTGAGTCTCACGTATTGCAACAATGGTCTAGTTTGATGAGATTCTAAAGGTATGATAAGCGTTGGCAATATAGGCGTCTACTAACTCCATGTGCAGTACAGCAACGAACTCAGCATGACCATTGAGTTGGACACCACGCTTGGTCAAGCTGAAGTCCTTTTCCTCTCTTTTGCTCAACTCGTGGCAGATGTTGATCATCGGAAAGCAGAGGAAATCGCCACTTCGTCGACGAATGGGATCCGCCAACGGGGTATGGCGTCCGCATATGGAGCGCAGAACACAGTTATCAACTTGCCCGAAAATCTGCGGGAGTTGTTGAATTGTTCACGGCTGTCTTCTTCGCCTTAGCGGAATTCCTTCCGTGCACTATTTCATATTACACAGGAAGGTGTAAAGTAGATTGAACATTGACATATCTTCGAAAGGACCCCATCCTTTCATCTTCTGGAACTACGTCGCGTGGCAATCGTCTTTCTTCCGGGTTTCACAACTTCCTCCTCATCTTCTCCATCGACATCCATGTTCTGAGTTGTATTCCCTTTGCCCCTCCTTGTGCGCTGACTACGTTGTCCGGCAGGTTGGCTTTGGGTGCCAGCCGACTCTTCTTCATCCACCATTTCGTCGTCTTCATCATCGTCGCTAGGTTCAGAACCCTTCCGTCGTCGTGTGCGCTTAATATCATCGTCACCCTTAGACGCTCCTTCGCCTACAGGGATAAGGGGCGGTTCATTAACTGTCGCAGGCCAGGGTGCCCTACAAGATGGACAGGCATTTTGACGCCGCCTGAAGGCGGTAAAACAGTGATAATGCATCCTAGTCTTGCAGTTAGTCGTATGACATGCCATGCCACGCGTCAGAATCTGGATGTAATATGTAGCTTTTGACAGTGTGAAAAGACGAGGGACTAACTTCCATGCAAATGGTGCATTCAAGGATCTCATCGGGGTATGTCGATTTGAGATATGGGAGAAGCTCAAGCAATGAGCGGGCCGAGAGCGAATATCGACCACGTCTGGGAAAAACGTTAGGTCTGGTCCCGCTGCCTAGGATCTTGTAAAAGCGCACTTGCTTTTGAGCAGCCAGCCTTTGGCTGCAAAGCTGCCGAGAGCAATTTCAGCTTGGGCCTTGCTCATGTTTGTCTTTGGCTTAATAGCATTAAGCTCGCGAAGAGCAGCGAGGGACGAAACGGAAAATGATTCATTAGGTGCCAGCATGATGAGGTCAATCTATGGCGGGCAAAGGTGAGAAATGTGCAATGAAGCGGGAAAAGGACATACAATCGCCTTGAGAAACGCGATTTCTGCAGGATTGTAGTCCGTAGCTACCTGAGCGATCGCGTCATCTTTTCGGTTAACCTTGTTTGCTGAGTGAGCGTTGAAGGGGTGAGCACCTTTGAGGGGGGACTGACCAAGGCATACAATTCCTTTCCCGACGTCTCGTCGTGAAGATGTCTGAATTCGAGGTCTAAAGTGTCTAGGGAGCGGTTGAGCTTTGCCACGAAGGCGTCCCAAGCTTCCCTCGTATCTGAATACGGAATAACGAGATCCTGGTCCACAGCTGACAATACAATGTTGAACAGGAATGTGGTGAAAGCGAGGCGCGTGCTAACCTTTGACGGCCGCGATGGACTTCACCCACAGGGTCTGTGCTAGGGTTGCAGATAGAAACCCACGAGACAAGATGGCCTGGAGAAAGAGGCGATGGACGTCGTCGGCGGAGACCATGCTGGCGTTGGTCAAGGAACGCGTCGCAACGTTCCCCAAATTTGGTCATCATTATCGGGATCGTAAATATGTCGTGATACTCTACTCAGATCTTTGGCACCCGCAACGTCTTGCTTACCATTGCCGCCGCCCAGAACCCGAAGACAATGCTGACTATGTGAAGTTCTCCCCGTCCGCCCTCGCTTCCCCAGAGTGTGATAGTTCCCCATGGAATACCCTTCTGACCAGCAATCCAACCATGTTTCGTCCAATAAGCCAGGATGGCTACAAGCCCGAGCGACGAGGGAATAGGAAGGCCTTCGTAATATCTTGCCTTTCCCGCTCCATCTTTTGGAATGAGTGCGACAGTCGCATTGAAGCGCGCGAGTCGAGCAAGCCCGCAACAGATAAACCCAGTCAGGATGACCGTATCGAGATACGTTCTGAGGCCGACGACAAAGGCCAAAAGCGACGGAGCGACGCCAAATGAAATCTGCGAGTTCTGGATGAGTCATTACTCTAGACAGCAAGGGAATTTTGCAAAAACCAGGTCGGCCAGACTATCAAGTTCTTGACCAAGCAAACTGCTGGAATTTCTCCATCTGGCGACCTTTCCATCGAAAAAATCGAACATAAGGCCCGCGAGAGGGAAGGCAAGTGCCAACCAGAGGTAATCAAGGTCATTGGTGAGGAGGTAGCGCGCGGAGGAGAAGATGGAGAATGATCCACAGACTCCGTTCATGATCGTGACGAGGTCAGCGAGACGGAAATTTCTGAGGGGTTGGTGAGAAAGAAAGAGGGCGAGGGTTGAGAGAGAATGCTACCTAACGAGCGAGAAGTGGCCGTCGTCATCCTGGTATTGATAAAGAGGCATCGGTTTCTGGGGAACAGCGACCTTCTTCAACGACGTTCGTTGGCTCATGACGAGGAGCAGTCACAATTTATATATATATTAATTAATTAAATTAAATCATTTACTTAACTCTATGCTCCTCGAAGCATACTGGTTCGGATGGGTGACGCTCTCCCCATCCCCAACACCGTTCCCCTTTTTCACTCCGTGCGTCATCTCAAACACCCGCGTGCAAGCAACGTGGAAGTGGCTGGCTCTCACTGTCGCCATGATCTCGGGCAAATCAGCCGTGGACAGCCCCCGCGACGAGTACGTGGCCAGGAGCGCAGTTTCAAGGTTCTCCGGCGAATAGTGTCGGTATGGACAACCGCACTCCGACGGACCGGATGTTAAAAGTTGTTGGCAGCTGAACAACCGCGATGATCAGCACATCTGCAACACAGACACATACTCTCACCTCTTCGCTGGGTAATTAGCACGCTTACCTTCCAGCCCATATGAATGTCGGATATTATATTTGTATTCTTTATTGAACTTGTCGTCAGTCATTCTATCAAACGATTTACGCCAAAACGCGATGGCTTCCTCTATCGACAGCCCAAGAACCTGAGCAGTCATGACGTGAGTACACGCTCGCCATCGTTGCAAAATCTGACGTGCCTTCAAGAATAGTCCATATTGCAGTCGACCGAAGTGCTTCAAGTGATGATCTTTCCGCAAATTCTCGTGCAGAGTCTGCATGCAAAGTGGGAAATGCTTCTTCGCTAGTTCATCCACCATCTCAGCCTTGATCTCTCCAGCGTTGGCATCCGTAGGCCCATTCCAATCCGAAGGAACACCCATCAGAAAACCTTGAGATAAGTTGTCCAGAATCGGGATAAGACGCGTGTCTTCATCGAGCCTAGGCAGCGCTCGTGCCGTCATCTATAAGCTCCGGGGAATGAAGAAACATTGTAACTGAACCATTATGCCCATACCTCTAGAGCCTTTTCGAGCTGTACTTCAAACTCCTCAAAAACGATGCTTGACTGTTCCTTTCCTGGCACATATGCCCATCCGCCTTTCAAGAACACTTTCCTTTTCTCGACCAGATCTGGGACACGGGTCCATCTCACCTAGGAGGTGCTTTTTCCCTTCCAGTGCCAAAGGCTTCGTATGGCAACATACCTTGTAGTACTTCTCAGATTCAAAGGCTTCCACCCTCACTCTTTCTATCTTGGAACCTTGATAGGACGCCAGTAGTTCTTTGTGGTATTTGGTATTTTCAGTCGAATCTACCTGAAAAAGCTTCTCACATTTCACATCCTCTGGATCGGAAGTAACTTACAAGAGTCCAGCTAAAGTCCCTGGATTTCAGGAATTCTTCTTTATCGGCAATTCCATCACTTTCGTAACGAATTCTGAACAACGTTGATTCTGCTTTAATAAAGCGTCGACGCAAATCTTCACTGGAATGACTGTAGGGAAGTAAACCAGGCGGACGAAGGCCTGGATCACTCACGATCGGCAAAAGGCAAGCCTAAGCACAAAGTGACCAAGGTGGTCCTTCTTGCGTTCCGACTCTGTGTCGACACTGATAGCAGTTGACGCGTGCAACGGAAGATACTTGTTACAGTGGGAAGTGGTTACGGTCCGTAATTCTTCCCATGAGCGATTTCGCGCAGCAGATGACTCGATTTCGGCCAAAATACGAAGTCTGTTCAAGGCGCACGTTTCGAATTCTTCCAGGGTAACATCGAACATAGGAGGTCGGTCGTAGCTATCTGGAGTTCAGTATTCAATACACCGCCATGCTATGGCAATTTACGAACAAGTTTAATCTGTGAGGGTATCCAGATTTGAAATGTTTGGTCACTTGCGGGAGATCTGCGTCCCCAACGGAAGATTTTTTATCCTTCACCTTGAACATATTGGATTGAGTTAAGTTAACGTCTCCGTGTCACACACACGAAAGGTCACATCGGTCACGGGTCTGTCACGAAGTTAGAATTGGCCCAAGTACAGTACATTATTTAATGCAATAATATGACAAGTAAGGAAAACATAGATGATAGCATCGAAAGCAGAACTTATTACGCCAATATTTAAATGATAGAATAACAAAACGAGCCTTGGAGTTCATGTTCGTGATCGGGATGCCCGAAATTTGGGTCGTTTCTCTTCCGAAGGATTCTCATCCACATCGAAGACAACTCCAGGTCTCTGTCTCCTCACCTTTCCTCCCGAACCTTCTCGAACTTCTGCCGCTTCTCTCTTTCGCCATTCCTGTGTTGCGAGGAAGGGATCACGTAATGGCGGTAGCTGTATCGGTGGCGGCTGGCTGCGAATGGACGTCGTCGGAGACCCCACTACTGTGTTGGCCTGGAGCAAAGTAGATGAGATAGATTTCCGTATCAGTTGTATGAAACATACTGCTGTCCCATCCTGTGCTTCCAAAGATGCTGCCGAAACAGTCCGCTGTCTCTTCGATGTCAAGTATCGAAAAGGTGTAAAGGCTTTGGAGTTTGTGCTCTTGCCGCCGGATGCATGACCCAAGGGGACGGCGGGAAGTTTCAATTGAGGCTCTTGTGCCCTGGATAACAGTAATCCTTCCTTGGTCTCCCGATCAGATGTTGTATTCCCAGGTACCGCCGCTTTGCTTTCCATCTCTCTCTCTGTCACGGTCTCCTTCGGCAATTGCTTTGCGGCCTGGGCATCCTTTGTTCTAAACATACTAAATAGCCCTCGTCTACGTGATTCTGAGGAAAACGAGGTCGGAATCGAGGTCTGAGAAGCCGTCGGTTTAAGAGCAGGAGCGAGGGAAGAGGGCGTATTGAGAATAGACTCCTTGGATGGAATGCGGGATACTTCTACAGTTACGGGGTTCGCTGGGTGGAGCAAAGGAGGGTGCCGATGGTGAGTAGACGATGTTTGTGACAAAATTGCTTGCGGGAGGGGTATAAGGTTTTGAGTATGTGGGGTCTCTGGATCATTTTTCAGCATAAGAGGAGTGTCGCGAACTTGACTCCCTTCCGTCTGGAAAACCTTGACGTTATCGTAGGTGCGTGAGCTTCCAGAACTTGGAAGTCTGGTTGGCTGTGAAGTGGAAACTGCGGCTGTATCGATTTGAGTCCCTGCTGGAAGTGACGATCGCGTATCGTAGTTGTTGGTAACTGTGGGCATTGAAGAGCATACTCGTCCCAATAGGTTGCTCGAACGGGAATGTGAATCCGAGGGTTGTCGTTGAGGAGTTCCCTGATGCGACTGTATGTTCTTAGGGGCAGTCCCAAGATGATGATTAGAATAAGGGTATGCCTGGGAAGGGGTGGATCGTAATGTCGGGGTTAGTTTGCTTCCAGAACGGCTTTCAGAGGGATGAGTGTGAACGGCAAAGAAGTCATTGTCAGCAGGCATGAATGGTAGATGGGGGGGTCGAGCATTGAATTTGGTCGCCGGTCCTCGTGGTTGCAAGTCTAATGCCTGAGCGTTTCGCAAAGATGAGATTCCATGTTGTTCAGTAGGTATGGGGGACGACAAGATATCAGCAAGTCTTGGATGTTGAAATAAAGGGGAGTGTGCCATAGATGCCTGATCAGCTTTCATATTCTCATACTGCACTGACTCCTGAGTCACCGGGGCGTTCGCGTGTCGCGACACAGGCAAATATGAAGCTTGTTCGGCGTTCCTTGGACCTGGATATTGAGACGGGGGAGGCGCGCCAAGCAGGGGATACTTGGAAGAAATCTCAGTGCTGGCTGTCGGCTGGCTGCCGAGAAACGTTGTAGTCAGAGACGTCATCAGCCTCTCAGAAGGGCCGTTGCGCTGCGAATGTCTCTGATTTTCGGAAGTCAAGGTATCCTCGCGTTCGTTGCTTTGCCTGGATTCTGATTATTAAAATTAGCACATTACTTGCATACTTTTTCAAGTATCGCATACCTCTGGAGTTTACGGTTTCATTTGGTACACGGGTCCCCAAATGATTAGGCGCAGTCGGGAACAGATCAAGGCTTTCTTTGGTATGTGGTCTTGAAGCAGGCGTTTCTAGAACCGGTAAGTTAGGGGAGTTTTGCAAAGTGGAGAGGGACGGGATCATTTCCGCAATGCCGACGACTTCGCGGGAGGGAACGGGAAAAGGAAAAGAGGTGGCCACAGATCCAGTGATGCTTGTGTTTCCTAGATGTGACACAGAAGGGCGCTCATTCTCTGATCCAACAAGCATCCTTTGGTCGCCCCCCATGTCTTGGCTGTGATTGGGCAAGGCAGCATACTCGGATGACACACCTAATGTGACCGAGGGATGGACCGAGCGGGACGGAATCTTTGTCTGTTGTTCTGTCAGACGAGCATCGTGTTTCATACTTGCAGGATGGGAGACTGAGGGAATAGCGGGTTGTGGCGTTCGAAGCTGTGTATCGGCATCCTCCCTGGTGCGCTTCTTCGATCTCACTATTGCTGAGCGTGAATCGTCCACATTTGCATCCCGTGCGTGAGACTGAGCCTCGAACTCCGCTACGAGCTGAGGTACCAAGACACTATTTGATGATCTCGAGAGCTCTTTGAAGTTTGTGGTAAGAGGAACTTGAAGCTGCTTGATAACCATCTAAGCTCAGTGGGATTCCGAACACGGGATGAAAGTACCTGATTCCTCGAACTTGATACATGTGTGCTGCTCGGATGGAAATCCAATTCGTTCCTTCTTGATGCGTGATTATTCCGCAAAGCACTTTGACTAGGGTCCGGGTAGAGGTTGTTCGCCGAGGATGTCCCACGTGCCGATGAAAATTCATATAATAGTCCACTTCTTAGGGATGACACATTGGTTGAAGCGGGCACTCGGGCCTTAGGGTCAACAGTACCGGACACTTGCGGTTGATCAGCAGCGGCCTGGGGTTGCAATGGTGAGGCTATTGTAGGTGTTGTGGCCGATAGCTCATGGTTGCTGGACGTTGATTTTGACGGTTGCCAAAGAGGTGATGGGTTCTTGAGTGGTGGCGCTATATGAGAATCTCCTGGCGTGGCCAGTGGTGACAGGCGGTCCGTTGATATTTCACACTGGTCATGATCTTTCCTAGCTGCTGTCGCCGGTTCAATATGTGTAGACCTTTGCGATGTTTCATCGTTGATATTTGTCGAATCGTCTCGGAAAACTAACGGGTGTCTGGACTTATTTGGAGAGGGGGGTATGTGAGTTGCTGTAGAAGCCGGGTAAGATTTTGTGACCATCGGCGGATCCTCGCGAGGGCGGTCATGCAAGTCCGATTTACGAGGTACTACAAGCCTCGAGTCCACCTGAAAGCGATGAACGAAGTGTGGAGAATCGTTGAAATTTCCGCCTACTTTGAGACGATCACGATGCGAGGTGTTCAGATCTGAGACTCGTGGAACAGTGGAGAGTTGGGCTCGTTCTTCGTAGTGGTTGATATGAGACGATGGTCCTGGGTCTACAAATCTTGATGGCTTGAGGGTCCACAATGGATGGGTCAAAATATCAAGCTATTTGAGAGGGCTAAGACACTGACAGGTCGCTGTTGCACTTCGCTATGTTCGACTCCAGGTAATTTCACCGCATGAAGCCCTAGGTGATGAACGGGAGCAGCATTTACGATGTTCTTCTGGCGGCCCTTGTCCTGTGTGAGAGACCATCGCGTACCCATGGTTCTCGACTGTTTCGACAGATTAGAACAATTGAATGACCATCGATGCGAAGAGACGTCCACGCACACTCGGTGCTTCGACATCACCACGACTTTCAGTACGGGTGGTTGAAACATCGCGCGTCCTCGTACGATGTGTGTCTACTGATGCACTTGCTGCAACGGGTGGGGCGGAAATCGGCGTAATTTCCGCTCTGCGGAAACGCTATCATTTGGTTATAATGTGGATTTGTGAGTGAGCTGCGTGTCCTTACAGAGTCTCTGGAAGGAGGGGCATAGGCAACAGCTGCTTGAAGGACGGATCGTTCGTCTTCTGGCCGAGGGTAGGATCCCTTACTTCCAGCTTCCCGAACGGGGAGATGTCTTCTGTAAGCGGTCTCTGGTACATTCGAGACCTGATCGTCACCAGAGCTGGAGGCCAGGGTGGGCTGGATATAAGGCAGTGGAGGAACGACGGAATTAACAGCCAGAACTGATTCGCGATACCCAGCTTGAATCTTTTCTTATGAGTAACCTTCAACAAACAAATTATTCATACCCATACCATCTGAGTAGGCTTCTCCGCTTCACGACGTTTATGCAGTGAAGGCGCTGGCTTCCCAGGGAAGGTACCAGAAGGGTTTTCGCCCTGCGGCTGGGCTTTGTCAGGACGCACAGCCAACGAATCGTTTTCCTTGGCTGGTTCGCGCCGCCGATTAAGATTGGGATATTTTTCACGAGGCCTGTTGTGATCCATCGCGCCATTCATTCCATCCCTTGCCTGTTTGAGGGGGCGATCTCTTGTCGCGGCGTCCATCCCTTCCAGCGTCTTGTCCCTTCCCTTGTCCTTTTTTCTGTCCTGGGCTTCGGAGACGCCGACGCCGCTATCATTCTGTTTGTTCCACTCGCCCTCGCCTGCTCCTACTTCGTTGTCCCTGCGTTGTTTCTGCTCTCGTCCATCTTGTTCCATGTCTCGACCGCGTCTTGTGTCTCTCTCTGCAGAATAGTTTCTACCCAGCTCTGCCCCGCCATATCTCTCCTTCTCTTCTTCTATTTCGGTAACGTAGCCATTCTTTTTTGTCCCATCCTTTTTCATCTCCCTTGTACCTTTGTACCTTTCCCCCTTCTTATCATCTCTCCTTTTTTCCATATCCTTGAGTTTCCTAGCGTCCGAGATTCTCGCCATGTCCGTTTCCAAGTCCCTGATCCTGCCCCTCTCATCCTCCTTGGTTTTGTCTTTCTCCCTTGCTCTTTCCTTCTCTTTCTCTCTCTCCTTCCCCCGTTCCCGTTCCCGTTCCCTTTCCTTCGTTCTCTCTCGCTCCTTCTCTTTGTTCTTGACCTTATCGATTTCTTTGTTCCTCTCCCTGCCTCTCTCGTTCTCCCTCTCCTTCTTGTCCCTATCCCAGTCTCTTTCTCTGTCTGTTTCTCTCTCCCTGTCACTTTCCCTTTCCCTATCCCTAGCCGATGGCATCCCTCTCTCCTTCTGGTGTCTCCTGGTGTCGACATCTCTTTCTTTGCCTCTTTTCCGTTCAATTCCCTTTTCTGCCTCTCTGCTTCGGTACACGCCCTTCTCGCCATTTCCCATCTGCTGGTACTTGACTTCTCCGTGACTTTCCCAGTCCTGCCGCTTGTCGACATCCTGGTACTTGTGCTTATCATGGGGTCTCCCACTCGAATCTTCTACTTTGCCCTTCGGTGGGGCTGGTCTCCAGCGTTCAGTTGCTGCCTTACCTGATGGCGGGTGTTCACTTTGAGACTGCTTGTGGGGCCAATGTGTACCATCCATCTGTTTGTACCCTCTTTCCATAGATGATTGGACATGTGGTCCGAGGTTAGAATTCAGCGTTCCTTGTTGGGGTGGTTCGTACCCCTTTGCGTACTTCGTCGGTCGGGGATGTGAATATGAATCTAAGTTTGACAGGCTCGGCGGGAGAGGTGGTGGACTTCCAACATATTGTAGAGTGCTTCTCGCCGGTAGTGTGGCGTGGTCGTGCCCGTTGGGGGCCGCACGGCCATGGTAATCACTATGTGGGTCCAAGGTTGGTCCTGCTCGTGTTGAGCTATGTTTTTCACCAGATATATGGACACGCGATGGTTCCTCATGTCGTCTGTGATTAGAAGTGGGTGGCCTACTTCTTTCTTCCTTTCCGGACCTTGGTCGTGGAAAAGGGATTGCTTGCTTCGGCGCGGCTATGGGTGGTGGCTCTGGGGGGCCAGAATGGCTGTCTGACAGTATTCGTTGGAAGAAACTCTTCATTCATAGAGAAAGGAAGGAGGACCGAGGAGCCAGAACCCCCGACGGCCGTGTGTTGACCTTGAAAGGAAGACAAGAGGAAGTTTGTGAACATGAGGCAAAACTGGATGTTCAACCAAAATGCTGGCAGAAGCCGCTTTTGGTAAATTTCAGTCAGATCGCCGAGGGAGTCGAATATTAAGTATATTGGCTATCTACGACATTACAGGCTAACGATGGATGTGCGCCAGCAAAACGCAGACCCGGCAAAGGTGTACAATGCAGCGGGGTCGAAGCGCTCGGGCGATACCAGAGATGCACGGGGAAAACATCCAACCGACCGACCCCAGGACGAGGTCAGGACAGCGTGCCGTGTCTCCAGCCTCGATCTCACACGATTTTGACTCATTACAAGACAGTTGATCAGCGGAGATGCTGGTTTTGAAGGACGGTGTCTTCCTGTCAGGACAATTTAAGGATCGTGTAGGGCAGTGTTGAAAAGGCGCGGCGAGAGGGACAACCTCATTGCGATCTGGAATGAAGGGACCACTCGACATCGACGCAAATTTACAACATACAGTACTTTGCGCTGTCTATCTTATATAATCCGGACAATGCCGAATCCGTCGGGTCCGGCCGAGCGCCTGCCTGTTCACCAAGTCTGACTTTGTAAGGCGTCCATCCCTTATCCAAGCCTTCCTCTTTGCGGACACTTGCAAGTCCTTCGATCTCCAGAAGGACTTGGAATTACACAAATACAACCGCTTCCCCTTCTCATGGTGCGTCGTATGAACTTGGAGGAGCTCTTTTGACAGACAAGGGTTGCCTCGGCGCTGTAGAACGACGGCATGGATATCCTCGATGAGAAACACAATGGTGCCCCACCGATGGAGATAGACGAGGTTGTATCGGTCCGAGATCGTGGGTCCTGCGTTTCCTTGCCACCTGTCTCTTCTCACTAGTGTCGTCATCGGGAAGACGAGGCCTTCGCAGCCAAGCATATGCCTGACTTGGGCCACGATGTCAAAGACTTTCAGGTTTTCACTTGGCACTTGGCCAACTGGAAGAAGCTTGACAAGAAACTTACAAGTCCAGAGTTTGATTGTGGTGGGCACAAATGGTAATGTAATTCATCAATTTTAGCTCATCATCCCACTCACTTTCAACACTCATCTTGCCGCATGCAGGCGCATCCTATTGTTCCCTTTCGGAAATTCAAATGCGCCTCCAAACGACACCGTTTCAGTTTATCTAGACTACGCAGAACCCAAGAAAGCTCCCGAAGGTTGGCATGCCTGTGCCCAATTTGCGCTTGTGATATCCAATATTCATGATCCCACCATCTTCACCGTGAGCCGTATGTGTATCATCCACCTACATGAAGCATTCGGAAGTCTGATGGGGTCGCTAGATGCCCACCATCGTTTCATTGCCGAGGAGTGTGATTGGGGCTTTACCCGATTCAGTGAATTGCGGAAACTGTTCAATGTGCAGGAAGGACATAGTCGACCAACCATTGAGGAGGAGTCGGCGGATATTACGGTCTATGTTCGGGTATTGGAAGATCCAACAGGCGTCTTGTGGCACAATTTCGTCAAGTGCGTCCACTAAATGTTACTTGTTAGTATCATGACTGACTTTCGCTTAGTTATGACTCGAAGAAGGAGACTGGCTGTGTTGGGCTGAAAAATCAAGGCGCAACGTGCTACATGAATTCTCTCCTTCAATCATTATACTGCACACGCTTTTTTCGAAGGGTTTGTCACTTTTCAATTCTTTGAATATATATTGACCGTATTTGATCAGGCTGTATACCAAATTCCAACGGAAGAAGATCATCCAACAGAAAGCTTCGCCCTAGCGCTACAACGCGTATTTTATCATTTACAGACCTCGGATCAGCCTGTTGGTATGCCATGTCCTTTGCATTTTCCTCGGGTCGCATTCCTGAGATTTGGTGGAAGGTACAACGGAACTTACCAAGTCGTTTGGTTGGAAATCTCTCGAGTCCTTTCATCAGCATGACGTTCAGGAGTTCAATCGTGTACTACAGGACAAATTGGAGGCGAAAATGAAGGTTCGCCCCTCAACAGGTGAATCGCCAACTCAAGTTTTTATTCTCGTATGCAGGGTACGAAAGCGGAGGGAGCCATCGCCAAACTTTTTGTTGGGAAGATGAAGAGTTACATCAAGTGTGTCAACGTTGATTATGAATCATCGAGAATCGAGGAATTCAACGGTAGGCGATGCTTTCGCGAATCTTTCGCATCTTTTAACGATATAAATACAGACATCCAACTCAACGTCAAGGGCATGAAGAATTTATATGAATCTTTCAAGGATTATGTCGCAGTTGAGATGCTCGATGGAGAGAACAAGTATCAGGCCGAAGGATTTGGGTTACAGGACGCTAAGAAGGGTATCGTCTTCGAATCTTTCCCGCCCGTGCTCCATCTGCAGCTCAAACGTTTTGAGTACGACATCCAAAGGGACGCAATGGTGAAGATCAATGACCGCCACGAGTTTCCTTTCGAGATCGATCTTGATGAATTCTTGGATGCGAACGCAGATCGGTCGCAGCCATGGGTCTACAAACTCCATGGTGTTCTTGTCCATTCAGGGGATCTCCACGGAGGTCATTATTTTGCGTTGATCAAGCCTGATCGCGAAACCCGGTGGCTCAAATTTGACGACGACCGAGTAACTCCAGTTACGGATAAGGAGGTTCTAGAGGAAAACTACGGTGGGGAAGCACTAAATGGAATGCCCCCGTCTCTACAACGAAACCAAGTTCGTGCTATGAAGCGCTTCACAAATGCGTACATGTTGGTATACATCCGCGAGTCGGCTATCGACGAGGTTTTGGCTCCCTTCACAGACGAGGATACTCCCCCGCATTTAAGTAGGTCGAGACTTTAAACGTGGAAGATTGGATCCATCTAACCTGCTCCAGAACGAAGGCTTGACGAAGAACGCATTCAAGTAGAAGCCAAGAAGAGGGAGAGGGAGGAGCAACATCTATTTTTGACGGCAAAAGTATATACAGCTCAGAAAACCTCGATGATGGCTGACTCAATCAACTTTGTCAGGTCATCACTGATGAAACCTTTGCAAAACACGAAGGTTTTGACCTCGCGGCTTTCGACGACAAAAATTGGCCGCCGTCCGAGCTTCCTAGCTTCCGTGTGTTAAAGCAAGAAACCTACCATACCTTCAAGAGTCGCGTGGCCCAGCATTTCAACTACCCAGAAAGCCAGATCAGATTATGGGTATTGGTAAATAGGCAGAATAAGACCGTGCGCCCGGACACCCATATCCCAGAAAATGAGCCAACACTAAGTGCGTCGTTTCATTCCTTCCAGTTAAATACATCAACCAGTTTGCAGCTGTCGAGGTGATCCGAAATAATATGGCAGCAAGGCAAAATGACCTTCGCTTATATCTCGACGTCATACCTGATCTATCCAAGGTACGCCCCCCATGAGCTAAGAGATGTCCTCCCAGCATTGACATCGATAAAGCCCGATCCTCCCCCTCAATCTATCATGATCTTCCTGAAGCATTTCGATACGTCCAAACAAACATTATACGGCGTAGGAAAGGCTTATATGTTACGGACAAGCAAAGTTGGCGATCTTGCCTCGGCCATCAACGAAAGAATGCGATGGACACCAGGAACGCCCCTGAAGTTATACGAGGTGAGTCACCGGTAACCGCTGTGCGTTTGTGGTGCCTTGCAGACGAGTCTCAATAGGAAATCAAACCTGGAATGATCGAGCTCATGAAGCCCAAACTCTCGTTCGCTCAGAGCGAGATCCAAGACGGCGATGTCATATGTTTCCAAGTTGACCTACCTGACAAAGAGTAAGTCAGATCCTCTCCTTCACATAACAGGAGTTTCACAGAAACGTATAGAAACCATGACTTGGAAAGCCAAGGTCTATATTCGAATCCTGTCCAGTTCTATGATTTTCTGCAAAATCGCGTCTTGATCATCTTCAGGCCCAAGTTCGAAGAACTCGATAACGATCACCCTGAATTCAACCTTGTTTTGAGCAAGAAACAAAACTATGACACAGTAAGTCTGCACAGGTTCGAAATGTACCATGTATGCTGAGTGATATCTCTTGTTCAGATGTCGGCAAAGGTTGGAGAATACTTGCGACATGATCCCATCAAATTGCGCTTCACCACAACTCATGCAACAAACGGTTCAGCGAAATCGATTCTTAAAAGGTCCCTGAATCAAAGTATTGCTGAAATCATGGCTCCAACATACATCAACCCAACCACAACCGTCATCCTTTATGAGAAACTGGATGTTAGCATCGTCGAACTCGAAACGAAACGCAGCTTGAAGGTCATTTGGACGGGAATTCACAACAAAGAAGAAGCCACATGCTCGTTCCTTCTACCAAAGACGAGCATGGTTCACGATCTCGCTGATAATCTCGCGAAGAAGGTGACACTTGCACCTGATGGAACTGGAAAAATACGTGTATTTGAAGTATCGAAGGATGGAAAGACGCAGAAAGAATTCACTGGTTCTGAAATGATAGGGAATATACCTGATCCAGTCGAGCTATATGCAGAGGTTCGCCTGCATTTTCTTTATGACTTTTTTTCTGCCCTTCCGGATTCAATCACACTGTAGGAAATTCCCCGAGAGGAACTCGAAGCGGACGACTCGGACAAGGTGATAAGTGTGTTCCACTTTTCAAAGGACCTCAGCCGAACACACGGCGTACCATTCAAATTCGTCGTGAAGCGAGTAAGTTATCAGCTCGAAATCAATTCTCCTTATTCATATTTCGGTAGGGAGAGAAATTCTCTGATACGAAGAAACGCTTGCAAGCTCGGATCGGTGTCTCGGACAAGGATTTGACAAAATATCGTTTTGCTCTGATACAGGTCTCGACATTCAAACAACCTTCCTACATCGAAGACGGTAGGCATGCGTTTCGCAACAATGACACGGCAGTCTGACGTCTGGCTGCTTTCAGACGATACTATATACGAGCATCAATTTGCTCCAGAAGATGTTCTTGGTTTGGACCACGTTGATAAGTCTGGAAAGGCAAGGGCTGGCGCAGGAGAGAAGGCAATTGTCATCAGAGGTTAAAATGTACAGATTCAGTTTAGTCAGGCCATGATGATGCATTTCACTCTTTTCCAAAGCATCCACTTTCCTGCACATTTCCCTCGGAAGGTATTTTATTCGCCAAACACCACGGATGATAAAAAGGAGGAATCGCCTTTCCTATGTACATGCGAACAGTGAAGCCGACAGTCTACTGTTTTCTTCTCTTTATCTTCTTGTTCTGCCATCAGTGTTCAGTATGGAATGGTGGAGGAAATAATCCTTTGGACTCACTGTGGGCGTCAGGGGGGCTTCTGCATCACTCCCAAATGCACCATGGGCAGAAGTAGGCGTTATAAGAGTATTCGGGGTTGAGGGTGCTGCATTAGTTGTGGCTCTCGCGTTATATTTTGACTCTGCGCTCAGCAATCAGAGGTTGATTCAAACGAAACCTTGAGAACTCACCCAAGGCCGCTTTGGTCTCCGGTATTTTTGCAAACGTAGCGCGCATCTTTTCGTTTGCTATCATCTCATTAGCAGTGGGGAAGATGACTTGGCCCCAACCCTCCACAAAGGAGTTCGCTTCTGCCACAACTTCCATGATCTCCGCTTCCAATTCCTTTTCCGCACTCAACAAACAGTTCCACAAATCGTCCCCAATGGAGCCTTTTTGAAGAAGATTCTGAAGGGCGGGCTTGTCTTCCCGGATGCGGATTACTCGGAGAACATCGGCCATCGCACGACGGACGAGGGCGGACTTCAGTAATGCGTCAGAGGGCGGCGGATCTGTTTTCTGCAGGAGAGTGACATATGCATTTCTTTCGGGGTGCGAAGGGAAGTAAGGATCGTAGACTTGTCCTGGGGGGGTTGGGTCAGCAACAAGGTAGTCTCCGGTGCATAAGTGTTAACACACGGGAGGTATGTTGTCGATAGAAAAAGCTGAAAACGAACAGACCGCCGAAGACTATGATGATATATGCGACTGGTACGAGGACAGACGCCATTGTTGTGGGTCGAGGCAAGTCGAGTACCGACGTGGAGCTGAAACTTTGTGTGTGTTTTCCCGTGATCGCCTCTGACAAGTTCCGTTGCTTTCGTCCGCCGGAACCCCCTTCGAAATGTTCGCTCCCTGTCGCTCTCTGTCATCAAGAGCCCTGGGAAGGAGACTCGCCTCCACATCTACCAAGGCATCTCTTATCTTCTTCTCATTGTTGAACTTGACCAACCTCGACCCCCCAGTCACTCAAGGAAACCTTGAAGGAGGTCATTCCCAAAAAACAAGAACAGCTCAAGAGGCTGGTATGTTACTTACATCTAACAGTTGGCCATTTTCACACGACGGCTCCCAGAAAACTCAACATGGACAAGCTATTGTTGGCGAGATCAAGGTAACTTCTATCATATGACGATTGCTTCAAATGAAGATGGCGTGCGTTAGATTGACAACATCATCGGCGGTATGAGAGGCTTAAAGGCAATGCTTTGGGATGCGTCTGTCCTGGATGCTAACGAGGTATCCTCCACTTCGATACAATTCAAGACTATACTCAATGTGGTTGTTTCGTCAGGGCATTCGTTTCCATGGCTTGACGATCCCAGACTGTCAAAAGGTCCTCCCACCTGCGCCTGGTGGGAGAGAGATCATTGCGGAAAGCATGCTTTGGCTTCTGCTCACTGGTCAAGTCCCTTCTGCACAGCAGACTCGGCAA
This sequence comes from Entoloma clypeatum, assembly GCA_963565915.1. Lineage (NCBI taxonomy): Eukaryota > Fungi > Basidiomycota > Agaricomycetes > Agaricales > Entolomataceae > Entoloma > Entoloma clypeatum. The sequence continues at coordinate 3,221,443 of OY751487.1, read as the reverse complement.
TTATCTCAAGACCTTGCGGGAAAGGGTGATCTGCCCGCTTTCCTCGAAGACCTCATTGACTCGTGAGCCTCCCATCTTCGATCTTTGACGCGCTCATCTCGTCTTCGACCAGTCTCCCGGCTTCCCTACATCCTATGACGCAGCTGGGCATCGGAGTAGCTGCGCTAAATCGTGAAAGCTCATTCCAAGCAGCGTACGAAAAGGGGATTAAGAAGAGCGAATACTGGACCTCCACACTTGATGACTGTCTCAACCTCATTGCAAAGCTCCCAGCCCTTGCTGCACGGATATATCGGAATGTATACAAGCCTGAGAGCCCTTTGCCAGCGATTGACATGAACTTGGACCTTGTTGGCAAGTTTTTTTTTGGCCTGCTATCCCAGTCTCTCAACGTTTTTGCTCCACGTATTACGACAGGCAACTACTCAAATCTTCTAGGATACAGTGACAATCACAGTCTTACGGAATACCTTCGACTTTATATCGCACTCCATGGGGATCACGAAGGAGGAAACGCTTCAGCCCACACCGCACGTTCGTGATGAACCACCTCTTGTCTCTCTTTAAAAATGTGAACCTATATCTCTAGATCTGGTTGGTTCAACGCTCGCTGACCCTTACCTTGCTTACTCTGCGGCGCTTTTTGCGCTCGCTGGGCCTCTTCATGGGTAAACTGCTTGTGTCAACTGAACTTTGCAGCGAAATAACTGCGAATGATAGACTTGCCAACCAGGAGGTTCTCCGATGGCAGTTGGCCATGCAAGAGGAGATCGGGGGCAACATCACCCATGATAACATCAGGGATTATCTCTGGAAAACACTCAAAAGTGGCCAAGTTGTCCCAGGGTAGGTCGTTTTGTCCCAGAGAAATCATACATGCACAACATCACAGTTATGGTCATGGTGTCTTACGCAACCCGGATCCTCGTTTCATTGCTCTCCAAGAATTTTGCAACTCCCGACCTGAGTTCAAGAACAGCCAAATCATCGAGCTTGTCAACAAAGTCAGCACTTCCCACTTTTATTCTCCTCTTGTAGACTCTTGAATATTCTGTAGACTTCCGAAGTAGCTCCAGATGTCCTCAAAGAGCATGGAAAGGTGGGTAGAGCCTTCTTTCATTCGCCAATGTGACGGAAACAAAATTGACTCTGATAGACGAAGAACCCATACCCCAACGTCGATGCAACGTCAGGTCCTTATTTGATCTTCCTTCATTGGTACATCTTTAATGTTCTGTTTCTCCAGGTTGTGTTTTATATCATTATGGTTTGACTGAATTCAAGGTCAGGAAAAGATTCCATTTATAGAGGATTTTGTCTTGTTAATATAGTCATCCGTCATAGTATTATACGGTTATTTTTGGCGTCTCGAGAGGTTTGTCGTTCCTATCAAGAAGAAACATCAAGCTCACGCTGCTTTTAGCTCTGGGCGCGATGACCCAGCTTGTCTGGGCCCGAGGTTCGTTCCACTGATCTGGGGAGAAGTCAAGGTACTCACCTTTCCTACTCTTAGCCCTTGGCTTGCCTCTTGAACGACCTAAATGTATGGTTACTGCTCGTACTTGTTCAGTTCCGCATCATGATCTGACTTTGCCTTAGCCTACTCGCTGGATGCACTGGAACAATTGGCTGAACAATGAACAATGAATCTTATTGTACCATCCTCTGAAACAGCTCAACGACTGCTGGTATACACATATATAGATCATGGTTAAATAACAGAGAAGTGATAGTGGTACATAAGCGCAGAACAAATACTTGACGTATACAAACGTCGGCAGTTCAAGCTGAAACGATATCAACAATGCCTCTAATGATGAGGCTGGTATTCCCGTAGTTGAAACAGAATAAAGGAAAAGCAACATGAAGATAAAAAGTACAAAGAGTGAAAGCATGAATGGCTTAAAATCTGCGACTCTGGTTCTGAGGTGGTTGACCCGGCATTTGCTGCAATGGCTGCTGCATCTGAGGAGGGGGACGTCCTGGATACCCTGCTGGAGCCTGTCCCGCGGCTGGAGGCATACCACGCATTTGTTGGCCAGCGGGTAATCGTTGACTTGGTCCCATGCCTCCTGGACCGTGACCTTGGGGAGGAGGTAGACCAAAACCAGGTTGACCAGGAGGGCCGGTTGCGGGCGGATAGCCTCGAGGAGCTTGTGGTTGGCCGTAGGGACCTTGTGGGGGACGTCCCCCAGGAAAAGGCATAGTTTGAGGAGGGCGCTGTTGGGGTGGCTGTTGTGGAGGTGAGCGTGCGAGGTTGGGGGGTGGACTCTCAGCGGAACCAGGGTCACGAAGCGATACTGGTGTTGGTCGGCCACCCGAGCCATTGCCTTGAGGATTTTTCTCCGCAGCTTTCATGATTTCGTCACTGGCGATGAGATGAGAAACATGAACGGAAAGGGTTTGCATGGATGATCTCACTCGAGAAGGTTTAGAGCTGCGCAAAGGACGACCCATTCCACGCAATCCTCGTTACCCTCTCCCAGGGTCTGCCAAACCGCCTTTTCTTCGGGAGTCTTTCCAGTGATGCTGATGCGGGTTCCACCACCGTTAGGGCCCGGGGGGTTTTTCTGGATTTTTCCAAACTCAATACGCTTAGGAGGTATATTGTGACCGGCGTATGCAAAATAGAACATGCTCCAGAAGGCTGCATTGGGGTTGGGTTTAGAGATCTGAAAGAGTGGAAGATCCGGGGAATCGGGAGACGGTAGAGAAAGCTTGTAGATCGGCGAGATGACACCAGTGTTTGCGATCGACCACTTGAGATTGCGGGATGCTTCGCAGCGAACGACTCGTGAGGATGAAGGGGACGAATGACCTGGGTCTGAGGCAGAGGCCTTTCCTTCTTTAGGCCTGGGGGGGAAAAGCTTGGCAACGCAGAGGTCTCCTTGAGGGGACGGGGTCAAGAGATAGTTCTCGGTATTCTAGGAGAGTTTGTGTGAGCGTGTGAGGCGAACCTGGAAATAAAAATACTGACGAAATTTGTGTGGAGATATGAATAAAGGATGTTGGATGGTTGACCTGGCGGGGTGATGAGGATGGGACCGGGGGAATAGGAGGCTGATAGCTACCATGGGGGGTGACAATGAGGGTGGGGAGGTGATTTGGCACGGGAGGGTGGTTCGGCGAGGTGTAGACTGCGTATATCGCTGGGGGACGGTCAGGACAGCGTTGCCAGAGGGGCGGTAGGCTACTTACCCGCCATGATGGTCCAAAGGCAACCCCGCAAATACCACGACCAACCCCAAACTAGGGTCCCCGTACACGTGATTTCCTTTCATAACGACCACGCCGCTGCAACCAGTGTCCCCGCCGTACCAACTGTGTCCCGCCAGCCGTTTGCGTCGGCCATTCACGCCGTCAGCGGCGCACACTTGAGATTGCAGATCGGGGGAGCCTCAGACGCTCCGTTGCCACATTAGTCGCGGTGTTTGCCGCTTTGGGTAACGTCTGTGACAGATCCGTCACACAGTCGTGAACAAGTTCATCGATTTTGGCGGCGGTGAGCACTGCGCGGGCGACTCGGTCAAGCTCTTCGACGGCCAGGACGATCCGTAGCACACACACACCCGTCATATACACAATTATGAAAAATCTCAAGAAGACCCTGGTCAGTCCAGTCCCCTCCGGCTCTGACATACCCTCACCCTCATCCGTCCCACTAGCTCAGTCGAAAGAGTTCGCAAGATTCAAATTCCACCAAAAAGGAGTCCAAGTCCAGTCCCGCCAATGTCGTCCCGCCCGCCCCTCCTCCCAACTCCAACAAACCACTTCCGAATCCTGTTAGTTCTGCTTCCACTACCAATCACTTCAATCAGTCTGTGACCTCCCAGAGCGCGTCACAGAGTGCGTCTTCGTCCCACAGGTCTTCCTCGCCTATCTCTTCTGGACTTTCCACGTCCGATCGACGATCCTCTGCAGATGGAGCCCAAGCCCCTCCTATCGTCGTAGTCAGCTCTGATCCATCGTCCGAAGCATCCCTCCATGCCGGCCATCACAATGGTGCCCCTGAAAGACATTCTAATTCAGACCACGGGAATGCCACCCCACCAAGGGCAACCACCTTGAACCGTCTGCGGGCTGGCCCCAGAGATACTATCCCGATGGTTGGCAAACCACCACGAAAGCAACGGAGCAGTCGCTTCGTCGTCACTGAAAAGGTCGAAATAGAGCGCCTTCCCCCTTTCATGGGTGAGTTTCTTTCTGTTCTCGGTATCGCAATTGTCCTCTGATCGTCCTTCGCATCTCCAGAAACGCCTCCCAGCGAACGACCCCAGTTGTTCCTCAGGAAACTACATCAGTGTCGTGTCCTCTTTGATTTCAATGATGCAAGTGCCGAATTGAGAGGGAAACAAATCAAAGCGCAGACGTTACACGAAATGTTGGAATACATCACGACTCAACGCGGAGTCATCACGGAGAATATATACCCAGAGGTCGTCAACATGGTGAGTTTCAACTCTGCCTGATCGCCGGTCCTCTGATCTTGGTACACCCGCCAGTTTGCCACTAACCTCTTTCGTTCCATACCCCCACCTATCAACCCTACCGGTGATGCATTTGATCCGGAAGAAGACGAACCTGTTCTGGAGCTCGCTTGGCCTCATCTCCAAATCGTCTACGAGTTCTTCCTCCGATTTGTCGAAAGCCCTGACTTCAACACCAACATGGCTAAACGTTACATCGATCAGGCTTTCGTCCTTAATCTCCTCGAACTATTTGATTCCGAGGACCCACGCGAACGTGATTTCCTTAAGACCACTTTACATCGTATTTATGGCAAGTTTCTCAACCTCCGGGCTTTCATCCGCCGATCCATCAACCATGTCTTCTATCACTTTATATATGAAACCGAACGTCACAATGGAATCGCCGAACTCTTGGAGATTCTAGGGTCCATCATCAACGGATTTGCGCTGCCTCTCAAGGAGGAGCACAAAACGTTTTTGACACGGGTGCTTATTCCTCTTCATAAAGTGAAGAGCCTGTCTCTCTATCACCCACAGCTCGCGTACTGCGTGGTTCAATTCCTTGAAAAGGATCCATCACTCGCCGAGGATGTGATGATGGGGCTCCTGAAATATTGGCCCAAAGTAAACTCTCCGAAAGAAGTCATGTTCTTGAATGAAGTCGAAGAGGTCCTGGACGTGACGGATCCAGTGGAATTTCAGAAGATACAGGTGGCCCTGTTTCAACAACTTGGTCGATGTATCAACAGCCAGCATTTTCAAGTTGCGGAGCGCGCGTTGTTGTATTGGAATAACGAATATGTCGTGAACCTGATGAGCGACAATCTTGCCACCATACTACCGATAGTATTCCCGGCTCTCTATACAAATTCGAAAACACACTGGAACCGGTAAGCCGTCGCCTGTTAGTATGCAACATAAGTCTGAACCGACCGTAGAACTATTCATGGCATGGTGTACAATGCATTGAAACTTTTCATGGAGATAAATCCTGATCTCTTTGACGAATCGATGCAACACTACAAGCAGCGAAGACTTGAGTATGTATTGCATTAGTAAGAAGAATCTCAGAACTCACTTCCTTTCCAGGGAACGGCAACATGCTGTTCAACGGTACGAGGCTTGGCAAAGAATGAGAGAGAAAGCACTAGAGAATGCCCCTGGCGGAAAACTGCCAGATGGATATGTCGAAATTCCGCATCCGCCTCCGCCTCCGCCATCGGCCATGGATGATGTCGATATCCTGGATTTGTCAATGGAGTTGAACGCTGCATCGATTGACGATGTACAAGGAGACTTGGATGAGCACGGCATTGAAAGAGTTCCGATGGCGGACCCTGGCCTAGATGTATGTCGCTTTGGATCTAGAACAACCTCATTTATTGAAGATACTGCTTACCAGCGGCCCCTTCCTGAGATCGGAGGAGACCACTCACCATCTGGATCGGGTCTGCACTCTCGTCGCAAAAGTGTGCTTCCAGGTGCGTTGCTCCTCATAAAGGGATCTTCTGAACGAGCTGCTTATAATCGGACAGTTGATCCTTCAGTCCTTCGCGACCTGCAGGCTCACAGGAGCCTAGATGATACCTCAGGAATGGTTGTGCATAATCAAGAAGGCCCCTGAGCTGTACCAACCCCTTCCCATGTGCCTTCCTCTGTATCGTCATGACATATATATATAAGTAAAGTATTATATATCAAAATACTTGCAAGTTTTCGAGCTCATGAGCACCTGACGGTCACGTGATTAAGTGAAGGTTCCAGAGAGTTCGTCAGGATTCTGGCTAGTTCCAAAGGCAAAATATAAAGATGAGACTTGTTAAGCTTGCATCCTCCATCTGAAGTTCCGTCATTCTCAATTTTTAATTCTCAATGTCCTCGTCTAAAGCTATCGGTATCGATCTTGGCACCACTTATTCGTACGTTCATCGTCTACCAGGTTGCCCACCCCTCCTAACCATTCCTCAGATGCGTCGGTGTTTGGCAAAACGATCGTGTAGAGATCATCGCCAACGACCAGGGTAATAGGACAACTCCTTCTTACGTCTCGTTCTCCGAAAATGAGCGTCTAATCGGTGATGCCGCGAAGAATCAGGTGGCCATGAACCCCCACAACACGTAGGTTGACTTTGATCGTCCCGCGATTGTGTCTAATATCGCCCATCCAGCGTTTTCGACGCCAAGCGTCTCATCGGTCGCAAGTTCGACGATGCGGAGGTGCAGTCTGATCTCAAACACTTTCCATTCACCGTCTTCAACAAGGAGGCAAAACCTTACATTCGGGTCGAGTATCGTGGCGAGAAGAAAGAATTCGTGAGTTTCAATTTAACGCCGACTCCGAGGGTAACATCTAACATTTCGACGTAGTCCCCAGAGGAAATTTCTTCAATGGTTCTTCTCAAGATGAAAGAAATTGCTGAGTCATACCTTGGTACCACGATCAACAATGCCGTCGTCACCGTCCCCGCCTACTTCAATGACTCTCAACGTCAAGCCACGAAAGATGCTGGCACCATTTCGGGAATGAACGTCCTTCGCATCATTAACGAACCCACTGCCGCAGCTATAGCCTATGGTCTTGATAAGAAGGTTACTGGTGAACGCAACGTTCTGATTTTCGATCTTGGAGGAGGAACTTTTGATGTTTCCCTTTTGACGATCGAAGAAGGCATCTTTGAAGTCAAAGCCACCGCTGGTGACACCCATCTCGGCGGTGAAGATTTCGACAACCGACTTGTGAACCACTTCGCTCAAGAGTTCAAACGCAAGAACAAAAAAGGCACGTAATGGAATCCTTCAAACACACGTTGGATGTTGATTATATTTTCAGATCTGTCTTCCAACCCTCGTGCTGTTCGCCGCCTCCGTACCGCTTGTGAGCGCGCCAAGCGTACTTTGTCGTCCGCTACCCAGACCTCCATCGAGATCGATTCTCTTTTCGAGGGCATCGATTTTTACACCTCCCTTACACGTGCTCGTTTCGAGGAGTTGTGCCAGGATCTTTTCCGTGGTACCTTGGAACCCGTCGAGAAGGTACTTCGCGACTCGAAGATCGACAAGGCCAACGTCCACGAGATCGTTCTGGTTGGGGGATCCACCCGAATCCCCCGTATCGTCAAGCTCGTGTCCGACTTCTTCAACGGCAAGGAGCCCAACAAGAGTATCAACCCCGATGAAGCTGTTGCTTATGGAGCAGCCGTCCAAGCGGCTATATTGTCTGGAGACACCTCTGAGAAGACACAAGATCTACTCCTTCTTGACGTCGCACCGTTGTCTCTCGGGTAAGTCATGTATTATCATCTATGAGATTATCTTCCTTAACTACAGTTTTACAGAATCGAAACTGCTGGTGGTGTTATGACAGCCCTTATCAAACGCAACACGACGGTGCCGACCAAGAAATCTGAAATCTTCTCCACTTACTCCGATAACCAACCTGGTGTTCTCATCCAAGTTTACGAAGGGGAACGTGCCCGCACCAAAGACAACAATCTCCTTGGCAAGTTCGAGCTGTCCGGCATTCCGCCTGCTCCTCGTGGCGTTCCTCAGATTGAGGTCACCTTCGATATTGATGCCAACGGTATTTTGAACGTCTCCGCCTCCGATAAGACAACCGGTAAATCCAATCGCATCACGATCACCAACGACAAAGGCCGTCTGTCGAAGGAGGAGATCGAGCGCATGGTGCAAGATGCCGAGAAGTACAAAGGCAAGTACAGCTTTGATTCATGGCCTGCAGTTACTGAGACAAAATTTCCAGCCGAGGATGAGGCCGCTGCATCTCGCATCACCGCTAAAAACAGCCTTGAGTCATACGCGTACAATCTCCGGAACTCCATCAACGATGAGCAACTCGCTGGCAAATTTGATGCTGGCGACAAGAGCAAACTCGAGTCAGCAGTCAATGAGACGATTTCATGGCTTGATGCCTCTCAGGAAGGCTCCAAGGAGGAGTACGAGGAGAAGCAAAAAGAGTTGGAAGGCATCGCAAAGCATGTGGTCCTTTTTATTTGGCAGATGTATCGTCTAACGGCTGCTTTTCCAGTCCCATTATGCAAAGACTTTACGGCGCAGGTGGAGTTCCAGGAGGTGTGCCCGGTGGTGCGCCTGGCGGTTTCCCCGGTGGCGCCCCTGGTGGTTTCCCTGGTGCGGGGGGCGAAGATGGTCCCAGTGTCGAGGAAGTTGACTGATCTGTATCTTACGCCTGCCCATCAATACTGCCGTGGTCCTGACGCAAAAACTTAATGATCTTTTATGTACATTGTATAGCATAGAGCACTTTCAATTCATCCTCGTCAGCTACAGCAGTACTGTGGCAAAATGAATGGTGGCAACCGTAACGCGGACATTTTCGTTGCTTATTTTGAGTACTAGTAGAATAACGCGTAACGCAGGCCCGGTTGCTACCGAAAAACACAAAAAAAAGACCACTAAAATACGATTTTTTTCGGTCCCTACGGGCAGATAAGGCATACATTTGCATTATTCAATAGGTAAGGTACATCCCCAAGCACCAGTAGTTTGCAGGACAGTGCAGTTCAAAGTAGAATTTCGACGAAATTTCAACAATAATAACATTGCTTGATACATCTGCTAGCAATGTTCGCGAATTATGACTGCCGGCGAATCCCTCCCCGACGGTTGCCTATTTGGGCATCCGTAACGCCTAACGCGACCTCGGTTGCTAACACCAGTCATTTACGGAACGTAACGCACCTAGACCCCGTTGCCACCATTCATTTGGCCATAGTAGTGATTCTCTCCACCTGCGAAGGCACACTTCGACACTGTGACTTAAGTACTGAACAATCCGGACATGCTATATGCCTCGGAAAGAGTTTGCTCAAAAGGCGTGGACAGCTCTCGATACTCAAGTTCTACCACCTGATGCCTTTTGCCATCTTACATGGCCGGGGGATGTTTTGGGTCCGATTGGGTCCGCAGCAGAAATTCAGGATGTCGGGCAACAAAGTGTCCTCAGCCCGGGAAACCTTGACAGGGCTAGTGTTCCATAGCCAAGCAAATGTAAATAGATGTGTGAAACAATGAACATGATTGTTGACACGATGCGTCCTCGTCGTTTCCTCCTGCGTCGACGGGCTCGACACCTTCAAGCCCCCGGAAGGCTTCTGTATCATGTCTCAATTCCGGCCGACACGTGCATCACCCCGCCTGAAGCCTGCCAATATAACAGACCCTCCTCCACATCAACTTTCCGTTGACACCTCCCGATCCTCAATAGCATCGGCACATGAACTCTCAGCTCTCTCTGGAGAAGAAATTGAACTCATCGACTCTGTGATAGCGCGCGCGGGTCCATCAGCCACCACTTTCCTGACGGTCTTCAAGGCCTATAATGATGTGCTTACCGAACGCGGTCTTGATCCCCACGAAGTCATCTATTACGGGAAATTGTTGAAATTGGGAACTATGAAGGGAAAGAATTGGGGGGACAAGTGGAATGTGGTAAAAAGCCAATACAATCTTCAAGTTAGCCGCGGTGATTCCAACGATGATAGCCATTCCCATGGTCAAACGCAGACCTCGAGCACTGGACCGAAAAACGCATTCAAACGCGTCGTTTATCGCGCAAAACTACCATCTGAGTCGGATGACACATTTACAGTACACTCTCATGCAAATGAGAGCGACATGTTCTCGACTGGCGAGAACGACGTACGCGCGCCGCCACACCACACACCCAAGAATTCAGCAGGATTCCAAAATGCGCCTTCTTGGGGATCACCATCTTTCTCCAATCACATCATTGGTGTTTCCTCGCCTCCTGTGCACAAGGCAAGTTCTGTCTCCCGTTTTCGACGAAAAAAATCCACCCTGGAGGAATCACATCTTTCGGACGACTCAAATGATGTCCCCTCTACAACCCCTCCTTCTTATCATGCGACAACTCGGGACATTAGGCCCACCAACCGACCAGCCCTGCCGCCAATTTCCAGGGCACCTAGTCAATTGGCCCCAGCCATTACATCTTCCGCCGAGGCAAGGAAGATTATTGCAATGGCGAGAGAGCGTCGAGGCAGCGTTGTGAACGAAAAAGATGCATGGAAGAAAATCAAGATGCAGCGGGACGAAGCAGACGCAGACCAGTTCCGAGCGGATCGCTTACAAGAACGATGTTGGGATGTCTGGAAGCAAGGATTCCACTGGATCATCGTGCGCCCTCCCTGTTGCTTTATCTCCAACGGATGTTGACATCTCCCCAGACCACTCATCGGCAAATCAGTGAAGCTCGTGGTAACTTGTTGCTTCGTCTCAGCCTTCAGCGGTGGCGAAACATCACTATGTCTCGCAAGGCTCTTTATCAACGCGTAACTAGCTTGTCAAACAACCGCTGTCTAAGGATAGCACTCGATGCCTGGAAAGCCCGACTGACGGAGAAGGAGCAGTTGAAATGGCGCGACATGATGCGTTCAAAGATGAAAACCATCAAGGCAAAACGAGAAATGAAGCTCATCAAAAACATATGGGCCAAATGGCGTCAATCTTATCGTTCACATCTATCCGATCACCAATATACGAAGCAATTGCAATTTCGATACTACCGACAGTGGAAAATTCGGTTGTCTGTGTTGATCGAAAATGAAATCATCGCCGACAATTTTTCCGAAACCACCGCACAAAATGCAATGAAGAGATGTTGGCATCTCTGGCTAAGTGCGAATGAGATGGGATATCGCGAGCGAGTCATGACCGAGAGGATTGAGCTGAGGTTGTTGGGGAAAACACTGTTTGCCTGGCGAAAAAAAATGTAAGACTCAATTTCTGTTTGAATGTCCGGGGATAGTTTCGGTTGACATATTTTATGGTATCAAGGCAAGATTCTGATCGTGCAAAAGTGTTTTCTCGTCTCCTTTTGCTCAAATCATCCATCCGATCTTGGAAGGTTGCTCGCGACCGGATACGAGTGCGTACAAGCCCTTTATGCCATGAGAGAAACAACTCACAACATTGTCGCAGAATATGGAGATGCGCGCTACCAAACACATTGCTCGACAGGATGGCGTCCTGCTTCGAGCCGTTGCCCGAGTGTGGAAGGCACGCGAGCGAGGACAGCTTCTGGATCGGGTAAAAACCGCAAGAATATTGAAGAGTTCTTGGGCCATTTGGAAAGATCGTGTCCAACGACAAAAACAGGACGAAGGTGGGTTTTCAACATCAGTCCGGCCAACCGTATTCATTGCTGCAACCAGACCTGGCCATTGCGTTCTCTTTCCGAGGGAACGGAAGTATAGTAGCATCGTCATTCCGGGACTGGCATGCTGCTTTCACTACACACCAAAATGCACATTCTTTTGCGTCGCAATACAACGCTTCCCAACTCCAAGACAAGATGATATTATTGTGGCGAATTGAGCTCCGCGAGAAACTCAAGCTGGTTAAGATGGCCAGAAGGGTTGATAAAGTATTTGCGATCCGCCGTGCTTGGAAGACCTGGGTCGGCGCAATGAAGACCAAGGCAATGACCAAACGTGTCAAAGAAATGGAGCAACGATGGCTCGAAAAGCACTTTCACGGTGATAGCTCTCCATCCATCCTGCTCTCAAATACTGACGCTGCATCAAGTCTGGTTGGACCGGACCCGTGGAGAAAAACGGCGTAGAATGGCCGAGCAGACAATCAAGCGGCGCAGTAACGAGGTTCGATCGACCGACGCAATTTGCTAGAATGCCCGTCTGACATATTTTAAGCGAGTCTTGCGATATGGGCTGGCCACCTGGACCAACCGTGTTATCGAAATCAAGCTTCGAGAGCTGGATGTTGCACAGCGTCATGATCATGCCAGATTAAGGTACAGGTGATGCGTTAGGAGATGCCAGTTCTCAATAACATGCCAACTGTAGCCTCGCCTTCAAGAAATGGAAGGATCTACGTGCTCGCCATGTCGAGGAGCTCAGCCTTATGGAAAGCTACCAATATGTGAAACGCGAAGGTACGCCCTGGGTCACGACTACAGTTTTACGTTCGTTCATATTGATTTAGAAACTATGCGTCGCTTGTTCCATCGCTGGTTATCACTTGCCCTTACTACTCGGCGCCGACGTGTCGGACTCCAGCAAAAGGAGGAAGAAATGAGAATTTTGAAGATAACTGCTGCTTGGGACAAGTGGCGAGATCGTTTCATTGATGAAAAATTGCGTCCGATAGTGTGTGACACTTGATTTCGAATGATGTGAAGGCTCAACATTGCATTAGGAGCACAATGCCATCCTCCAAAGTCGAAAGAATCTGTTATTCCGAGCGTTTGGTCTATGGCATTCGAAAACGAAGGTGATATCCAGGGAATCTTGCGCATGGTGCTCTCGCTCATCTCATTCAGTCTCTGCCAGCTATACGATTCTATACCACCAATACAAAATTCAAATATTTCCAAGTATGGCGAAGAGGAATGCCAAAGGCGCTGCAAGCGAAAGGAGCTCGAGAAATGGATAGGAAGGCGGTCTATAGTAAGTCTTCGGTGGCCTCGAGCTATTTTTCTTTTTTGAATGGTATGGCAAGCCAAATTTATGGGGAAATGGTTACAATCCCTTCGTACCAAAAGGGCGCTCAAAGCTGTGGCGTAAGTCGTTCTGGGCATGGCTTATAGGCTATCTGACAATTAGGGTACAGTCGTGCGCGGTACCTGCGACTTGCTCCTGCTCCCCGTCAACCGCGCCCCGCAGTGAGTGGACCCTCTACAGCGCGGCCAACGTGGCTGTCCTTCCCGAAACCGGCGGATAATCGAAATGTTGGACAGCCTGCTGATGTGCGAACCGGCCTTGTCAGCCTTTCGAGAACCCATTCAGGGTCAGGACGAAGTCCAGAATCGGTGGTGTCGTCGAGTGGAAGACGTGAAGTCAGCCCTAGGAGATCTCGGTCACCATACGTCGGACGTGGGCCTGGTGGGGAGGTTAGTCCGACACGATCAGGATTTGGATCGGGACTTTCAACAGCTAGTGGCGAGGGTGGGAGGAGTCGACTCTGGCGAGAACTACGGGAAGTGCAACGAAAACCGGGGCCGCCGTCGACAAGGGAACGTTTCTGAATGAGATGTTCGGGGGAAGGTTTAATTTATTTGATATCTATTGTGGTGTATGTAGGATGTGGTTGGTTGATCAGGAGTTGCTATAGTACTGCCATCCAACCCAGTTGGCGATGATGAAATAAACAGCGGTGGGTATGATCAATACAGAAAAGTATTTGTAATGGGAGTCGTTGGCAAGGGCGTCGAGAAGCTGGATATGTTTGTGAGGAGTGGAACAACGAGATAGCCAGGTGTTGGACGTACAGGGATGCCGGAGAGCGGGAGGAAGGGGCTAAGGAGGAGTGCGTATGTTGCGAGGACGAGATAGGAGGCAGAGAAAAGGAGGATTGCATGACCAGTGAGAGGCTTCGGAGAAGAGGTGAGAAGGGGGGAGTGGGAGATCAATCCTAGTTGTTTACCATCACCATGACATCCTCCACATCTGCGGACAGTGCGGCGCACGTTGAGGTCGACGATGAGTACGTGTCTACTCTACTGCTATGTGAACGATCGAGAAGTACCAACGGCGCGAGCAGCTCGCCTCCTCGTCGCGCTGCATCGCCTCTGCAGCCACTCCCAGAGATACCCAACGCAGATTTTGGGCTGGAGTTGTCGTCGATCCTGATCCTAGGCACGTCGGACGCGGGGTGAGTTGTGTGTCTGTCGTGCGAGTTGGTGACGAGAACTGTGCAGGCTGGAGAAGGTGCAGAAACGGGCGTCGAACGTGCTGAAGCTGTCTGAGGAGAACGAAAAGCTGAAGGCAGAGCTGAAGGCGTTGAGCGAGAGACTGGCGGCGGCAGAGCGGAGGAGGGAGGAGGTAGTAGGTAGCAGATGATGAATATGATGTACAAACAACTTGAACTCGTCCTCCTCCACCATGGCCAGTCGCCGCCCCTCTGCCCGCCGCCCCTCAGGCCTCTCCTCCCGCCGCCCCTCCATAGATCCCTCCCGCCTCATCCCCATGGACAAGCTTAGTTCCATCTCAGTCCCCGTCCCGTTGTCCCCCTAACCTGTCTCCAGGGCGAGCCACGTCGGCGGGTCCGACCATTTCAACGTCCTCTTCATCGGTGCTGGCAACATCATGTTTGGTCCGTCCCCCGTCTCTCTCCCCTCCCCCCGTCATCCCAATCGCTCTCGATCGCAGGATCTGATGAGGGTCCCTGGAACCACTCCTTCCGCTTTGAACAGTCAGTCATTCCCTGTCCCATCTCTCCTTCCTCACCCCTTTCTACAGTAAGCTTGGCCCGCGTCTGAAAGTAGTCGCGATCATCGATCCCGCCGTAGAACGCGCCACCGCCGTTCTCCAGAAAAAATGTGACTCTTTCGTCCTCTCTGCCTACCGAGACACCCGTCTCTTCAAATCCCTGGACGACTTCATCAAGAACATGTCCCACAAGGATCGTCCTCGCGTCATCGTCATCGGGAGCCCTCCCAGGTTCCGTGGCTCACTTCAGCCCGGACGCGATGTCGAGATGCAGATCCTCAAGCATTTCCCTGGTGTAGCATTGTTCATCGAGAAACCTATCGCAACCGGCCCTCACCACGAGATCGAAGAGGGTTTCACAATCGCAAAAAGCATCATCGATTCAAAGACCATCTGTTCTGTCGGGTATTGCTCCTCAGTCTTGTCAAAATATTGCCCCTGCTCACGATCCCTAGGTATATGCTCCGTTACCTCAAAGCCGTCCAGATGATGAAGAAGATCATCGAGGAAAATAACCTCACCGTCATGGCCACCATCGCACGTTATGCTTGTGCCTATGAGTCTATCGCAAAACCCGACTGGTGGGACAAATCCAGGAGGTCAACCGTCAATCGCCCTCGTCAGAGTTTCTCTCGCGCTTAACCTCCTGATGCAGTGCCGGCCCTGTCATCGAACAAGGCACACACTTTTGTGATCTTTCTCGCTACTTTGGTGGAGAAGTCGATATCTCTTCCGTGACCGCTCACTCACTCGAGTGGGACGAGAACGCAGGACATCTCTCCAAGTTGGGTATTGATGAAACCGCAATCGCCCCCGAGAACAGAATTCCTCGCGTTACCACCGCTACCTGGCAAGTACCAGTCACCTTGTACCCCCCCGTGTTTGTTCCATCTTACCAGGTTCAACAAGGAAATACGAGAGTGGCGCCGTCGGTAGCTTCAATCACATCGTCGCCCTCCAAGGGACGAATTATAGTTGCGAGCTCGAAGTATACGCCGATGGGTATTCCCTCAAGTATTGTTTCCACTTGTCTAGCTATTTTGGCTGCCTTTCTGATCCCATTTTCTCACCAGGTTGGTCAACCCATACGTGCAACCTGTCCTCTATGTTCGAAAGCCGGGGGACGATTTGGAGCAGGCGATAAGGTTCCCCGACGATGACCCTTTCTTTTCTGAAATCTCCAACTTGATTGACATTGTGGAGGACATTGAGGAAGATCCGGAAGCGGCTCAGATTCTAAGCACCTATGAAGGTCAGCAGCCATTACTCCCTCTCACTATTTCAGTCTGATGGAGTCCATTATCTCAGATGCTGTCAGAACATATGAGCTCACTTGGGCCATTCGGTTGGCAACTGAAAGGACTCGTGCTACGAGACTCCACACCGCCGCCAAGAACGACGGAGCCGTAGTTGCCTGAGTTTCGTTTCCTGCAGTCCAACTCTCATTTGTATTCCAATTTCCGGAAAGTGTGTACAATTACGGTGATAGACCTGGCTGTGCATCTGTTGCATGACCACCCGAACCCTGTATAATACAGGCCGATTCAGGTCTTCTTGGGAGCTACTTTCTCGACCTCTCTCTTCTCAAACCTGGCCCTTTCTCTCTCTGCAATGCTGTCCCATTCCCCCTGAAGGTGGGCCCTTAACGCTGGGATATTTCTTGTTTCAGAGCCGCACTGCCAACAAGAAAGATCATTTTTGAGAAGTTGCTCATATGTCTTTGAGTCCAATTTCGCCATCTAGAGAGCGTGTCATTCCTGACACTTGGAGAAGAACATTGGTACCGTCGACTCACAGACCCAAAGTATGTTTCATCAGCGTCGAACCAGGAGAAGACATCGTTGACGTGAAGGAAGAATCCGAGTTTCGGGTGAAACGAGTTGTAGTGCTTCTTGTTCTTCAACTTTTCTGAGCACAAGTCGGCAGAAAGGACATGCAAATGAAGATGTCTGGTATATCCGTTGCTATTCAAGAGACGGGCAGATATGCTCAGCTTTGAATTGCCCACTCACCGCATTGAAGGGACTGCATGGAAACCAATCCAGATGCCCCACTTGAAACCGTAGCGCTTGACCATCTCATCCTCGATTTCTTGGCGCAAATGGTTCGCCTCATCATTCAAGGCAGTGACCACTCGCTTCGCCTGCGTTTTGTCACCCCGAAGGAGTGTCCTCAGGCTATCAAGATCAGATCCTTCGGACGGGGACAGATCCGGCAGGATGCGAGGAAGTATGAGGAAATGGAAAATTGACTTGGGATAAGCATCATATAGGGTCAATGTCGTTGCAGAATGATTGAAAAGGATTGAAGGTGGCAAGCCAGCGGGATCCTTTTGTGCGTAGGTTTGAAGAATGGTGAGGTTGGACATTGAGGCGAGGAGAATGCCAGAAGGGGTGAGACTGGTTGATCCATGCATTACTGTGATTACTACTCTATGCAGAACATTACGGTATTGCAACTGTACTGGGACGCTGCTCCGACAGGGAGGGAAGAACCTTGGCGTTCTCGTCTTCCTGATGCTGTTTGTCTGTAAATCCAAATCTGCCTTTGCCCCAGAATTGTTGACGTTTCTGGAGTCTCCGTCCTTCACCAAACTCGTCATTCCATTTCCGAAGTTCTGCTAGGCTACCGAGGGATTCGGAAGAGGATGGTGTAATTTCTTTGAGTGCCTTGCAAAAATTGTGCAAACAGAGGATGCGGACGTCTAGTTCGTCGACAGTCTCGTTTGAAACAGAGGAGGTGGTTGCTGACGGATCAACAGGTGACGGATCATCGTGAGTCAGTAATATTTCTGAAGCAGCGGAAGGTCCGGGTTGTGACGGTGAAGTGGACCAAGGAAGACGAACGTGTTCTTTGACGGCATCCAAAGCGGCTGAGACACAAAGGTCTGTTTGAAAAAAGGTTCAGCAAAATATCGGTGTTCGATAAGATCATTGTTTACGTTTGAGATCGGAGCCAGAGAAACTTTCAGTTTGCTTCGCCAACACCCTGATGTCGACGTCCTCAGCAAGGCTCTCGTTACGTAGAAGAATTTTGAGGATCCCTATGGCATTGATAAGACAACAGGAGAGTTCGGGAGGATCCAAGTGACCTACCAGCTCGTTCTCTCTCACCTGGGAGATCGACCAAGAGTCGCCTCGGAAGCCTGCGAAGAACAGCGTCATCCAAATCAAACGGTCGATTGGTTGCGCCAATAACAATGACACGGTCTTCTTTCGAAGACTTGAGTCCATCCATTTCTTGCATGAATTCGGTGATGACTCCTCGGTGAGCGAAAGCACCTCCGCTTTCTCGCGCGGACATACGGGCACCGAACAGGGCATCAATCTCGTCTAGAAACACGACGCAAGGTGACAGTTTACGTGCCAACGAGAAGACGGCCTTGACCAGCTTCTCTCCTTCACCTACATACTATATATGTTTGGTTAGTTACGGATGAAGAGAAGTGAATATCCAATTTACCATGTCCATGACATCTGAAGGAGATATCGTTAGCATTCGGCAACCCGCTTCTCTGGCTAGGGCGCGCACGACCAGTGTTTTCCCTGTTCCTGGAGGACCAAACAAAAGGCAACCAGTCATGGCATGATCTTTAAGAATTCCTTGTTGGAATGCCCGCGGGTGGAGCAAAGGTAGGGAGACGATTGTTCGGACAGAATCAATTGTGTGAGGTGGTAGATGCACCTGATCAAAGGAAGTTGGCATCGAAGCTAGAAAGAGTCACAGTGAGGAAGCGAACATGCAGGTGATAAAGTCAAACTCACCAGCGTCCACAATACACGGCAAGAGCCTCTGTTCATGACTGTCGAGATCTTCGTCATTCTTGACCATCTCCACAAGTTGATCAGTCTGATCCTGACCAGGTTCATCCACATCCTCTTGTTCTCGGATGGGGTGTACAGAAAAGGTGTCTTTTAACCAAGATGTCCGGAGGTCTTTACACGACCGATGTACATGCCACGCATTGCGTACAGCGGACCATGGTACAGTGGTAGAATCGAGGGTCAGAGTTTCATCTTCAAACTTGTCCGAGGACCGCTCCATGGTCAGAGTTTGGCCTATTGCACGATCAGCAATTCGACGAACGTTGGACCATGTTTCAACTTTGTTTCCCCAGTTCTCCCACATGGAGGGGACAGAGACTTGAGAAGTCAACGTGTTCTCAACATTATCTCTTGAGGTAGGAATATCCAAAAGTGCTGCTACAGCATTTTCCTGCTCCATGACACCCCCAGCCGCGCCGATACCCATCCGCATGGTCAGTTCATTGACTTCTCTTCTTCTGGCGACACGAACCTCTCGTTCCTTCGGAATGGACCGTGTCTTAGGAACCAGAATGGAGGTCCTGAAAAAGGCGACATCGGCTTGGGAGGGGGATTGGCCAGGTGCTGATGTACCCATACCCGGAATTGGTGGGAAACCCGGGGGGCCTACGACGATGATGTCGGATCTATCATTATCATTGAACTCCCCTTCATGAGCAATGGAGAGTCTTGGCAGCTCTTCAAGGAGCACAGATTCGCCCTTGTCCCATTTCCGCAGCCTGTCGCGGAGCCGTTTTTCTCTAGCAGCGTCTGCCGCCTCGTCCTCGCCCCAGTCATCTGATTTGCCGGATTTAGATTCGGTGGGAAGGTGAGTAGTAGACGAACGGTGAGCAAGCAAGTTAAGGAGGCTGGCGGTGGGAAAAGAGGTTTGAGGGTTCGGTTGAGTTAAAGGGGGTGTGATGCCAAAGATGATTGTCATAGGATTGCAGACAGGCGAGGAGGGTCGAGAGATGGGACCGCGGCGACGTTCTCGGACGGCAGACAGAAGGGGCGGGTACCAGAAGGAGGATGAAGGGGCGAGAATGGGGAAGTCGCGGACATAGATCAAACGAGGACGCCCTTTGGCAAAGGATGGATCAGTGGGCAAGTTGACAAGGGTGTCAAAAAAGACTTTGATTTTGCTAGGGGGAGCATTTCTGCGGGAGGGGGAAGAAAGGATTGTGCGCGCATGCAAAACAGGCTGCGGAATGACTGTCAAAGTCATCTTACGAGACATGGGGAACGGCATCTCGAAATCATCATCTTCCTCGGGTGAGGGCGGCTGGGAGGTGGCATGGGAAGGGACGGCTACTGAGGGGAAGTGTAATGGGTTACGGGGCAGGGAGAGGGAGTTGGCGGCTGTAAGACAAAGATGAGCCGTGAGGCCGACGACAAGATGGGGGAATGAAAAGGACGCACCAGGCCCGAAATGGCCCCATTCACCCGCGGCAAGGTGGACAGCGTCAAGGACAAGGACCTCAGCGTGAATTTGGCGAGCGAGTTCTCGGACGGTAGCGTCGATGATGTAGTCGCCGCCTTCTATGGGGCAATAGAGGGCAAGGGTGGGTTCGGTCGGAGGGCCAAGTGGGGAGGGAAAGGTGGCACGATGCTGGGTCTGGGGGTGGAGGGAGATGAGAAGGTTGTTAAGAGCATCCTGCAGGATTTCTGTGGGCGGGAGATGGTCATGATCATGGGGGGGCGGGGGGAGGTGGGACCAGAGAACGTCGAGTGCATCGGGGAGGATGACGGCCTCGGAGTCCTTGATTGGGGATGGCGAGGACGGGGCGCGGCCGCGACGGATCTTTGGCGGGGGCGGGTCGGAGGAATCCGGCGGGGCGGTGGTGAGCTGTCTACGATGAGGCCGTCGGACGAGGAGGGCGCGGCGGAGGGCGTGACGGTGCATGGCAGAGAAAATCACGAGCACGTGTCAGATAATATTATAGAGTAATATGTATATATAATATTTATTTTTTATATCGACGCGCCTTCTCTCTTTCTGCAAGATCTACCCCGACCAGAATCTTCGACGCCTTCCATAACTGCACAAAGTTGATCACGTTCTTCACAAACCACACAGGACAGCTCAACACCGCCAGCGCCTGCGCAAACGTCATCCTCGCCATCATTCCGCCCAGCCCCATAGGCTCCGTCACCCATTTCATCAGGTACAACGACACATAAAACAGCTCGTTCCCTGCGCACACCAGGAACAACGTTCGCTAGAAACAACCTCATCAGACATCTCTCTCCGTGAAAACAAAGTGTTAACCCTCACTGAATCATTGTAGTACAGCCACAGAATCCGGCTCACGTCGCTCGTTACAAGCTTGTGGCTCCGCGACCCCGTCACGAGCGAGCTGAGAGAGTGAACCTGATCGGCCCCATGTCTGCCTCCACTACCATGATCGCTTACTCACCTGTACATGTGCATGTAATGACTGCTAAAGTCCAGCGCAATCAGAAATTGGAACAAAATTGCAAAGTCGGGATAGGCTGATGCAAGGTAACACAGCAAGCAAGACGTCGTGCATCTACCGCACACTGTTGAGACCATCCTGCATATACATGCACACGAAACACACTCACCGATCAGTGACCATGTCCAACACTGCTCCAAATTTTGACGTTTGGTTCAACGCACGGGCCATCTGTCCATCCACCGCATCCAAAAGACACGACACCACGTACGCGAGCGTGCAGTACTTTGGATGGTAGCTCATAAAATGGAGCGACAACCCCGCCAGAATGACGCGCGCATATCCTATCGACACTGTCAATCTTCATGTTCGACTCGTCACAGCTTGCCTCACCAATAAGGTTCGGCACAAAAAGGAAGACATTCTCCGAGTATGTCTGCGCAGTGGCCAAGTCCACGGCCAGTTTCGCATCCACCACTTCGATAGAGGGTCCTCGCCGGCGCCGTTGGGGTGTTGAATCCGCCATTCTGTCTGGGAGACAAGTGCTTTACGTATCGCGTAAGCGGTCGGCAAGAAAGTTTTTTGAAGCACATGTTCATCAACTATTCTTGAGTGTAACAGATACACTGTACTAGTTGAACCAGAACCGTCGTCGAGCCATCGTTGACGCCGCCCTCAAACCCTTCAAGACTTGTTGGCAAACTCAGTCGCCATATTCGTCTTATCTTATCTTCGGCCGAGTCATGGACATATAATTCCGATCTCTCCTTCCGCGTCGCGCTCTCCAATACCAACATGTGCGGAATCCTCGCAGTACATGGCTTAGAGAAACCCACCAACGATAGGGCACATTTCATTGCTCTATCCAAGAGACTTCGACACCGAGGCCCAGACTGGTCTGGTTGCTTCGTCGGCAGCAATGCAATTCTTGTCCATGAGCGACTTGCTATTGTTGGAGTCGGTCAGCCACTCTCTCAGCCACTAGAGGGAGTTGTCTCATAGTTTCATTCAGACACTGGTGCTCAACCCCTGATAAGTGAAGACGGCAAGGTAATCCTTGCTGTCAACGGTGAGATCTATAACCACGTCGCTCTTCGAGCGACTGTCGGGCCAGGCGTCAACTTCAAGACTCATTCCGACTGTGAAATTATCATTCCACTGGTGAGTCCCGTGGATCGACAGTGCATACGAAGCTAGTAACTCAGTGGTATCACCAAAAGTATAAAAAATACGACAAGGAGTTATGCACTCGCTTGGATGGAATGTTTTCTTTCGTTCTGCTAGACGAGTCTGTCTCGCCTGCACGAATCATCGCCTCACGAGATCCCATCGGCATCACAACATTGTACCAAGGCTGGAGTTCCAAACGTCCTGGCGCCATCTTTTTTGCGTCCGAGCTCAAGGCGCTCATCGATGATTGCGATAAAATCATATCCTTCCCCCCTGGTTATGTATATGACAGTCGTGACCAGTCAACAACAAGATATTATCAGCCTTCCTGGTGGAATGGGGATGAAGACGGACCAAACGGTTTCACGGCGACCGACTCTACCGATTTTATCCTTCTTCGCGAATCTCTTGAGGCTGCAGTGCGCAAGAGACTGATGTCAGAGGTGCCATATGGCGTCCTTCTCAGTGGTGGTCTCGACAGTAGCTTGATTGCTGCCATTGCAGCGAGGGAAACAGAAAAGGTCGCCCAAGCACAGTATGAGCTCCGGCAGAAGAAATTGCGGGAGGTGTCCAGTGGTCCCCCAACACCAAAGTCTCCAAAGATTGGACTTGTAACTGACCAAGGTGAAAAGAACACTCCATTCCCCTTCGTTGGAAAGTCTTCATCATAATTGTGTAGCAACCCTCGCCGCGTGGCCCCAGCTCCACTCTTTCTCTATCGGGTTAGAGAATTCCCCTGACCTTTTGGCTGCCAGGAAAGCTGCCCATTATCTTGGAACAGTGCATCATGAATATGTCTTCACCGTGCAAGAAGGCTTAGATGCGATCCCAGAAGTCATCTATCACCTCGAGACATATGATGTCACTACCGTTCGTGCTAGCACTCCCATGTACCTCCTCAGTCGGAAAATCAAAGCCATGGGTGTTAAGATGGTGCTCAGCGGTGAAGGAAGTGACGAGATCTTTGGTGGTAAGAACCTTTCCCCAAAACCCTTGGCCATTAAACGCCGATCCTTTTCAAGGATATTTGTATTTCCATGCCGCGCCTCACAAAAAGTCTTTCCAACAAGAATGTGTCAAGCGCGTCAAGAATCTTCATACAGCGGATTGCCTCCGGGCTAACAAGTATGTTGTATCTGGCGGCTGCTGTCTTCCGCATACTCACACGCAATTAGATCGACGATGGCTTGGGGTCTGGAAGCTCGCGTTCCTTTTCTCGACAAGGCTTTTTTGGATGTCGCTATGAATATTGATGCAACGGAAAAGATGTTTAGCAAAGGGGCAAACCAGGAAGTAGACGAGGACGGTCATCCAAAAATGGAGAAAGTAAGGTCGAAAAAAGGCATGATTCCAGACCGCTGTTTGATTCTTTCATCCACAGTATATTCTTCGCAAAGCGTTCGATTGCGCCCCAGGTGAAAAGGTATGTGGATCCCACCAAACCTTTTATGTCTTGTTTGACTGAGTTTCTCTTCCAAGCCATACTTGCCACGTTCCATCCTCTGGCGACAGAAAGAACAATTCTCGGACGGCGTGGGATACTCTTGGATCGACGGGTACAAACTGATTCCCCCTCACTCCGTTACCATGCGGAATCCCTAATCATTTGACCACAGAATCAAGGAACATGCCGAAGAAGCTGTTTCAGACGAAGCGTTTGCCAAGAGGACCGAACGTTGGACCGATGGGCCAGATACCAAAGAAGCATACTATATCCGACAAATCTTCGATGGTGTGTACATGCAGACCTCGTCCAAGAGTGACTAATGTTGGTTCCAGGTTTGTTCCCATCGGAGACGGCGGCCAAGACAGCTGTACGGTACGACTTCCTTATCTCCATCTCATAAAATGTCATCTCACACCGAGCACTGACAGCTGGGTACCTCGGGGTGATTGGGGATGTTCAACGGATCCAAGTGGAAGAAGTGTCAGCATTCACAATGCGGCATACAGCACGCAATGATGTTTTAGAAACTAGGAGGATACATCGAACTCATTTTTGCCAAATGGAAGTGAAGGAAAAGATATTCATATAGCAGATATTCAAACGTATGGGGAAAATGCTGGGTTATAAAGGAGTGTTATGCGATGGTGAAAACATTTCAGTATTATAAGCGAAAGCGAATGTAACTGGAAGCATGGAGAAAGAATGAACGAGTGAGAATGCTCGGTCAGAAACGGGGTTAATAATGATTGACGGGGAATAATGTATTATAGGTATACGAGGGGTGGGCGGGGCGAGAAAAAAGACCGATAACGCGTGGTCAAGGCTTTAGTTATCGCTTAGAGATGGGTCATTTGCAAGCATTTGGCGATAAAGGCCAACCCCAGAATCCTCCGAGGGAGCTGGAGAAGCAACAGTTTTCGGTGGTGTGGTTACCTTGGTAGCTGCACTCGTTTGTGACGTATTTCGGGAGCGTTTTGAGGTTAGTGGAGGAGCAGGTGATCCCGCCCCTGCCCCCCAGGCAGGCCTGGTTATTGTTGCTTTCGCATAATTCGGACTGTCGTCCGATGGAGGGGGGCGCCGTGAAGTAGGAGTGGTGGCCTGAGTTCTCCGACTGCCTGGTCGCCCGTGGTGGGAACTACCGTCTGAGACCAGCCGAGTCCCAAACTTGGCGTTTGCCGATGATTCACGGCCGTAGGATGCTGTAATGGCACCCCTGCGCGAATTGGGAGTGACTCGGCCCTTGACAACTGGCCGTTGAACCGTGACTTTGTCAGCACCCCAGTATGAAAAGCTCATCTTGCTCTTCTTGTCTGAATCGTCTGAATCGATGGCATCCTCGTCATCGTCGGGTAGAGGAAGAATCCTGGGCTGCGCATGAGCCTGGGCCCGAGATCGTACGACGCTGGAAGGAGACGTCAATCTAGACAGGTCAGTTAGCAGAAAATGGCTTACTCCTCCATTGAAACGACACCTTCCCTGGGTTGCATAACATCCCCGATTGCCCAGGTTTCTATCTGTAGGAATCCGATCAGACAAATGACTGACAATGGTAACTTTTGGGCGTTTGACCTTTATGAACTTGTATAGGTTCCGAGGTTTGGTCTGTATAGTTCGGCGACCAGTCGTTGCATACTTTGCTTTGCCCTGTAGCTCAGGGAGCGAATTCGTACGCGAGGAGGTGACTGCTACGAGGGGCAGGGAAGTTGTCCCAGTCCTTTGGCACTGTAACACGACATCATTAAATACCACAAACCACAAATCTTTCTTTCCTCCTATTCCATTGTTTCCTGAGGAGAGGACATCACTCAGTCGTTTGAAGGACGACTTGCCCCGGACGCCTTTTGTACCGGTGATGGGTGGCGATGATGATGATGCCTTTGGCGGGCCATTCAAAGTCCCAATCTGGGGCGCACATAGCCGCTCTTCGACAAGGATACGTGAAGGCTTTGGAAGTGCCAATTGTTTAACCTTGTCAAGTCCCTCGATACGGGCAAACACGTCACGAGTTTTGTCTCGTTCCTCTTTCTGGATCTTCTCATCCTCTATACTGCGCACGATCGTCTCAACTTCTGCAACCATTTGCAGAGTACTTTCGTACTCGAAGGTGCTAGGATCCGTGTGAAAAAGAAGGTTTTGGAAGAGAAGTGGGTATTTCAGGAGACGTTGGAATGGTTTAGAAAGCGTAATGGCCAGCCCAGTTTCTCCTTTGTCACTAGCGTTTTCTTCAAGCTTTTGAAGAAACTTGCAGACTTTCTGCCATTCGCCTGCGTCTTGCTTTTTGGGCTTCTTTGTCGAGACGTTACTCAGGGCGGCGTCGACCTGCTCTAGTGCCCGTTCTAGATGAAGTACATAGGTGGCGTAGCCATGAAAGATATCGGACTATGAGCGAATGTTAAATGTGGAGTCAAGTAGACATCGTAAATGATCGAGATGACTGACGTTCGCAACAAACACGTCGGCGAGAGAACGGACGAGAGGGAACTGATCATCATATCGCTTCTTCAATGCATCTGAGAGTCTCTTGTGCCCGTCTAAAACGCCAGAATCCACGACTTCAAGGCATATTCGCAGGTCCTCTGGCAGCTGGTGAGGAGCAAGTGAATCGCCAAAGATGGCGACGGGCGCAGACGATTGACTTTTCTTGAACTTGCGCAAGACACCCGCCTTCTGGCCATCACTCTGGCTAAGTTTCCGTTCGCGTTCTTTCTCGACAACGGTAGACTGTCGGCCAAGCGAATGCGTTGACGCGGACATCTGAGCTCGGGGCGGCGGCGGTAATGACATATGAGATCGGGATGGAAATGGTACGGAAACGGCACCGTTTGAACGTCCATTCGCCCTGTTGGGAGCGAGATGGTAAGGGGATCTCGGATGGTCGAGTTTGGAGGACGGGATAGTGGCTCCTCTTTGAGAGTTGTGCGCCTTGGAAGGCTGATCATTGGCGTCATGATCGTCGTCTGTGTCGAGGGATTCACAGTCAATGTTGGGGGTTCCTCTGGCGCGTGTGGAGGATGCGCTGGGTCCACGGTGACCGTTTGAAGGTGTAGGAGACATGAAACGGGCTGCAATAGGTGGTAGGTGATCGTGGTCACCGGACTCGGTGGGAGAATCTGCACGATAATAATCGTAATCTACGTTGGGGGTGGATGATAAGGGAGAGGTCGAGATGGTGGAGGTCGAGAGGGGATGGAGAAGAGGATCTATGAACGTGTCTTTCATCTTGATGAGCTCCTGGACATATCTAGAAACGAGGTCAGGAGGACAGACAAGCAAAGAAAGAGGTGACTGTACCTGTCTTCGCTGGATATAATTTCAAACAAGACCTCTTGGCGGGTCCGCTCACGGGAGCCAAGGTTGGAGACGAGATCTTCTTCGGTGACTTCACTCCAAGAGGTGGCTGCGAGGATCCGGCTGCCGCTACTGTTGGACATTTGTGAGTAGGGAGTTCCGGAGCGTAAGGAAGCCGCAGAAGCAGCAGCTGGTTGGCGGTCAAGATAGGGAGAAGTCGCGCGAGTGGCGGGGGCCTTGACGGCGGTTTTGGGGGTTGCAATGTCAGTCTTTGAAGACGAGGCGGCCGTCGAGAGAGAGATGCGAGGCTCCTTGGCATGGGTGGCCTGGAAACGGGAAACGGTGGTCTTGAGTGGGGGGGACGTTGTTGGGGGCGGAGGGGCAGACAAGCTGGGCAAGGGACGCTCGAGAGTGGCTGGGGTTGGTGGGGGGGATATGAAGGCGACTTTCTTCTGGACATCGCTGGTTTGGGAGGGAGGTGCTGCTGGCTTTGGCGCAGCGTCGACTTCTGGGTAGGGATCGGGATTGATTGGAGGAAGTGGTGGTGTGTTAGGCAGCGGTGGGTGGTGGATTTCAGGGAGGGGCTTGAGGTCGGGTTGGGAGGGCGGCCAAGGCCGGAGGGGCGGGAACTTTTCCTTGAGATTGTCGCGATCCTTGTCCTTGTCCTTGGATGGCCCGCCGCCGATGTGGAGACGGTGGAGGAAGGCCTTCATGGCGGCGAGGAGGACTGGCAAGTTGAGTTGGACGTTGAAATATCGACCATGCACTTCCCACGTGCCAAATGTATTTTTATCACTACGACTACGACGCGACGACGACGACGACAACGACGACAACTACTACTCCTCCCTCCGCGTCGCTACCAGGTTCAGCGTACGATCGAATCCATGAGACGACTGAGAAAAAATAACAATGTCAGCCTCTGGAGCTCCCAGCTTCAAAAAATAGACATTCACCAAATCTCGCCATGTCTCTTCTTCGTCGTTTTCCGTCTGCAGCTGGTATATTTGCAGGAACCCTTTAAACCTTGTCCACAACGTCACATCAAGGCCAATAGAAATCAGTTATGGACACCCACGTAAGCTCCCCCTTATCCGTCATGTCCAAAAACTCGATCAGCTCGTCCTTCGTCTCTTGAGAAAACGGTGCTCCATTCGTGTCCTGAACCCACGCATCTAGCCCTTCCGGAGACAGAAATGCATTCGGTACCGGCTCTAAAAGTGCAGGACGCAAGGCGTCCCCGTCTTGCACAGTCGTGACGGGAGGCGGAGAACAGTATTTTGCAAATATATGTTTTAAGCAAATTTCTAGCTGAGAATCAAGAACGGTCTGTCATTGCCCGGGCTACGAGCGAACACGTCCGACGATCCGCACCTGATCAGAGATCCCGCCGTCGTCGTCCAGTAGGTGAACGCCGGCATTTCTGCGCCCTTGAATAGAGGACGGTTCTGGCGTCTCCGGACGCGGTGATTGCGTTCTCGAGCCATAAGTGTCAGTCATAATGCATAAGAGCTTGCGCTCGATGCTGGTGGCGGTGAGGACAACCAAGCTCGACGCAAGAACTTGTTGCACAAGAACCACGTGACATCACCTTCCTCATGGCAGCGACTCGCTTCGAGCCTCTGTCTATTGAATCGCTGCTACAGAAGCAGAAAGCAGATAAAGATGCTGCGGCAAAGGTAATGTTGCCCCGCTTCTGCAATAGCAAATCAGCTCAAATTTCGTTAGCCCAAGTTCCTGTCGAAAGAGGAGCGTGCCAAAATCGCGATAGCACAACGGGCAACCGAGATCAGGGAGCAGAAAGGAAGAGAAGAAAACGCTCGAAGAGACCGAGAGGCTCTCGAGAGAGAGGCGGAAGACTTGAGGCAGAAGGAACGAATTCAGACTCGGGGTAGTAGCGGTCGATGTCAGTCCCGAATTTCATCCTTCCCTTCTCACTCAGTAAATATGGCTTCCCTAGATGATGACGGCAACAGCAAATATGCACATCCTGAACGCGATAGAGGTGACCGCTATGGACATGGAAGACGTGACCGCGATGGCGGTCGAGGAAGCATGCGCCCACCCCCAGTCCCAGACGAGCGCCGTTCTGGCTACGAAAATGTGCCTACTGGTCCTCGAGCGAACAGAGGCAAATCTGGCGCCCCCATGACTGGTGCGATATCTAGTCTGAACTTTTCCACTCCCCAACCTTCACCCACCGGCCTTCCCGAAACCGCAACCTCTTTTGTTCCTCCGATGACGGAGGATGACCTTTCGGCTATCCGCTCACGCTACCTCGGGGTGGATAAGAAGAAGCGCAAGATCCGCAAGATGAACGACCGCAAGTTCGTGTTCGACTGGGATGCTCAGGACGACACCTTTGCCGAGGACTCGCCTGTGGCCGTGGGGAGTAATCGCCAAGGTGCCCAGGTGATGTTTGGCAGGGGAAGAATTGCGGGGATGGATGATGGAGGTGGAGGCGGGCCAAGGAAATCCGGTGCCGCTCAAGTGAGCCAGCACGCAGATGCCATGGAGCGGAGAAAGGCAGAGAAATCGGGTCTCGACGAGAGGCATTGGACAGAAAAGCCTCTCGCAGAGATGAAGGAGAGGGATTGGAGAATCTTTCGGGAAGATTTCAGCATCTCGGCAAGAGGTAGGCTCGTCCTGACCGCAAACAGATTTTGGTGCTGATATGAATTCAGGTGGTCAGATACCACATCCACTGCGTTCGTGGACAGAGTCGATCATTCCTCGAGCGATTTTGGAGTGCATCGAGAAGATTGGTTACAAGGAACCGTCACCCATCCAGAGGCAGGCCATTCCGATCGGTCTGCAAAATCGTGATATTATTGGCATTGCCGAAACAGGTCCTTCCTTTCTCCCCCTTCAGTCTGCTATGCTCACCTTCTTGACTAGGTTCCGGGAAAACAGCAGCATTCGTGATCCCGATGTTGGCCTTTATATCAGGCTTACCTCCTTTTACGGATGACAATAGACATCTTGGGCCGTATGCATTAATTCTGGCACCTACGCGTGAGTTGGCGCAGCAGATCGAGAGTGAAGCACGCAAATTTGCGGCACCTCTTGGGTACAAATGTGTCTCAATCGTCGGAGGGGTACGAAATTTTTTATAGAATTCGGAAATCTCATTACTAACAAGGATTTACATAGCGATCCGTCGAGGAACAACAATTTAACTTGCGGGAAGGGGCGGAGATGATCATTGCAACGCCTGGGCGACTTCGAGATGTTATCGAAAGGCACGTACTGGTGCTATCCCAGTGCCGGTATGTGGTTATGGACGAAGCAGACCGGATGGTGCATCTCGGATTTGAGGCTGATCTCACGTTCATTCTGGATGCGCTGCCGACGGAGACGATGCAAGGGGAGGACATGGGTGAGCAAATGGATGTAGATGGCGAGACCATGGTGAAGAAAGGGCGAACCCGCGTGACGACGTTATTTTCGGCAACAATGCCGCCAGCAGTGGAGCGGCTTGCACGCAAGTACCTCAAGAAGCCGGCAGTAATCACGATCGGCGAGGCTGGCCGAGCCGTCGATACCGTCGAGCAGAAAGTGGAGTTCGTCAATGGCGAAGAGAAAAAGAAGTGGGTAACGCTTGGAACCGATCTCGGAGTTCGGGCCGCTGATCTTTTTTGGGACAGACAAAGATTGTTGGAAATCCTCAATACCGGAAAGTACCATGCGCCCATCATTGTGTTCGTCAATCAGAAGAAGACGGCAGACATGGTTGCCAAAGATCTCTCACGTGCAGGGGTAAGTGGGCTGATAAGCGGACACTCACTCATAACCATATCATACCTCTAGTGGAAGGCAGCTACACTGCACTCGGGCAAAAACCAAGAACAGCGCGAAGCATCACTGAAATCGCTGCGTGACGGGGAGTCCGACGTGTTAGTTGCAACTGACCTGGCCGGGCGCGGGATTGATGTGCAAGATGTTTCCCTCGTGATCAACTTCCAGATGGCGAACACGATTGAGGCATACGTCCATCGCATTGGTATGTGTCGGGAGCCTGTGGCTGGCCGGAGTTGTGGCTGACGCTAGTTGATAGGACGAACGGGACGCGCAGGGAAGATGGGGACGGCATTAACGTTCCTGACAAACGATGACGACGAAGTCATGTGGGTTTGAAGTTCTTTAAACGCTATATCCAGCTCTGACCTTGTGCTCCGTCAGGTACGATCTTAAACAAGGTATGGAGGGAAGTCAGGATTTTCATGGGATGTACTCATGGTATTTGCAGAAATCTCAAAGAGTCCGGTGTCCAAGGTGCCTCTCGAGCTAGCGAAACACGAAGCCGCACAACACCGGGTGTCGCGGGAAATGAAGCGGAAGCGTGAGGCGGATGACATAGGATAAATAAAGTAAACAATTTATTTGGGGTAAATTAGTACCAAATTAATATTGATCCGGTAAGGGCTGCTTTGTCATGCAAGACCGGAACAGCTTGCCCCCCCCGGCCGCTTCGATGTCAATCGGCTGACGGCGTTGACAACGACCACAACGACCACCACCCCCGCCCCCGCCCCCCGCCTCCCCATCCACAACGGCCACAAATGCCCAAGAACGGCCCCCTGCATGACCTCAAGCGCTTCCTCAACCACCACATCCCCCACCCCGACCCTTTGGATCCCGCCCAGTCTCTCTCCGTCTCCCCTAAGCGTGAACGCCTCTCCTCCTTCATCCGCAAGGACAAGCCCACCATCAAGCAGAGCAAAGACAGGACAGCCGACACTGACGACGCCTCCTCTCACTCCTCATCCTCCTCCCTCCCCATCTCTCATTCGCCCCCAAAGTCCGCCTCCTCACTCCGCGTCCCATCCACTCCCCCAACTTCTCTACGCGACGCAACCCAGGTTCACCTCTCCAAGAAGTATGGCAAACTGGGTCGTGTACTCGGCAGTGGAGCGGGCGGCACCGTCCGTCTCATCAAGTCCAGCCACAAGAGTGGTGGCATCGTCTATGCCGTCAAGGAGTTCAGACCCAAGCGCAGTGGGGAGACTGAGAAGGAGTATCAGAAAAAGGTTACCGCAGAGTTCTGTGTCGGCTCCACCCTCAAGCACCCAAACATCATTGAGACAGTCGATATCGTTTCTGACCATGGCTCATATTATGAGGTGAGAAGCTTTCGCTCGGACCTGCCCTCCCCTTATCCCGTTCTAGATCATGGAGTATGCCCCGTACGATCTCTTCAGCGTCGTCATGACCGGCAAAATGAATCGACCTGAGATCTACTGTGTCTTTCGCCAAATTTGCGATGGTGTCGAATACCTGCACGAAATGGGCCTCGCCCACCGGGATCTCAAACTTGATAACTGCGTTATGACCACGGACAACGTCGTCAAGCTCATCGATTTTGGTACGGCCACGGTTTTCCACTATCCGGGCAAGGCCCACACGCCCGCCACTGGCATCGTCGGCAGCGACCCATATCTTGCTCCCGAAGTACTCAGTCAAGATTCATATGATCCAAGGAAGACCGACGTCTGGAGTGTAGCAATCATCTTCCTGTGCATGGTTCTTCGGAGGTTTCCTTGGAAGATTCCCGACCCCAAAACCGATCCCAGTTTCAAGGCATACGTACATGCCCATCCAGATCTGTCATTGAAACCGGAACCAAAGCCCGCCAGAGTACCTGTTCCCCCACAACCTTCTCGTGGATTAACGTTGCCTCCATCTCTACAACCTCCCAACAAACCGCCGATACGAGAACGCGCATCCAGCACGGGGACACCGAACTACCAGGAAGGAGGGTCGTCAAGTACCAGCAATTCTTCAGAAG
Source organism: Entoloma clypeatum (assembly GCA_963565915.1). Taxonomy (NCBI): domain Eukaryota; kingdom Fungi; phylum Basidiomycota; class Agaricomycetes; order Agaricales; family Entolomataceae; genus Entoloma; species Entoloma clypeatum. The sequence goes on along the minus strand of OY751487.1, from coordinate 3,188,835 downwards.
CCACTTCCCTTCTTACCTCTGCTTCTACCGATTCAACCGCTATCACGGACTTTCCCTCACGTGGATCAGGTGCCAACTCCACGTCACCTTTAACTACGCCGAAGGCTCTCACTCCACAGGAGCGGAAAGAGCTTTTCAGGCATGCTTTCCAAAGCAGTGGGACCCTCGGGACCCTTGTGATGCAAAGCATGGCCACCTTACCAGTCTTTGGTAGTGAAGTACTGCACGCGTCAGAGAGCCCTGTCGAAATGGATCCATCTGTGTTGAGGTTTGCACGCCCAGGACAATCAACTGAGTCACTTCCTACGAGCCCGAATCCCAATTCCCGACTTAGCGATAGCCTTGTCATGACCCCTCTCTCAGCTGATCCGCCTTTGTCAGGTCCTGCGACGACGTCCACCTTCGGTCTGGCCATTTCTGAGGAAGATGAATCCGCTCTCAAGTGTGACCCGAACAGCGGTACGATACCCCGTGTGGTTATTGCTGCACCCAATTCTCCCTCTTCCCCATCACTCCCGTCGTCTCCCTCGACAGAACCTCTTTCCACAGTTGCCTCTTCCCTCACTACTCCCGAGATGAAGAAACGGCAACGCACCGACAGCGTGGCTACATATCATGGTGGCGGTGCCGAATCCATCTTCCGGCTGCTACCGCGCGAGACGCGGTCGGCTTTACGCCGCATGCTTTACGTTGAGCCGGTGTCGCGCTGCACGCTCACAGATCTCCTCAAGGGGAAAGGGAAGACCAGCCGGCTGTTATGTGGGTGTGACATCCAGTCTAAAGAGCGGGGAGTATCGGCTGGCGGCCCTTGCGTGGATCACGATGACTGCGACACAGAGGATGAAGACGATGGTGACGAATGGCTTAAAAGCATCCAGCCATGCTCGGCACGTGGTATGATGAACCATACACATATACGCGTGGCGGTGGATGAGAAGAAGACAGGAAGAAAAAAGTTTTTCTAGGTTATCTTCCCGCCCTCATCATCTCTCACCATCTCCCTTTTGACCCATACTTACTGTCCATGATGACATCCGATTATATTATCCTACATGTCAGAGTCCATCTATTTTTTGTTTACTATTATACATAGATATGATCAGCTTTCCTTGGAGAACACTGGCGGAATATCTGTCTATCTCATCTTCACATCATCCAGCCAAGTTGTTCTTTGTAGTTCTATATTGTTTGTCTTTGAAACCCTTACTTGAGTTTATATGTAAGACAGACTATAATGTATACACTATCTTCATTGCTTAGGACGGATGAACGTCTGAAGTTTGGGCTTGGACATTGAATACAGAAAATATTCTACAACGTTAACCTTAACGGTCAAAACTCGTCACGGACCGGGACACCTTTGTGTGGTTGTTTCTTCTTCACCGACTGCTCGTTCTCCTTCTCCCCTCCGATCACAATCTTCTCAGCTTTGACGTCAATGCCAGCAGCGCTTAAGATGTCGGCCAGCTTATTGACTGTGTCCTCCGTGATCTCTCCTCCGTCCACAAACTCAAACATGAGCCCATTCTCATCATTGGAAACGCCCTCCAAAACGTGGTTGGGTTGTTTCAGGTCCTGGGCTTCGATGATTGTTTCGATCGTCTTTCGTAGTAGATTGCCATATGCGGCATCCTGTCCCTTCTTCTTTACTCCGGGACCCTTGGCAGGTGCAGGTAAAATAGGCCGTTTTCGGAAACGCTGGACAGGATGGTCGGCGTCTGGAATATTCGATTGTTGCCCTGCGCCGTTTGTGGTCGGCGGCATATCAACTACTCCGCGACATTGTATCAGGCTCTCCTCGCCTTTATCTCGGAGAGATTTAAAACCTGGCTCCCCACAGAGTCGGGGGGTATGTATGACAAGAACATATGAGCAGGTTTTCGTCTCTTTTACGAATAGAACAGTGTCTGTCATCGTCATTGAACAGTGAAACTAGGATGAATAAAAAGGGCATCAGTCCGGGGTGGGCGATAAGAACAGTTGTTCAGTACTTGGACTTCGACTTCTCGACTTTTTCCCGTCTTGTCGCACATGGTACCGTCACCCCATTTTTGTACAAGGTATCGGGAGCCAGCACCGTGTGCAAGCTCAATATTCACAGGCCGCCCGTCGGTTTGTTCTGCGATGGTCAAGTCGGCACCTGGTTTCGGGGCCTTGCCCAATGTATACGCTTCCCACTAGAGACATACAGGCGTAAGAATGCATGGGTAGGGTCAAGTCAAGTAGTGTTCACCTCTGGGTCTTCTTCTGGTGGTCGGTGGCCGCCTGGAAGGAAAAAACGTCAAAATGTTTACACAGGATAGACAAAACGCGGATGCAGGATGTCAAGATTATAGTCATCCTTGTGAGGGGAAGAATAGAGGATAGAATGACCTGCAGGATTTGGAGCCTGGGAGGCTTCTTTGAACTGTCGGATTTGGTCGTTATGACAGTAAGAATACGTGAACCATCCTTGCCGGTGCTTTAGATAGAAGCGGCGATAAGCTGATACGCCTTGGCGGTGCAAAGGAAGGGGAACATACGTAAAGACATGTACCAGACAGTGGCTGGAGGAGGGACCAGCTTCGGGAGGGCGTAACTTCGGGTTCAGGCGCATCCTTTTCGGAGAATGAAGGCACATGATCAGGTGGTTTCGGTATCAGACAAAGGTAGGAATCTTGCGGGCCCATCCTCATATACTCGAGAGTATAGTTCGAGACGATGGAAGGAGCGGACTGGACATTGCGTTCGATCAATATTGTACTTGAGGATGTATGTGACAACGACGGACGTCTGGGCTGGATACGCCCTCGATCTCTCTCGGAGAATCGTCGGTCCAAGGCTGGTCGAGGAACTCGAGCTGGCCACCACGGAGACCATGGGTGATCCAGTGGTGGGCGGTGTCCCTGGCGAGAGGGAGGGCCTTGAGGAAAGAGACACGAAACTTGGGGAAGGCGTGGGCGTCCTCTGGAATGGAATGGAGGAGACGGGCAGCAGCGATGGGGGGGAGGAGGACTGAGAGGGAGAGGAGACGCATGAAGGATATCATAAAATATAAAATAATAATAAATATAATTCCGTTGGCATTGAAACCCCGACCTCCGCGGCGTGCAGATTCCCCATCACTCACTCCCCTGCTACCCCCTGTTTCCCAACAAATTCCCTCGCATGCCATACACATTACGTGAGTATAACCCCCAAAATCAGGGGTAATATTACAAGGTCATGCTCGAGATAACTACTTGGTTGGATTGCCTCACGGGCCTTCTATATTCGGCATCCGATCTCTTCATTAAAACCGCCGCACCTTGATTCCCCCCCTCCCCCTTTCTGCTCTCCAGCTTGAACCACTCCCGGTGCGCGATAAACCCACCATCGCGACAAGATCGCCATGTCATCGCCCGCTCACAAAACTGGGCAGCACACGAACGATAAATACAATCCAAACCAGCTGAATGAGCAGCAGCCTAGCGGTGTTGAAACTGAAGGTGGTAAGTGATTGTTTTCATGGTGTCGTCCCACCTCTTTCTGTCGCGGCACCTTGCGATTCTGAAAAGGCAGCTTACCACGGCTCGTGACCTTTAGAGGGCGCTCCCCAAGATGCTCAGACACCTGGGAAGCGGGGAAGAGGCCGTCCAAAGGGTAGCAAGAACAAAAAGTCCGAGTCGGAAGCCTCGCCAACCGTCGAGGCTACAGCGGGATCGTCGAGCACAGTCCCGCCTAGGAAGAGAGGAAGACCCCCGAAGGTCACCCAATTCTCAGACTTGCCGCTGATTTTTACACTAAAACCTCCTCCCTCTCTTTACAGGAGAAGAAAGAGGACTCCGAGAATGATGAACCGGCTCCCAAACGAAAAAGAGGACGCCCTCCAAAGAATCCCAAGCCAGATAATGCGGGTGATGCACCGCCGAAGAAAAAACGAGGGAGGCCGCCGAAGAAGACAACGGGATAGTTCATGCTTAGGGCCTGATCTTGTTTCGTTGGTCTTTTGGTTTTGCCGTCATAGACTCCTCATAGTACCCTCCCATCTACGCGTCATGGCTGCCACGATATTCTTTGCATACTGACATCTAGTCACCCGTTATGCACTGTACTCTTCTCAGTTTTTTTACCCGCGACGAATTTTATTCTGGTGGACCGGAGTCATGGAAGTCCCCCCTGCTGTCGCCCCGCGTCGGTAAGGTGGCAATACCTTCCGAAGACCTTGATACCAACCAAAGGATTCATTGGGATGTCATATCACCTTATTATTCCAGTACTCATTCGTGTGAGGCTTTGGTCTTAATCTCGGAAGAGGGAAACCTATTCTGGGTTACGGCCTGGCTTTATTCAGCTTCTGGATATGATGTGCATACTAACTACAATGCCTACCCACACTATCCACATTCCTATCAACCCGATCAAAGTCAAGCCAGCCCAGCCAACGCCTGCAATAATTCTTGCTTGCCGTGCAGCTCTTTTCTGAGCTATAGCATAGCTGATATCGGGGCGGAAAGTAACCATGGTATACAAAGGAAGCCAGCCAGATGGAGCGCCGGGAGGATAGGGCATACGAGACAGCAATGGCCCGGCAGAAGCAAGAGAAAACTCTGATCGGGAAGTCAGTGAATAAAGGACATTGTCCAGAATCTTCTTGAATAGATATCCGAAAGTCGTCACGGAGTGTCGCATCTCAACACTTGGAAAGCGCATGAGAACATTTCGAAATCCGACAGGAAACAGAGGCGTACTAGTTATCCATGGCCATATCACATATCGCAATCAAATCATCGTGACGACTATCAGAGTAGCGTTGAAGGGTACGAGCTAGCCGCAGGTCAGTTCCACTCGCGAATCCAAGTGAATCTGTTGTCGTCAGACTTGATTCGACACCCTCCTCATGGAGCAATGTCATTAAAATCCGAACGTCCTCGAGGCCACAATTCAGACCTTGGCCAAAGAATGGAACCATGGAGTGCGCAGCGTCCCCCAGGATTATGACACGGTCCTTATAATGGTACGGCTTGGACTGGCGAGTAAATGTTCAGCCACATGCGATTTTTGCGTACAGCCGGGGGGGAAAATCACTTTAGTACATATCAGGGGGCTTCTCGGATTCCCCATAAAGTTTTCGACAAGAACTTTCTCGCCAATTAGAGAGAGCGCATCAGAGAAATTGACTTTGAACCAATCTAAAATCAGTTCGGCGCTGGAAAGGCGATCAAGATCAGCGCTTGGCGCGAACAGTGTGCATGTAAAGGTTTTGTCCTGGCCAATTGAAATCACCCAGATGGCAATAAGCAATTAGCTTGAATTACCTTGTTTGGTAGGGCTATTAACATGAACGAATGCCGAGGCCAGATATGGAGGTGGTTTGGGTCAAGAAGAAATATCGCTTTGCCACTGCTGTCCCGGCCGGCGGGTATTTTGAGTTCGATGTATTCATGCAAGATATACTGCTGTTGATAATCCATCCTAAGAGGACCGACCTCAGTCAGAGACAGTGAGCACAAAGTGCTGAAGAGATATTCACCTGACAACCCTCATCATTTGCCTCCGGATGATGGAATAGCTCCCATCTGCGCCGATACAAAGATCAAAATTGATCGTCAAGTCTTTACCAGACTCTATATCTCGGATAATAGCTGTCTTCTGCTCGAAATCGGCACTTGTTGTTTTATGTTTGAAGAAGATTCGGATGTGGGGTGAAGCTGAGGCTTCGTCTAATAATTCTTCGTTTAGCAGTGCCCTATCGATGGAATTGATACACTGTATAATGAGAGGTACCAAGGAGATGAGTGGATCAAGGAAAAAAGAGCTAACCTGTCCATCCTTGTCGTATAATTGGCTATCGAGTTGTCCCTTTGTTGTATGTATCATACGCCCACGCATGGGGATGATTGTCTGCATGAATTTCTGCGTCGCGAGAGGGTCGATAGCTTCAAGGGCAGCTAAACCACGGTGGGAAATTGCTAGGTTTATCGACCGTTGCTGGTTCGCAGCCTTTGACGAGGGCAGTCGAATATCTTCATTCGAGGGGTCACTTTCGTTGGTCGAAGGGAGTGCAGTAACCACAGACCTGGACGACCCTCGTAGATATCGACTTTCCAGCCTCGTCTCGCAAATGCCATAGCAGCCAGGCACCCGACTGGGCCAGCCCCAACGACGACGACCCTCCGTGGTGAAGAGGCCATGTTACCAATTTTGTCAGCTATCAGATTGTGATAAACATTTCCATCTAATCTCTACTACTTAACCCATACTATGCAATTCAGATCCCATCCCTTAAACACACCTCTCCACTCGGAATTTCTCATTCCAACCATAGAGAACGTCGGCGCCTCCCTTCGGCCTGGCGGGGGTAATCTTAGTAATTTCCAACCACCGATTGCCAGATTCTCAAACAGCATGAACAGACAACAAGCTCACGTACCTTTGTGGAAACTCTCTTGGCCTTCCGTCGAAGCGATCCTATGCCTTGGTTCAAGAAGAGCTTGACGTGTGGGCCAAGCGGTCAGTTGACATCCTTGATCGTCTCAAGCGAAGCCCTCACCCTGTTGCGTCAAGTGCCGTCATCGGCCATTTCTCACACCCTCATGGAAGACCTTGGACAGACTACTGCGCGTCTCTCACGCCTCTTGTTGCAGAGATCGTCGGCAAGTTGCATGTGGGTTGCGCATGGCGCATACAGTTAGGCTCATGGTATAACCCACAGGGGCCAAGGAAAAGGAGGTTGCCTGTATGGGCACGCTGACTACCAATCTTCATCTCATGATGGATTCTTTCTATAAACCTACTCCTGAGCGTTACAAGATCCTTTGCGAAGCCAAGGCTTTCCCGTCCGATCAGGTGGGTCTTCTTATACCGTCAACATTTACCTTCGACCCATTACGATATTCCATAGTATGCATTCGCATCCCAAGTCACAGCCCGTGGACTGGACCCTGAGAAAGCTATCATCGAGGTTTCTCCAAAGGAAGGCGAATATGTCCTTCGCGAAGAAGATATTCTCGAGATCATCTCCAAGGAGGGCTCCTCTATCGCGCTTGTTCTCTTTAGCGGCGTTCAGTATTATACTGGTCAATGGTTCCCTATGGAAGAGATCACCCGCAAAGCCAAAGAACAGGTTCGGATGGATCTGAGTCTCAACATTGTCATTCACAAATGTGTAGGGATGCATCTGCGGTTGGGACCTCGCACATGCTGTCGGAAACGTGCCGTTGAGCTTGCATGATTGGGATGTAGATTTTGCGGTATGGTGCACTTACAAGTATCTCAACTCTAGCCCGGGTGGTATAGCAGGACTATTCATGCACGAGAAATGGAATGGAATACAAAACCCAAGGTAAATATTTGGAGGAGGCCTTACTGCGTCTTGATCTGACTTGGGATTTAGATCTGCCGGTTGGTGGGGTCATGAGCTTTCAACACGATTTGACATGCCATCCAAGTTCTCTCCTATCACCGGCGCTCAGGGTTTTCAACAGTCGAATCCCAGTGTTCTTGCTCTGGCTGCGCTCCTCGGGTCCCTTGAGATCTTTAAGGAAGCAGGAATGATGGGTCCGATTAGGGAAAGGTCCATCCAGTTAACAGGAGCATTGGAGAAGCTGCTAAGAAAGTCCAAGTATTTCATTCCAGTCCATGATACCAAGAAACGATACCCGAACCCAAACGCCATTGACCCAGGCTTCACCATCATTACCCCAGACGATCCTTCGAACCGTGGCGCTCAGCTCTCCCTCCTATTTCTTCCCTTTGGGTCCGGCGTAATGCGAAAAGTATTTGGTGTACTGTCAGATTACGGCGTCATCGGGGACGAGAGGGATCCAGATGTCATCCGATTGGCACCGGCTCCACTTTACAACACAGTTGAGGACTGCGAGAAAGCGGCATTCTATCTGGAAGAAGCATTCAAATCGATAGATGACTCATAGATAGATATTGTGAAGAATAAATGGAATCAAGTTTTTTGGATGTGCGACAGATGTTTTATGCTCTATGTAGAACGAAGTCAGTGAGAATACGAACATATTTGTCGGTACGGAGGATGGCATTATGATCCGCATCCAACTCATGGAAATTGCAATGAATTTGTTTGTCTGCATGTGGCGCATGTAAATGCAAGAGGTGTTTGCACATAGCCTGACTTTGAAGGATGTCAACTAGGGCATCTGCTTTTGAATGGATCAAAAGCCATCGTAGATGGTCATGGACGAGTGGAAATTTGGTGGGAGAAAATGGGGCATATGATTGGTGGGAACCGAAAGCTGGGGCAATAAAGAGTTGCCGATATTCCGGGAAGGAAGCGAGCAGGAGGTCGAGATCATATATGCCTTCGGACATGATGATACCTTTGATTGCGCGAGCGAGGGGCAAGGGAGGCACGAGGCTCGGGGTGATTGAGGACGAATCCAGAAAAATGGAGGAAAGCATATGGGCGCTGCAGCTATGGCCGATCAAGTACAGACAGCCTGGATCGTAGACGGGGGCGATAGAAGGGGGGCCATGCCAGGAGCGGAGGAAGATCAAGGCGCGTAGGATATCGCCGGCGTGGCCCGGATGACGAAAATGGTCATCTCCGGGTGGATTGCGAGGGGTGAGGGAATAATTGAGGACGGCTACGGGGAAATGGGTGGATTCTGCGAGTCTGCGGGCGAGATCTGCATGGTCGGCCTTGTCTTCGCTGAGGAGAGATGAGTGGAGGACACGGAAGAGAGAGGGGAAGAGACGGACGAACGCCAGGCGCCGCCGTGGACAAAGACGAGGAGGGGAGATGATGGGTTGCGGATGGGGATATAGAGGTCGAATTGGCGGAACCTGTCCAAGTCCCGCCCGTCGGTGTATGCGATGTCCAAAAAGTGCTCCATCCGTGACGTGACGTCACACCTGGCTGTGTATGACGTCACTGGAGATAAGGAACTCGTGGCAAGTTAGTACTTAAGTCAGGACAACGTCTTTCTTCTGGCACAGTATGGCATTCACCGCATCTGATATCTGCAAAGTCAGTCCCACCACTTCCCCCCTCCTCATGTCCCTCACCTCCCCCTCAGATCATCGCCGCCGTCATCCTCCCTCCTCTTGGTGTTTTCCTCGAGAGGGGTTGCGGGGCCGACCTTGTCTGTCCACACCTTAATTCCTGACATTTTTTCTCACCTTTTCACAGGCCATCAACATACTGTTAACCATCCTTGGTTACATGTAAACTTATCTCTGCCCTTTCTCAGCCCTTTTGCTTACTTACCCGTCACTAGACCAGGAATCATTCACGGTACATCGCCTTCTCAAGCACTCTAACCCCCTCCCGCTCACTCTCATCTAGCCCTGTATATCATTCTCAAATATTAGACGTCTGTCTATATCAATTCTGTACTTGATAATTCCTAATTACTTTGTTCGACTGAGGCACTTTTCTCTTCTTCATCGCTCGTGCTTGTCCCCCAAGCTGCATACTACCCTCCTCATCCTCTATCGCGCGTGCTTCACCTCCCCGTTTATCCGCGACCTCCAACTCCGCCTTGAGATCCTCGTTCCCTCTTTCCTCCACTACCGTCCCTTCTCTGCTCCACTGTCCTTCTCAACCTCATCTCCCGCATCGTCATCCCCTCCGTTACGCTCTGCTTCTTCACCCACCTCCTTGGCTTCATCCTCTTCGTCTTCTTCACCTTTATCCGCTTCATCTTCATCTTCACCTTCATCACCATCTTCATCACCATCACCATCACCTTCTTCACTGTCTTGTTCATCCAACTGCTTAACCATATGTGCTCCGATTGTCCAACACTTTTTAAAGTTTTCCGCGTGGCCGCTGGACTTGAGATTGTCACCCTTCGATCCAGGTAGGGCATACCATTTTCGGATATCCTCCTCCTCCACAATGTCAACCTGATAAAGTGCAGCAAGGATTTGTCCGAAGAGAGGCATCCGTTTGGATGTTGCGCAATGGTTCTGTTCAGGTCCAAAGTATCAGCATACTTTGTATTTCGTGGATGATTTGAAGTCAGAGATGTCACCTGCAGGATGGCGAGCGTCTCAACGGGATCTACGCCTCCAATCCTATCAATCAACTCGCCCCACCTCTCAACAACACTGGCGATCTCTTTCCGTTGCGCGAGACCTCCTTCCGGCACGAGTTGTATCTTCTCTACTATGGCTGCTACCACAGCCCTTCGGACCTGCGTCAGTGACACATTGCTTGCCATACGCAGTGTCTTGAGTTCCACTGCAGCATTGTCTACGGAATGGCCCTCGGCAAAGGCACGTTCCAAGGATTGTGTCACTTCTGTCTCAAATTCTGATTCTCCCATCGGGGAGCCTATAGAAGGCATGTTCAAAGGCAGTGATATATCTGAGGGTGCAGTGAGCGATCCCGCCTCGAGGCCGCTATCGCTTTCGTCGGAATCGCTTTCGCTGCTGGAGCATATAGAAACAGCGTCCGAGAGGTACAAGTCGGACATGTCATCACCTAAAGAATTGAATATCAACTCGTTGAGTATTTTAGTGAATTACCCAGCCGCATGAAACGTTCATTTTTGAACATGTTGATTTCTTCCTCTTCCGCATCTTCACCTGGCGGCCCTAACGGCCAAACCAAAGCATTGGAGTCCTTCCCCAGAAAAGCGGTAGAGACCGAATTCTGGCCTTCACAGACATACTTATAGGTATCAAATCACTGAGGTGATAACGAACGAGACTCACTGGCTTCAACACCTTCGAGGTCAGAATCTACATCTTCATCTTTTTTGAACTGTTGTCGTTCGATTCCATTCAGCCTTTTAGATAACCTCTCGAATGGGCGGAGCATCGCCGAGGGGCCAACAACGACCCCATCACCGAGCAGGCATCCTTTCGATACGCGTGTTTTGTCCTTGATAGTCACATTCGCGCCAATGATACTACGCTCGATGGCGCAGTCAGACCCAATTACTGATCCATCAAAGATATATGAATCTTTCACGGTCGTACCACTGCCAATGATACAGTCTTTCCCGATTACAGACGCGATGACACAAGCATTTCCGTTGATTTGCGTGGAAGATCCTATTAGTGTATTGTTTCCGATGGTGCAGGTCCTGTGCATCACCTTGTTGGACAAAAGACATGATTTGGCCAACACGACGAGGACTCACCGGGCAAGGACCACTGAGCCATCCTTCGCGATGTACTGGTTTCCACGTCTATGATCGTATATATGCCCCCCAGGATGGTAGTCATCGGGGACTAGCGGAAAAGTCCATCGAGACAAAATATCCTTACTGACGAAAAGAATAGGATATCACAATATCGCAAACAGGCCAGCTGAACACACCTCACTGATTCATAGCTTTTCGTGTCCTTAACTCGCGCCGCGTATCCATCCTTTGCAATATAGCAATGTATGCTTTTCATGAGTAAATCAGACGTCAGTACTCCATGGACAAAATCTCGTCGGATATCCAAATAATCAAAGTTGTCCTGGAACAACGAAGGAACCTGAGGCATAGCTTTAATAATTATGATTGATAGAAGCAGGCAAGACTAACCTCGACCGAACACACGTCTATTGAACAGTCTATCAAGTCGTTCCGAATCTCAATTTCTGGATGTGATGCCAATACATCTCGGGGAACGTGCGCAACCATAGTTTTGGGGAACCCAGTAACTGGCTCGTAGTATAAACATTCTGACGTTTCTGCATCGAGGACAAACACGGAAGAATCGCCTCGGGCTCTAGGCGAAGGATGAAAGAAAACGTTTGGTTAGAGGAGTCGGAATGAACCAGACACACTTGGTCCGATGCTGGGCTCCACTATCTTTTACAACCATCGTCATGATCGCGTCCTTGTTGGTCTTCCTGCGCTCTTTGTGCACCCTGACAACATTATCAATCCGAATATTGCTGACGAGGTCCCCCATAACAAGGACAAAATCGGTCGTGATGAGGCCACGGGTATAGATATCACGCATCGCGTCTCCTGGAGAAAAAGTTTCTTTGGCTGTCAGGATGGGGACAATCTTGATTCCAGAACCGGGTTTTGACCATTTAGATTCTCTGTTGCAAGCAGGTCGTGTCAGGAGACACACTGAGAGGAAGGAAAGACACACTTGATAGCCGTTCTTACCTGCTCTGCATGAGAGCGACAGACGACGAATATCTCCTGAACGCCTGCTAACGCGAGACTCTCGAATGTCCAGTCGAGCAACGGTGCGTTGCAGATCGGAAGGAGACACTACCACATCGTCAATTTAACACACCATCGCAAACGGCAAACAATAAGATCAGGTTCACTCGTGGTCTCCGTGTTGTAAGGGGCCGGAACCGTTTATTGAAGCTGTCTGCAAGAATGACAGCCTGAAGGACATCGTCATCGGCATCGATGAGTTTCTCTTTTGCAGCGGTCATGGGTTTTAGCAAGTATGGATGCAATGACACATTCTAGTCTCATTCATAGCCTCTCACGGGTTCCTTCCCAATAACGGTGGCGAGCAGCAAAGCCCACTACCTTTGTATTGCATTTAAATATATACATCATGTAGTATGTATTTCATAGGCCAAGGGGGCAAGACGAAGCAGAACATCCCAAGAGAGTATGGCCCTACGGAAATGAGGTGTGAATTTGGCTTGGAGTTGGCGGCAATTGCAATGATGGGTGCATCGAGGTAGTGGTCGAGCATTTTTACGTAGCGGTCACTGAGGGATCGAGTTTGCCATCCGTACGCTGTTGGAAGTATGTATATGGTACTACCAAAAAGAAAAGCCAAGAATACCGCAACCTCGTGGTTCGACAACAGCTAGTTGTCGAGCAAGGTGTGGGTTCGCGGTCGAAGGATCCTGGGCGTAAATCGATGTTGAGAGATGGTATGGTGCAGTATCTTCTTTAGCTGGGCGAGGGCGTGAAGCGAGGAAATAGATCCTTTCATGTAGTCAAGAAATTACAGCCCTAGTGGTGAAACCGTCGAATTTCACG